>OX375882.1:12255260-12855260 GCA_947359465.1 Metellina segmentata | reverse complement strand
AGTCCTTATTTTTAGTTTGAAAAAAAGAGTGGCAACCCTGTTATTGATATCTTTTGCCTACCCTAGGGGTTCAAACCCTCCAAAAATATCAAAATTCTGGCATTTTTAATAAAAAATATAAATGTTTACAATTACGTTCTAATAGTGCGCATAAGTAAGCTAATACAGGGTTCCCACGGTCCTTGAAAGTCCTTAAATTTTGTTTTCCTAACTAGGGGCCCTTGAAAGTCCTTGAAAATTACGAAACTTGGTAAAAAGTCCTTGGAAGTACTTGATTTTTTTGACTAGTACATAATTGCGTTGGAACTTGTGTCCAAACTAGTTTCCTTCACGGTAGGTGCGCAATTTGAGCGTCATTCTGAAGTGTTACGTGTTTTGACACCACGTTATATATATATATATATATATGAACAACCATAATGGGTGATGTATGCATGAACCACGTGATATGTATATATGAACACACAAGGTCATACACCATGTTTCATTGACGCGTCGCCCCATCGCTTTTTTGCATTAAATATACAAATATGAAAGAGTTCCGCCTCTTTGAACATTTCTTAAAATTGTCTCGGGGATTGATGAAGAAAATATTAAGGTTTTTAAAGGGGGTCACTGGTTTTTTTTTTCACTTTTATATTATTAAAAAAATTATACAATTGACGGCGTACGTTCAAGAATGAAAACTTGACAGTTTAGGATACTGAATTATCCATTTTCGTAAAACGAAGAAGTCTCTTCAAGCACACTCACAATTCGGGCTTTGCATAAAATTCGGACTACCTGAGGTAAAATTTTCCGCAGATTTAAATCCGTTAAAATGTTTCCTCTATTTTTAACGTTCGCGAAGATAGAAAACCTCTAATACACATTTTTTGTGTTCCTAATGAATATCTTCGTCAAATGTGGCCGAATTCGTACTGCGAAAATATAAAAGTTACAATTCAAAAAATATTTATTTACAAAAAAGCACACAAAAAAATTATCTTTGTAAAATTTTTTTACCGTTAATATTGAATGTATAAGCTTACTTTTGCGCACTATTAGAACATAATTGTAAACATTTTTATTTTTTATAAAAAATGCCCGAATTTTTATCTTTTTGGAGGGTATTAATAATTTTTAGGTTAAGGTATCGGAGAGCAAGTCTCTGATATTTTTCAAAATATTTGAATGTATCCGACTAAATTGTCATATAAACAGAAACTCTTTGTGAAAAGTCATCAGTAATTGTTAAATAATACACACCTCTTGTAAGAGATTTTACTGGCATTGGTCCACCTACATCCATATGTAAAAGCTCTAAAGGTCTGGATGATCTCATCTTTCCAAGTAGTTTAAATGACGTTCGCTTAGCATTACCTAATTTACATGGTTCACAATATATTCTTGAAGATTTAAATTTTTTGGTAAACCCCTTATGCTTAAATTATTGCTAGTACTTAAAATGTAATCAGTATTAATCTTACAATATCTGTTGTGCCATAATTCCAGATTACCCAATCTTCCATATGTTTCGCAAATGGGCGTAGGGGTTAAATCCTTTGATTTTACATTACGAACTTTACTAGAATTATTGATTTCAGATCCTTTATAAAAATTTTGTTTCAAAAAATATAACCCGTTTATGCGTTTAGTATAAAATAAACTTTTACCAAATTTGTCGTGAATAGTTACTCTACCATTTTTACCTACAAAAGTTAACCCTTCTTTTTCCAAAAGTGGTTCTGAAATTAAATTTTGAGGAGCACATCATATATTATAAAACTATACTGTAGTGTTACCGTAGGGGGTTCCTCTGACCACAGCTTTCATGATGGTCCATGAATTTATGACCGGATGGGGGTATCCCCTTCTCTTTGGACTATTGCGGTTTCGGAAGAACGTGTGGGGGTCTTCTCTCGAGGAAAAGGAGAATGGTGGAAAACCGAAACGTGAGCGGACGCTGGACAACTCTGCTCCGAATTGAAGCCGCGGGACTGAAACCCTAATTTGTACAATATCTATTAGCCTCGAAATAGTTTTAACTTATATGTGTTCTTCTAATTAATTAAATGTGCTGTAATTCTAACTGTCGTTTTAATTATCTTCAAGCTACTCGCCACGCAAACTATACCCACGACGTTACATATACAAACTAGTTTTCATTTATTATGCCTAAAATTAGACTTTCAGTTCCTATACCTTCTACGGGATTTTAATATTACCTATAGCTATAGCATCATGATTTTATTTTTAACTGGTTTAAAATCTATAAATAAGTTCAGATTATTGCAAAGAGGATTTGATGCTGCTGTATCAAATAATCAATGTGAACTTTCATTTAAAGTACAAGGTTATTCAAAATGAATCATCCGATTTCAAAATTCCATATTTTCAAAAATAAACGACACACAAAATGATAAGTAATACATGAATACAAAGGGAAAATGTGGAAGTTTTGTGTTGTGAAAAATTGATGGCGTTCGCGTGTTCTTCGTGAAGCTATTTCAAGAAAGTTGTTTTTGCGGGTAAAACAATCACTGGCAGTACCGGTTTTGATAGGTTGCATATCTGGCTTCTCCCCACAGATAAAGGAAGATCTCTCCAACTTCTTTTTCCAAAATATGACACCACCCCACTGGGCTACAGAGGTCCATCGTTTTCTTTACACGGAGCTACTTCGCAGTTGGATCAGTCGCAGTGAACCAGATGACTTGATGTTACTCAACTAGCCACCTGATGTGACCCCATGCAATTTCTTGCTTTGGTGATTTGTAAAAGATAAAGTGTATGTGCCACCACTAACCACAAATGTATGTGAACTTAAACAACGGATTTCTGCTGGTGTACAGTCAATTACCACTGACACTTTACAACGTGTTTGGCAGGAATTTACATGCCGTCTTGACACAACACGTGTGTCTAAAGGAAGTTATGTCGCATACTTGTAAAAAAAACTTCGATAAGTATAGCATTTTGAAATCGGATGATTCATTTTGATTAACCCTGTATTACAGTTTAGCTCAACATTTTTACTTCAGACACATCACAAAAATTAACTTTAGAATTTGGAAATTTAGTTTTGCATTCAAAAGCATGATGTCCAATTTTATTGCATTTATAGCGTGGGCCGATTTGATTCTTAATTTTAATTTCTGAACAAATAAATTTTAAATTAGGATCTTTGTGATTTTCAGAATTAATAGCAAAATACATTACTAGTATCATTTGAATTCAACGTATTTAATTTTAAGAATTTTAGACCATTCTGTTCAGGAATTAATTCAGTTAAAACATTTTCGAATTTAAATTTTCTTTTGGTCTATCTATAAATATTTTGAACCGCACTTTGAAAAATTTCATGTAAGTAGTATCTAATATGTAAATAAGACTGTTGCAAGTCACTCACATTGTCATCTGCTTCCTTTAGTTATGTGATTGTCGATCTGACTCTGGAGGCGAAGATCTAATTATCTTCATTTTCCATGTATCAGTGATTATGAAGTTCATCTAGTAGCTGGATCGTAGTAACTCGGGAGATTGGTGTGAAACGGTCTTTGAGTATCTTCCATGCTATAGCGGCATCGTATGTGATCAATTAGGTATCGAAAGTCCTGTGAGATGCAAAGATAAATTGTACAATAAGGCTCACCCTTTCTTCTGGTTGAATTCTTGAATTTCTTTTCGCGAACATTCCTTCGGTAGATCAGGTTCCGAGTCTTCAATGAATGACCAGAGTCCACGGTAGACCAAAATCATTTTGGCCTCTTTTTGCCATGTTTAAGAGTTGCTGGCATTCAACTGTCCCGATTGATAAATCCGTTCGAAAAATTCCATTCTGGAATTCCATTGCACGGTCACTTAGGCCCTTGTACCAAATTCCAAAAAAAGTTACTTTGCTGAACAATGGCTATTTATTCGGCCCCCGTCGAATAAATCCAATGGTATCGGTAACTCGAGATAAATCGGTAAATCACCAGCGACTGGAGGTTTTCATACATTAGTAAGACACGATGTTTATGGGTTTATCTTTATGCATGTAAATCGCGTTGAAGTGAAGTGTTACTTTTCAAAAATAAAAGCTTCAATTTTTCCCCCTTTTACTTCTCTGTGGTGTCTGAAATCCTACTGGAAGTTGCTAATATATCACTCAAGTGAATTTTATCATTTCTATTCCATGTATTTTAAGTATTTTCGCAAGCTTATTCAATAATCCTGGATCTCAGTTCGACAGAAAGGTGAAAAAGCTTGCAGCTGAAACAATTCTAGAAAATGTAGTTCTGTATCATATCAGTCAATTCTTTGACTGAATAACGAGATACCTCTTTGGGTTCATAATCCATCTGCTCTAATAGTACCTCGAGTTCCGCATTCCAATGTGATGGCATAGTGTTCTATGCAAAGGTAACAAGAAGTATATTCAAATAAAGCAAATTGGAGGGCAGTTTGGAAATGTAATACAAGCAGTTTTACCACTTGTAGACACCCGGACGACATCAAGAGAGCTGTAGACAGAATGCTTGATACCAAGGTATTAGATGGTGTGTCAAAAGTCCACTGCAATTTATGCTTGAGGGTGAAACAGCAATATCTGAGCGGAATCCACCAAATATTGAAAACATCCCACAGCTAGCAAAGGTCTTTTCTCTAAATCTGGTAGTTCCAGTAACAAATGAAAACAGAAATTCCCAAAAGTCAATTCAAAGGTACAACCGTATGTGTCTGTACATTACAACAAGCGCTTGAAAAGAAGATAATCAATACAGCATTGGGAAATTGTCTGGGTAAAGAAACATTAAATGAACAACTTGCAGTGAAAGGTTTCAAGTAAATTTAAATTGTATGAGCACAAACAATCACATACTTACTTTTATCGAATCTCAACACGTCAACTTCTGGAAAACTCACCAAACCGACCTCCATAAAAATATATTGTACTACAAAGCATCAATGTCAGAAAATCGGACAGAAAGTTCTCTGGGTGCAGGTTACGAATGCGAGCAGTTAGGAGAAATGAGACTAAAGAATCAACTCTAAAACTGTTTCAGGTACTCTACAATGGAGAACAAACACTGCATTGTACTGTTACGGAGTTTAACGCGACATACAATTGCATAGCTGTGGAAAATCTTATGAGTGTGATATGTGCAAGAAACTCTTCACAGTTCGAGCTTCAGACCACATCAGGGTTCCCATGGTCCTTGAAAAGTCTTTGAATTATTTTTCTGAACTAGGGGCCCCTGAAAGTTACGGAACTTGGTCCTTGATTTTTTTACTAGTACATATTTGTGTAATTTCGTCTTGCATTGGAACTTGTCCAGACTAGTTTCCAGCACAGCAAGTGCGTTGTTCTGTATGAAACCGTTGTTTCGTGCTTTGATACCACGTTATATACTAATAATGCTACGTCTAAGATCGTCTATTCCCCACCGTATTCTGTCCGTCTAAGTTAGCACCTCTGGTCTCCGTTAAGACAGCCGCCTTGTTATGCCCGCCGCATCATGACATATCACGACCGCTAGATAACAGCACCGCTTTTTTAGGAAACCGTAGCTTTAGCAGTCAGGACGTCATTGGAAACGCACGTAAATTGGCATATAAAGAAATGAAGCCAATTCTTATTGCAAAAATATAAAAGTTACAATTTGAATTTTTTTTTTTTTTTACGAAAATACCATTTAAGATATTCTTTTAGATGGACGAGATATCGTGTTGAAACACTTGGAAGGTTAAGAACATTTTATGTCGGTGCAAAAAAGAGGTAGTTTTAAATTATGGCATTTTTAAATTTGTGCATGAGTGATAGGTGTATGTGTTGGCACTACAAAATAAAAGTAAACCAATGATCTCCTTAACCAATATTCTGAGCTGCTGTATTAGAAATCTGTCTACTATTGTGTTCTGTTATGGAAATGTATGAAATTTATCTAGCTATATTTTTACTATAGTTCAAAAGTTCAATTTCTTTCTACATTTGTTAAACAGTATTCTTTTGTAATTTTGTATAGTCGCGAGAAAAAACCCGAACCACCCCTCTTCATTCGAGCAATTTTAACAGTAGATCAAATTCAAAGATGGCGTTTGACATTAACTAACGTCTTCTATTAATTCAAATTCATAATATTTGAATAAGAGACCTATGATATCTGGCCGCTGTTGGCGATCATTTTAGGAGAGTTCTTGTCAACCCTCCTCCTGCAGGGAAGAGTTGCCATAGAGAAAATTGCATTTGGATATTTGTCTCGGCTGAAAGAGGCTGCTTTTGTTTTTGAAGTGCGATGCACTGTACTGGATGAAATGATGTTCATTTGTGTATGTCCTTTTTATCGTTTGATTAAATTGTTATTTTTATAACCTCGTGTTTCATTTTTGAAAGATAAAATGATGTTCGTTTGTGTGTTTCCATTTTATCATTTAATTAAGTGTTATTTTTGTAACCTCGTGTTTGGTTTTTCAAAGAGAAGAATATCACAGGACTGTCTTTATATTGAGTACCAATTTCATAATTTCCAATGGGAACCGCCTGTTTTCCAATGGAACCCCTGACACATAATTTCGAATCTGTATTACAATTTAACTTCAGATACCAAATTTCAGGTCATTTAGGTCCAGACGTTTCGAAGTGATGTGGACAGAAAGATAGGAGCTCATAGTGTTAAATCCTTTTCTTAGACTTTTATAGACATTTTCTGTCAGAGTGACCAAGTGATGTCTAATTAAATGGACAAGAACAGAAGGACACTGCATACCTAAATTGGACAGTTATTTTACAATGTACTACAAAGTTTCAGATATGCACTCCGCACCGTCCGGTGCAAAAACACGTCTCACTCCTCTGAGGTGAACTACCAATCTGACTTGTTCGTGTTCTTTTTCAGAACAGCACCCAACATTTCATATTCCTGATTGTATCAGAACACCTGCACTGTCATACATCCATGTTTGTCTACTAGAACACAAGTACCACTGTTCTTATAACTTATCTGCGTACGTAATCACCTGTCTGGAGATCGTTACATCTTCCTAAATATTTCTATAGTGCTGTTATTTTGTTACTGTTAAACAACCCAAAGAAAATCCACCTATTATATTTTAAAAGTAGTTTTTCGTATGCAATAAGATAATTATTAAATTATTGTTTGAAAAAATTATGAATTGTAATCTTATTATATTTTTATGTGTATCGATTCAGAAGTACTTCTAGTATAGTCTTGCAAAATTTTAACTCTTTCCAATAATTAGTTCTTGAGCTACATTAAATTTTCCTCATTAGTGCTATTTTAGGGACAAACCAAGAGTTCATAAAAAACCTGACAAACCTCGGATAATAGCTCTTGGATCGTTTGCACTTGCATAGTAAATGTAATAATGGAATTTCTCAAATCGTTTGCACTTGCATAATAAATATATTAATTCTCGGCTTGTTGAAAAATACGTTAGAAATAGTGTTAACATTTGAAATTCGAGAAGCGGTAACTACAATTAATCTCGATCGAACGTCTTTCTTTTTGGAGATGATCCTTGAAATATTGAAACAGACGTTAACATTAGATGTTTCGGGTTATTGATAGTTAAGTCATGAAATATTATATTTAGACTAATTTAACCATACAAAATCTGATTATGGCATCAAAACACGATGTTTCCAAAAGAAATTTGGTTTCTGCAACATCTGATACACGTCTCCTGATGCAACGTTTTATGATCTCAATTCCCATGTTGAATGATACCTTTGAAATTGATCTAGTATGAATAGTGCTGGAAATAAAGGAGGTGGTTCTGGTATTCTTTTTCCGCGACTGTACATTTAAAGGAATTTGATTTGAAATAAGTGTTACATTTAATAAACGAAGAGGTAGTATTTGTTTCTTTCAAACGTTACTTTAGTACGGTGTTTGAGATTCTACTGAAAGAGTTCCTGTTTTTAACCTAGCTGACATTTTACCATTTTTATTCCAGGTATCTTAGCTGTATCACAAGATATTTCAAATCGTAAGAAAAAAGATTAGAAGTGAATAAAGTTCAAAATTTTTTTATTCTGGATGATATACCTCACTTGGTGATCTTGTGATCCCTTTGTGTTCCAAATCCACTTAACGCCAATAGAAAACATTCAATTTTTTTAGAAGGTACGTAAAAGCATTTTTGCACAGTGAACCTAGTTCGTATTGAGGCTATACGATAATTAAGAATGTTTCCTGCACCAAATGCTAGTTCTGCTGTCCATGGACACACTGAAGTCCTGCATTGCAATATGAAGACACAGCATTCATCTTAAGAGCTACGAAGTGCCTGATTAAAATTTGAGAATCAACAAATCAAGGAGCAGCCGTTAAGTTTTCGATAAACAGTGGAATCACCTGTAGATAGCCGGATGATATAAAGACTTTGGAAGAAATAATTCATAACTGGTCATAATAATTCATAACTAACTAATTCATTCAAAGACTGGTAGTTCCAGTAACAAATCAAATACAAGAATCCCAAAAGCGAATTCTGGGGAAGGACCGTATGTGTCCATGCAAGACAACGAGAGCATAAAAAGAAAATACAGCATCCAGGTATCCCAAGGGGAAACAAACTGTTCAAATGCACAATTTGCCATGAAACGTTTTCAAGGAAATTGAAATTGTATCCAGCACAAACGATCGCCTATTTATTTTTTATTGAATGTAAACACATCATTTTTTGGAAATCTCCCACAATTAAAGCAAATCACCACAAAATCCAATAGTTCCAATAAAGCATCAATGACAGAAAAGCAGAGAAAATTCCCTGGGTTCAAGTTATGAAAGTGACCATTTAGGAGAACTGCTCACTAAAACTTCATCAAGGACACCACATTGGAGGACAAACACTCCAATCTACTGTTTCAAATAAAGTGCTTGGAAATAAACGGAATTTCTGATGGCATATACAATTTTTTAGCAGTAAAAGGCACTGTGAGTGCGAAATATGTAAGAAATCATTTTTGCAGAAGGGTCATATGAAAGCACATAGTCGCATCCATTTAGGAGAGACACCGTTTATTCGTAAAATGTGTAACAAAGGATTTTCAAGTGTTGGAGACTTGGAATTACATTTGCTTTCCGATACCAAAGAGAAACCATACGAGTGTGAAATATGCAACAAACGCTTTTCGCAAATTAAGAACTTAAGAAACCATTTGCGTATCCACACTAAAGAGAAACCATACGTGTGTGAAATATGCAACAAACGCTGTTTGCTAAGAAGAGATTTAAGAATTCATATCCGAATTCACTCTGGAGAGAAGCCACATTTGTGCGAATTATGCCAAAAACGCTTTACGCAACAATCGCATTTAATAACACACATACGTACACACACCAATGAGAAACCATACGAGTGTGAAATATGTAACAAACGCTTTTCGCATAATTTCAGCTATAGATCACATATGCTTACTCATACCAATGAGAAACCTTACAAGTGTGAATTATGCAACAAACGCTTTTCGTTAAATTCGAACTTAAGAAAACATTTGCGTATCCACACTAAAGAGAAGCCATACAAGTGCGAAATATGCAACAAACGCTTTTTGCAAACTGGGCACTTAATAACACACATGCATACACACACCAATGAGAAACCATACGAATGTGAAACATGCAACAAACGCTTTATGCTAAATTACCAATTAATAAGACACATGCGTACACACACCAATGAGAAACCGTACGAGTGTAAAATATGCAAAAAATGTTTTTCGGGAAATTCGAACTTAAGAAAACATATGCGTATCCACACTAAAGAGAAGCCATTCGAGTGTGAAATATGCAACAAATGCTTTTCGCAAAGTTCGCACAAAATTCGACACATGGGTGTCCACACTAAAGAGATTGATGATAAATGAGTGTTGACACTTCAAAATGAAAGTAAATTACCACATTTATAAGCTACTGCATTAAGAATTTATCAATTACCGTGTTGTGGGAATGTATGAAATTTATCAGGACTTTATTTTAAAAGTCAGGTAAAACAAAAGTGAAACTTTTACCTAAATCTGTGAATTCCATTGCTGCATTTCCGTCTGCAGACTAAATATCTTAATAACTTGTTTTCTTTATTGTCACATCATACTTTTTTACATGCTGCTGGGTTATTTAATATTTATTTAAAATTTTACATTGATATAGTCTGTAATTACACTTTGTGTGCCATTATTCAGTGAATTTTGCTATGCAAAGCCGATGTTTATTAAATGCGAAGTAATTAGAAATAAATGTGTACTTTTCTTATTGTATTTGAAACTAACCATTAATGAAAGTATTTTAACATTTTATTTTTCCCATATATCAGTTTTGTAGTACCTTAAATAGATGCTCAACATTTGCAAAATGAGTCTAAATTTTTGTGGAGGATTTTGAAAACGTTACAAGACTTGAATTTGCCTTTTCATAAACCATGCAAGTTTCCTCTAATATACACTCATTGCCATAAGAATTTGCGCACCAAGAAATAACTGGGATCGTAACGAATCTTGGCATGAAGGTACATGTCGGCCAGATATGCAAATGATTAGAAATGCAGCGTAATTGTGCTTTGAGTAATGCCACTAGAGGGCGTTGAACTTCGTTCTCCTTGGATTATAAAACAGGTAAGCACAGCTTGTTTGAGAGTAAATCTTTTGCAAAAGGAAACGCTGAGGTAGACATGCCGTTGCGCGGCTATCGAAGACAATATGAGCAGCTGTCAGAGTTCGAGAGGGGAAGAATCATCGGGATGATGGAAGCTGGGTTATCAGCTCGGCGAGTAGCTCGTCAAGTTGACCGTTCTGATTTAACTGTGAGGAGGTGTTAGGACCATTGGACAGAAGAGACGTCATTTACACGGCGACCAGACTCATGACGTCCTCGACAGACCAGTATTCGAGAAGATCACATACGAAACGCACGCGTAGAGGTAACTGCCTCATTGGCCGCTATCCATCACAGACAGCGCCTTCACTACGGGCCCTTGTGTCTTCCCGAACCATCGCAAGGCGCCTGGCTGAAGGACATCTTGTATCGCGGCGCCTATTACGTGTGACGCCAATTACATCCACCCACAGACTCCTCCGTTTGGAGTGGTGTCGCACACGACGGGATTGGACTGCAACGGAATGGAACCAAGTCTTCTTCAGCGACGAATCTAGATTCAATTTGAACAGTGATGACAGTCGTGTTCGTGTGTGGAGGCCCCGTGGTGAACGCCTCAATCCTGCCTTCGCTTTACAGCGACACACCGCTCCCACAGCTGGTGTGATGGTATGGGGTGCCATTGCTTATGATTCACGGTCACCCCTAATATTGATCCATAGCACAATGACAGCCCAGCGATGCGTCCATGACATCCTTCAGCCACATGTGATGCCACTCATGGAATGGCTCCCAGGAGCCATTTTTCAACAAGACAATGCTCGGCCACACACATCAAGGATGTCACAAGACTGCCTCCGCCACATTACCACCCTTCCCTGCTCGACCCCCAGATTTGTCACCAATCGAGCATATCTAGGATCATTTGGGACGGCAAGTTGGACACCCTACGAGTTTGGTCGAACTAGAGGCGCGTTTACATCAACTGTGGTATGAGATGTCTCAGGACATCATACGGAACTTGTATCACATCGTGCATTCGCGCTATAGGGGGTCCAACAGAGTACTAAAACTTCAGTTCATTTGTACTTTTTTCTACAATAAATGATCCGTTTCCTTTGATTTGCGAATAACTTATATCAAAGTAATACTTACATGTGTAAAATTTCGTTTCATTTTTACGACTTTTTCTTGTTGCGCAAATTTTTATGGCAATGAGTGTAGAACAATACAATCTACGGATAGTTACTTATAACATAATCGAGAGAGATCAAGTAGGCGAGAGTTGAACTCTGATACAGCAGATTGCAACCCCGTTTATAATGGCATGTTTTACTTCGCAAACCCAAATGAGAATTTGTACCTATCGGACAGCAACCATAACGAAGTTGTCTGTGGTGTTGGTTTTCATCGCAAACCAAATGGGAATTCGGTGTGCTGTCACAATTCTCTCGCAAAAATATAAATATTTAATTGAAAAATTGTTTATTAAAAGAAAATCAAATTTATAAAGTATGTATCTGGTGTCAAATTTTCTTCAGACTTCAAATCCGTTAAAAAATTTTTAATCTATCTTTAACGATCCCGACTTTACAAAAAAAGAACTGAACAATACCAGTCAAAATTTTTAGGGAGAAGAAAAAGCATATGATTGTTATAATATGGATACATTCGGTATAAATGAATCATATAAACGCTCAATTACATGCATAATTGATGAGATGGATTGCACAACGCGCTAACTTAGATTGCGGGAAACACCATGTTGTTAAAAAAAAAGCTATTTACTTAAAAAGTCTTCAAATTTATACTGACAAAACACTAAAATATTAATAAATAAACATTCTAGAACCCGAAATGGAACATGAAAAAGCTATATTTTCTTTAAAATTTAATATACACACGTTTTTCTGGAACACACAAAAAGTTCCCATGTTAAGTCTACGGGAGCTAGGAAAAGACCGCCTAGAAAAGGTCTCTGAGCCAATCAGAAAGTGCTTCCCGTATGTCGCCACTCTTATGATACAGGCACTCTAGACCAGTATAGTGGTACACCATCCAATTGGATGAGTCGAGTCAAGTAGTTGAATATCTCGGAGCCCATGGCCCCGTAGGGGCCTTCATCTCCAATCCAATTGGATGAATGAATAAGTTTTTTGACTTTATTATCCAATTGGATGAATAACGTTTTCCACGACATCTACCGATGCACTCGGTTGCCCTGGCTTTTGAACTGTGCACAAACAGCCCGTAGTCTCAAATTTTTTTAACCAATCGTAAATGAATTTTCTGGTTGGAAGTTCCCTTTCAAATCGTGATCGAAAATGCCGTTGCTCAATTCAAGAACACAAAACGCCTTCTCCATTGCAGACGTAGCCATTTCCACTGACTAGTCACGTGACACGCTCGCTATCGCCTACGTCACTTCGCTCGGGAGGGGGACACAAACTTTATGAGTACACCTAGCTAACAGTTTGCATTTTGGGACCGTGCCTTAAACTGTTCCCGTTTTACAGCATCTGGAAACTATACGTACTTATGAATCGCCATGTATTGAATTTGTGACAAAGAAAGTCATTAAATCAGCATGTTAACCTTTAATTTGAAATGAATACGGATGGATATAAATTTTTTAACACTATTTGATAGAAATATTTCGATGCTATAACTGTGGTCTATCAAGCATGAAACAAATATCTCTCGCAAAAAAACCTAGAAAGTAAAGTCCTCACGGCGCTAAATGCAAGTTGCAAATGTCCTCTAGGAAAAAAAACCCAGATTTTTCAAAGTTACAGATTTAACACACGTTTAATTATGTTTACTGTATCATTTTATCGAGGACGAACTAGGACGGTAAGTTGTTGAATTTACGTCACACTGGAGCAACACAATGGGTTGGTGACGGTCGAACAAGGAATCACGAAAGTTTATCTATTAATGAATAATAAAAACTACACGAACAAAGAGCTATTATTGTAGCTGTTAAATTGAAAGTTAATAACAGTATGTAACTGAATTGCATTTGTTTATTAAGTCAATTCCAACAATTTTAAATTGAAATGAAAATATTTTAAATTTTATTTCTAACAGCGATTTTCTAATTTTTCACTAAGATTAATAATGAAGGCTAGTTTACATTTACTTATATTCACTTTAAGATGAGTTTTGAGGAGACTGCGCTCAGAGTATTATGGGTTTTGACAACGGAAGGTTCCTGGTTCGAATCCGTGGCCGGGCATGGATGTTTGTCAGCGTATGGTGTAGAGGTGACTGCTGCACCCTAAATCTGTCGTGGCCGAAAGTCCTCACGTTGGGTTGGTGTGGATGTTTGGAGAGTGGGTGTGCCAGCTCGGGTGTTGCTTCGTCATCTGACCGTGGTTCAAAATTACGAGGTGTTGTCCTCGGATCTTTCCCTTAAGGGATTGATCCCGGACTGTCGTCAATAGCCCGTTGTGTTGCTCTAATGCGACGTTAATTACAAATTACCAGAGTTTTGACAAAAGTTATGAAAAGTTCAAAATCATTAAAAAAAAATCCCAAGTAATTTTTGCAACTTTTAAAGGTGCAAAATAAAAAATAATTGATGAATTTATGGGTATGTGCTTTTTTGAGAGATATCTTGTTATTCAATTCAAAGCGCTTTGATTATCGGTCCAATAGGTTCTGGGTTCGAATCCTTGTCATGCGATGATTCATTCTGTGATTCGGAATTCTATTTATGACCCGTAGGTCCCCGATCTACATTGGTGTCCAAAGTTATCTTTACATAGAATCATGGATTTCTCAAAAGTGTGAACTATAATGTTATAAATTTGTTTGGAATGAGACATAACATCATAAAAACAAAGGAAAAATTTAAGAACACCGCATATGATAAGGCTGTAGCAAGATATGAAACCATAAAAATGGCAATAATATGTGACAAGTAGAGTTCAGAAAAAATGAAAAACTCAGAAAAATTGTTATGAATTTAATATGGAATGTGATCGATGTCACTACGAGATTTCATGTTGGCAATAATCTTGTTAACCACAGTTTGGTGAATCAAGTTCCACTCCTCTAGAAATGCGGTCTCCAGGGCATTTTTAACTGTAGGAGGATGATGTCTCTGTGCAACTTCTTTTCCATAGTAGTTGTAAGGTTCGCCATCTCGCATCTTACAAGAAGTGAAACGCCAAGTTGGCAACCCTACATAGAAAACGCCAAGCTGGCAACCTAAGAACAAAGCTTTTTCAATTAAAAGAAACGTCCACAAGATTTCAAGCCGAGGAAGTGCGGCAAAAGCCAATTAAAAAAGTCAGAGCAATAAATAGTTATAGTTACCAAGACAACTAAAAGATAAAATCCATCTTTAGAACAGAGGAGATCAAGTAAAGATTTTATACAGCGGTGGGAGGAAAGTTACAATTTTGAATGCCTATCCAAATGTAATTGCTACTTTATACTACATGTAACTTACGTGACGATCGATTAAATTTAGTAAAATATACTCCAAATACAGAATTTTGACTCTGTGTCTTTTGAGTTTTTTTTACTAAACTTTCACGACGGAGTTCATCAACAACCATCGGCCTCGGACCACTACTGGCGCAGTCGGTAGGATCTTCGAACCCTGGAAATGAAGGTGAGAGCTCATCCTGAGTTTTTATTTTTTTAATTCATGCAACTCCCACACAATTACGGAGCGAAAGTAGACTTTGTTGAAAGCTAATGCTATTCATTTTGTTTAGAACACTTACGTGTTATGTGCACCACAGTGCAAATTTTATTTAGCACACCATGTGTTAATTAGATTAATGGTTAATTGTGAAACAGTTCATCAGAACTAGATACTTTTTGTGTTATTGGGTTAGAGAATAACTATTTCGTTTTGGAAAACGGGGATTTCTGGGAATGCTTGTCGCTAAGGCGTAAAGTTAATATAAATCATAATTGTAGACTATTTAGAGTGAGGTTTCCAACCTTTTTTATTTTTTTTATTTCTGCATTCTGTGGCGTAAATTTAATTCCTGAGTTAAATTTGTTTGGGATGGCGTATCTCGCGAAAGCAAGGAAGGAGGATTTGAAGGTGTTGGCAGATGAATTGGGGTTAGATGTGTTGCCGCAACACAAAATCATCGATTTAAAGAACTCAATATTGAACAGCGAAGAATATGAACAGGAGTTTACCGAAAATCTTTTAAACAGTATCATAACAGATCGGAAAAATGCCGAGGAAAGGCGTTTCTTGGCTGAAAGTGAGGAAAAGCGCCTCGCTGCTGAGTCTGAAGAAAGACGTTTTGTGATGGAACTCGAGAAACGTTCTGTTTTCGAGTTAGAAAAGCTAAGGCTCGAAATGGAAGGCCGTCACAATACAGAAACATCAAATGAAGGGAATTCGAGCAACTCTAAGCACATATACGATCTACAAAGAGTGATGCAGAAGTTCGATCCTAAAGAAGGAGACATCAGTCTATATCTGGTTCTTTTCGAGAGGCAGGCAGAACATGCTCACATAAAAAGGGAGGACTGGGTGTCACAGCTTTTGGGTTTATTACCCTATGACATTACTCAGTTAATTGCTAGAGAAGAATCGGCTGTCGCATATGACTACAGCCACGTGAAAGGGTTATTGCTAAAAAGGTTTAAACTAAGCCCAGAAACCTTCCGATTGAAATTTGTCCAGCTTAAGCGGACTGAAGATAAATCGTGGAAGGATTTTGCCTTTGAATTGACAAATTATTTTGAAGAATGGATTCAAGGTCTTGAGGTTGCGGATTTCGAAACGTTAAAGCATCTGGTAATTACGGATCAATTCAAACGTAAGGTACCTCCGGAAATGCGAGAGCATTTTGTCGATGTGTGTGTGAGTGGAGCACAATAAAATCTCCTACTACTCTAGCGGAACTCCTTGACAAATACGAAAGTGTTCGAGGGTTCAAGAAGAAATTCCAATCACCTGAAAACATAGTAAATAAGGAAAGAAATTCACATTTTCAAAAAAGAAGACGCTTTCAAGAAAGGAACTCCGATTTTCCTGCTAGATATGGACAGTTTCACGAGAGGAGTACTCATCAACGTAATACGAGTCCGAAAAATGAAGCGGGAAGGAAGAAGAAGATTCAGTGTTATTTTTGCGGATCATTTCAGCATCTTAGAAACGCATGTCCTAAGCTAGGAAGAAGACAAACTTCAGCAGTTGTGAGCAATATTGGAGCCCAAGACGCTACAACATCATGTGCAAGGGAAGACATGGTGGAGCCTCCATCGATGTTGACGGCAAAAGTGACCGTTCCAGTCACAAAGCCTGTAGAATACCAAAGAGGTATTGATGAACTCAAGATAGTGAGTTTAAAAAGCGGTAATAATATCTTCGACGGTATTATCGACTCTGGAGCGCAGATTTCAGTCATCCGGGCTGATCTGATTGAGGATTCTCAAAATGAAGGGGAAGGAAAAATTAAAATTGTATCCGCATTTGGTGAGACAGAAATGGCACCTCTCAAGATAATCCATGTGAAAATCAATGACGGACGACATGGAGAAATCCCAGTGACATGTGCAGTGTCTGAAAAATTAGTAAGCGACATGCTCGTAAGCGTTTCAACGTATGACGCTTTAAACTCGAAGGTGGAACTTTATGGCAATATTATTAGCCAAGAAGGGGTTTCTCGAGTTGGAGAAATTTATTCAGTTTCGTCCTTAAACGAACTTACCTTGGCCCGTAGTGACACCGCAAATCACCCTGGGGTTAATGAGAAACGGAACGAGTTCGTGCAATTTCAATTGGAAGATGAAAGTTTAAAGGATATTTGGGAATTAGCAAGAAATAGAAGAAATGCATTCGAAGTGCAAGATGGGTTATTGGTACACTCAGAAATCGTAGGAGGAGAGAAAATTCAGCAGGTAGTTTTGCCTAAATTTAAAAGGCCCTATGTCCTAAAAATGGCACACGAAATTCCATTGGCCGGTCATTTAGGAGAACAGAAAACCAAACAACGGATAAAGTATTCCTTTTACTGGCCGAATATCAAGATTGATGTCAAGCATTTTTGTGAAAGCTGCAAGGTCTGCCAGCTACGTAGAGGTACCACTTACAATGACAGAATTCCTATCCAACCTATTGTGAGACCTGAAAATCCTTTTGAAGTGTGGAGTGTAGATTGTATTGGTCCCCTAGAGCCACCATCCTCAAGAGGGCACAAGTTTATCGTTTGTGCTGTGGATTTGTGCACGAGATGGGCGGAAGCTATACCAGTCAAGAACATTACTGTGAAAACAACTTGCGACGTCCTGATGAAGATTTTCTCCCAGACGGGGTTTCCTAAAACTATCTGTACCGATCAAGGGACAAATTTCACAGCACAGCTCACCAAGGGCTTCTTGCAAGTCATCGGGGTGTCACCAAGATTTTCAACTCCGGGGCATCCAGAAAGCATGGGAGCCGTGGAGAGATGGAACAAAACCCTGAAGGATATGCTCAGTAAGAACATACAAGAAAATGGTCGACAATGGGATACAGAGGCGTTGTGCGAAGAACAGTGACACCAATTAGTTCAGACCTTGGAAGGGTTTCGAGAAATTTTCAGTGCACGACCTGGCCGAGCCAGAGTTGATGGACATTCAATCAAACTAACTAAAGATTGTGTGCCAAAGAAAATGCATCCCTATCGGGTTCCCATCGCCTTACAAACCGAGGTGGATCGCCAAATCCAAGAGTTACTTGAACAAGGACTGATTGAAGAGAGTGACAGTGAGTGGGCACACCCAGTCGTCTGTGTGGCCAAAAAGGACGGAAGTATAAGACTTTGCGTCGACTTTCGAGTTTTGAACAGTTTTACTGTCCCGGATGCTTATCCAATGCAACAGGCCACCGAGTTACTATTTGAAATTGGTAGTGCTCCTTTCATCAGCGTTCTAGATTTGACAAAGGGTTATTGGCAAATCCCTTTAGAAGAAGAAGCTAAACCATATTCGGCATTTGTGACACATTCTGGTCATTTTCAATGGAACGTTTTACCATTTGGACTTAAAAATGCTGGAAGTACGTTCCAAAAGTCCATAGACAAAGTACTTAAGACACACAGAAAGTACTGCCGTGCGTATATCGACGATCTGGCCATTTTTTCCAGCTCGTGGGAGAATCACTTGCGTCACATCAGAGACGTGCTGAGAACTCTACAGACCGTTGGATTAACAGTCAATCTTAAAAAGTGCGAGTTCGGTAAAAAACAAGTGAGGTTCCTGGGACACATTGTAGGTTCCGGAAGACATGCACCAGATCCCCAGAAAATCGAAGCCATGCAGAACTTAGCACGTCCAACTACTAAGAAAGAGTTAAGAGGCATAATTGGTCTGGCAAGCTACTATCGGGAGTACATTCAGGATTTCTCGTCCTTGGTTTTACCCTTGACAAACTTAACAAAGAAAAGGGTGCCCAACAAAATACCTTGGAGTGATGAAGAGGAAGCAAGCTTCCAACAATTGAAGCAAAGGCTGACGGAAATTCCATTCTTATATACTCCAGTGTTAGATCAGCCATACCAGTTGTACACCGATGCTTCTGCAACAGCGATTGGAGCGTGTCTAGCTCAGCAAGACGAAGACGGAAAAGAACGTCCTATCGCCTTTTACAGTAGAAAACTCACCCCATGCCAAACTCGTTGGGCTACTATCGAACGGGAGGCGTATGCTGTTCTAAGTGCGTTGAAAAAATTTGACACTTGGATATTTGGAGCACAAGTCCAAATTGTCTCCGATCATAACCCCCTTACTTATTTGACCCAGGGAATGCCACAGGGTGCAAAACTTGCACGTTGGGCTTTGGCATTGCAAAGATATAACATGAATATATTGTACAGAAAGGGTAGTAAGCATGGCAATGCAGATGCCTTGTCGCGCATCAAAATTGATGAACCCTAGTTTTTATTCAGTTCATATAAATATGTATATATATTTTTTTCTTCTCAAAACTGTAATCTGATTTAGATAATTTTGATAACGTTCTTGTGTCTTGTATTATGTATTTTATGTGGGAGTTCATGAATGTTAGTGTAGATATTTTTTTTTGAGCTCTCACGCTTCTCTCGAAGGACTGGATATCGTAATGAAGACCAGCTAATTAATTATGACTTTTAGTTATGATTCTAGATGGCGATTGGCAGCAGCATCATCACTTATGACTTAAGTGATGGATGTGCTTCCCCGGAGGGGCATGTAAGGTTCGCCATCTCGCATCTTACAAGAAGTGAAACGCCAAGTTGGCAACCCTACATAGAAAACGCCAAGCTGGCAACCTAAGAACAAAGCTTTTTCAATTAAAAGAAACGTCCACAAGATTTCAAGCCGAGGAAGTGCGGCAAAAGCCAATTAAAAAAGTCAGAGCAATAAATAGTTATAGTTACCAAGACAACTAAAAGATAAAATCCATCTTTAGAACAGAGGAGATCAAGTAAAGATTTTATACAGCGGTGGGAGGAAAGTTACAATTTTGAATGCCTATCCAAATGTAATTGCTACTTTATACTACATGTAACTTACGTGACGATCGATTAAATTTAGTAAAATATACTCCAAATACAGAATTTTGACTCTGTGTCTTTTGAGTTTTTTTTACTAAACTTTCACGACGGAGTTCATCAACAACCATCGGCCTCGGACCACTACTGTAGTCCCATAAGTTCTCTATCGGGCTCTGATCAGGAGAATTTGCTGGTCACGATTTTCGCTCAATGGCTTTTTTTCAAGAAATTGGTCAACGAGTTTTGCCCGATGTAGACGAGCATTATCTTCCATAAATAAAAAAAATCAGATTCATATGCACCTGAGAAAAAATCTTACGTAAGTTCTAAGACCTCATCCCGATATCTCTGGCCAGTCACAGATCCTCTGTTGAAAACGTGTAGGGGCGTATGTCCATCGATCGTTATTCCACCCCTCACCTGCACTACCAAAACGGTCACATTCCATAACGTGCGGAGGAAGATTTCGCTCTCCTGACTCCCTCCAGATGTAAAAACTCTTAGAATCCGATGTTAAACTAAACCTCTGCTCAACAGTAAGTAGAACATGGGTTCATTGGTGTTGACTCCATTTATGATATTCTTGGCACAAATTAAAGCGTTCCCTCTCGTGTCGTATAGACAGTGAAACACACACACTCTTGGCTTTCTAGTGTATCTAGTGGCGGACTAAGCGGCCGCGTAGGGCCCCGGAGTCTTAAAATGTTTTTTCACTAGGGTTTGATAAAAGTTGTGACAGCGTCTTTACAATGTACGTCTTTAAGTGCAGTAAAAAGAGTTCCTCATACAAGATGGTCAACAAAAGCAGTTGCTGTATTAGCTATAAAACTTGGTTTCACCGATATAAAAGAGGCTTTAAATGAAGTTTGGAATCAGAAGAAGAAGAAAAAAGTTACCATTGTGTTTGCGATCACTTCTTAAGAAAATGAACAAACATGAAACCGCCATAATGATAGTTATTTGGAATACTATGTTACAAAGAATAAATGCTACTAGTAAATCAATGCAATCAGTGGAATGCGAAATATTGAAAGGATCTATCCTACTAAAGTCATTAAAAAAAATTTATCAATAATTTCAGAGAAGTTGAAAAGAGGCAACTGATTTATCAGGGCTGTTATTTAATGTGGAAGATGGACAAACTCGCCGACAACAAATGAGAAAAATGTTTTTTAATGAGAACAAAGAAGTCGGACAAGAATTTACAATAAAGAATATTTCATAGTCGATTCATTTTATGTCATACGTGATAACACCAAGGCAGAATTATCTGAAAGAACTCAGACGTGTGAAGTTGTTGTGGAGCCTTTTCGAATATTTTTTGATTGGGATTTATCAATAGAAGAAAAAGAAGAACGCTATAAAAAAGTTGAAGGATATTTACAAAAATGGCATTAATGTTTGTACTTTTGAAGACGAATTTGATCATTTTTTAATTTTTCTAAAAGAAATCGCGGACACCATAAAAACCATACCAGGCATCTATCCAGCCTCCAAAAAAACGTTTTTCACATTTGCGAATGTTTAAATAGTATTGAAATTTTTTAAACAATTCCCTTCTCTAATGCGTCAGGAGAAAGATAGTTTTCTGTTTTAAAGCTTGTAAAAAATTATTCAAGGAGTACTATAGGAGAAGAAAGATGAATTCATATGGCTATTCTGTATACAGTGCAAGAAACATTGAACCGAAACAAACGCTGCAAAAATAATAATAATAGACGAATTTGCAAAAAATAAAGAAAGACGGAAATTCATGTAAAAATATGTTTTTTAATAAATTTATTAAATGTGTAGAGTTTACTTTAAACTTTTTTCCAACTTTAGTTTGAGGGCCCCCAAAAATTTAACCGCTTGGGGCTCCCACTTGACTTGATCCGCCACTGGGTGTATCGGTCAGTTTTCCCATCCCCGCGTCGGGAATTTCGATCAACCCACACGAAGTAAACAACAGGTGCATAGGGGCCCGTGAGAAAACGGAGAGAAGAGCCGCCCCAAGATCGACCTTTGAACTCAAACTTTCTTGCAGCTGTGTGGGTGTCATCGGGTGCAAACTGAAAGCCCCCTTTCAAAAAACCCTTACAGTTGTTTCGAAAAACCTCGCTTCGCATGTGTGGATCTGCGGAAAGCGTTTGATCTAAGAAGTTTTTCGGGAGATTGAACTTAAATTTTGAGAGAGACAGACCTCTGATTTTTTGGAGCCAAGCTCCTCGGAAGTTCGACGTAAATGACTGTGCCCACGACTTTTTATACGTTTACATAAGAGTCTGTGTATATATATATATATATATATATATATATACACACACACAGTCCAGTCACATTAATGTGACCACCTGTCAAAAGCCAGAATAACCACCTTTTTCAGAGCGGACCGCTGCGAGACTTGCAGGAAGAGAGTCAATTAGGTTTCTGATGATGAGTCCACCCAGTGAATGCTTGGAAATTATTCCCCAAACCATATTGCTCCCTCCTCCAGCCTGGATCCTTCCGGCAATTGTTGCAGGGTGTATGCTTTCGGACGTTTCACGCCGCCGTATACGCCAAAGTCCATCTGTCCGATGGAGCATAAAACGTGATTCATCGGACAAAAGCCACCTGTCGCCACTCTGTGGACGTCCAGTTGCGGTACTGGCGTGCAAATTCCAGCCTTCGTCGCCGATGAACAGCAGTCAGCATCGGTGCATTAACCAGGCGTCTGCTGCGGAGGCCCATGCGCAGCAACGTTCGCTGATCCGTTGTTGAAGACACACTCTTGGTAGCCCCTGGGTTCATCTGGGCTGTCAGTTGCTCAACAGTTGCCCGTCTATTCGCCCGAACGCATCTCCGTAGCCTTCGTTCGCCTCTGTCATCTATAGCTCGTGGTGCACCACAGGTGTCACGCCGCTGATTTTGAATAGTGCCACTTTGCCTTGCACGGTATACTTTTACCACGGCGGCGCGCGAACAGTTCACAAAATTAGCAGTTTCGGAAATGCTTCCACCCTTGGCCCGAAAGCCAATAATCATGCCCCTTTGGACGTCAGATAAATCGCTACGTTTCTGCATTACGCCAACGATAGAAATGCTTTCCGATGCCCTAGGACATCCTTTATATATCCACTGTAATGTGCTGCCACCTGCCTTTTGTGATTGGTTATTTCACGTTGACGTCGAAAGTAGGTGGTGGTCACATTAATGTGACTGGACTGTGTGTGTATATATATATATGTCAAATTGTTAGATGAATGTACAACGTATTAAATGGTGGCAGCGTGTTGGGTAGGAAATTAATACATTGACAGTACCTGCCAGTTTAGCTTAAATTTTAAGACAGATGTAGAACTTCGTGTTAAGTTGAAATATGTATAGCTCGCATAGTGAAAAATCCTTAAATAATGACTTGCCTCCGTATGAACAATAAAGCACTGAACGCAGTTCCCTAAAATATTAAAGAGAATTTATGAAGTTGTTTAACAAGCAAATTAACAGATTAATAAGAGGGGCCCCCAACAAGAAACAGAAAAATCGTTATTCATAAATAAAGATTAAACACAAGATAATAGTCCAGATGAAAGGAGATGGGGACCGGTGTCAAAACCCGAAGAACGGAACGGACTGACTCACCCTCGGCAAAAAGGTCTCGGGAAAACGCTCTGAGATTTCTAAACGTCAGGTGTCAGGCATGGGGTTCAGGAGAGGAAGGAGTTTTATCAACATCTCCTATAGAAGATAACCGTAACATTCCCTCGATGAGTCATCAAGAGTAGTCCGATGGCTCGAGGTTGACTACGGCAGGGATTCCCAATCGGTGGTTCGCGTACCACTGGTGGTACGCGGCAACGTTTCAGGTGGTACGCAAGGATGACACGAGCGACCCAAATATTCTACGAAGTTTGTTCGATTTTTTAGTTTGTACGACCACGTTATGCTATTTCTTATGCCATTTGTTACTAGTTACTTCTGGGAGAGTGGTTTTTCTGATCTTTGTTACTTAAAAAATAAGTATAGAAACAGAGTAAGAGTGAAGTTGAGCTCCATTGCTCCTGATATTGATATTTTAATAAAGGATAAACAACAAGTTTAGGCCTAAAAATTGATTTTTGATTATGTTAATTTTTGTTTGCTTAGTTTGTACTAATTATTTAAAATTAGTTGTTTTTAGACCTGTGAGTAAAAAGTAAAACTGTAATTTTCAATAATCGTTTTATTTTTTTCCTTTATTAAAACATCCTTAATACGAAATACAAGTGCATGAATCATAAAATATGAAGCTTTTTTGTGTTTGGTGTCTTTCAGGTAAATTAATAACATTGGATAAGTTAATTAGTTCTTGGGTTCCTGGTTTTCCAACATTTTATATATTCTGAACTGATAGTCAGTAATAAATTTGTGTTTTTGTGCTCGCTTAGAGTTTTGTACTGTATTTTTACAGGTATGTGAATTTCCCTTCAGAGATGAGGATATTATAAGAGAAATAGAACACTTCGATGATAAAACAGGAATGCTATTGAAAGTTCCCCTTCAGTATCCACGACTGAAAAAAGATGCTGTTAAGTTCATAATTCCTGGATGCTCTTCAATGCAACAAAATCGCGAGACTCTCCAGAAAGTAAGAGGAGAAAAGTGGAGTCGAGAAATCTGGAGCAGGCTATTGCAGCCAGCCAGACATCAAAGAAAGAATATGATGCTAATAGGACGTTCTACTCATTGCTGGAATTAAAACAATAAACAAAATAAGTAAAGCATTTGATATAATAGAAAGAAAGGATAAGATCATGCTCTTAAAATCTGTAAGCATATCCCCGAAATTAGAAGTAGCGTTATTGTGGATTCTGATTTACGGGTAAATGTTTATCTCAGAAAAAAAAACCTATGAAAATGGGTAAGTTTCATTTTCAGTTCATGATTGTAAGTAACTTTAATACTCTGTGTGATATTTTGAATGGTTTAGAATCTCTTTGTGGAACTGAAACCAAAAATGATATGGTTATTGATTTAATAACTGAGTTATTATAAAAACTTGAGTGTGTAAAATCCCATGAATGCCATTTGAACATGATAAAATTCAATATTGAACAATTGCAGTGATTAAATTCAAAAAGGCATAACATTAGGTATTCCTCAGAGTGGATTCAAAAATTTGATAGAGGGGGACTAAAATATCCTCATTCTGATGATGTTCGCATTGCGTTGTATTCCTATTTAGTAACAGAAAATTTTTTAAGGAAATATGAAGAAGAATTTTTATGTGTGGGAAATCAACATTGTGTTGCAACAACCATAATAGTAGGTCTCAACATTGAGGAAGATATATTCCTTGGTTTGGATACTTGTCAAAAAGGTTACACATCACAATCCGTACTAAAGCATATTGTTTGGGTTTGTGTTAATGTGCTGATAAATAATTATTGTAAAAAACAAAATGACCTAATATCCATACGAAAAAGCAGAGACGTGTTAAAAATAGTACAAATGTATCTCCTGGAAAACGTAAACTCAGAACTTTGTAAAATGGATAAGTATTTTTTTCTGTACTGTGAAAATTTTTGGATAAGAGTTTCAATAAATGCAAGTTCTTATATTTAGTTTTTCATAACTTTTGAAAATTGAAATGGAAGTGTGTGAAAATTTTGTTTGTATTGTTTTTTTTAAATTTGTATTCTGTCAGATTTCATGATTTATTTGTTTTGTATTTTTGTCAGTAAAATGTGTTATATTTTAAAACATTGTGTACAAATTTATCTTTGATCAAACAAAATTTCGAACAGATGTTTATATTGAGTCGCCATGGAACTTAAAATTCTAAAAGATTTTGGAATTAAAGATTTCATTAGAAAATGATGAAACTAATAAAATTAGGATTTAAAAATACTTTATTTAGTGAAATATACAGATAATTTTCAAATATATTTCAGTTATTGAAAACTGCAGTGACTGAAATTCTCCAAGGTTCATTAGTTGTGTTCTATTTTGTTTCCGATTTGTCTTCTTTCCGTATTAAAAGCTAAATATTTTTTCTCTTAAAATGTTAACAAATTTCAAGTTCATTTTTTATGGTGAGCTTGTGTCTCTCTATACATGATATATAAATCACGATAGTTTGACATCAAAGTATTGAAAAATATCTTCTAACACACAATTGTTGCATGGCTGGAACTTAAAAATAGAAAACTTTTTTAGAAAAAGACCCCTATTGTACAAATATACTTCAAAACAAAGTTTTAGCTGAAATGAGAATGACTTCTATGGATTAAACTGTCTAATGTGTGAAAGGTAAGTGGAAGTTTTATCTTTAAACTATAAGTCAACGGAACCTTACTATAAAGCTGTACAAGAGGCAAATTAATAAAATCATACTAAGATTAACGCAATTCGTAGAATTTGGAGATGCAAAGAGAAAGTATTTAAGGGGACTTGGTACCCTTTGAACAATTTTTTTTATTTACGCATTTAAAAATTATATTTTAGCATATCATATAGTGTTTCGATTCAAGAAAATGATTTCAGGTGATATTTTTCATACATTGTTAATACAGTGTAAAAAAATCAAAAATTTTAAACAATTTTTGGAAAATTGCAAAACCTTACGCCTCTTGTAATTATATTTTTTAAGTGAATTATTTTTTAATATTCTCAAGAATGTTTTAAACAACTTTAGGGATCGATTTGCAAGATCTTATTTAGTTTTGGAGAAAAAAAAATAAAATGCTGATATGTATGCGCTAATATTCAGCAAAAACTCAATATTCTCCTATATTTTAACTTAAAAAAAAAAAAAAAACATTCATTTTTTATTGCAATATGGATTTCTAATTTTGTTACATTCATTTTATATAACACACAGAAAATAAAATGGAAGTGATTGTTAAATATTTGTGGAAGGAGTAGCATTTTAGATGCATTGATGTTACAAAAAACACAAACTGAGAAAAACCACTTTAAAGTTTATAACTCTGAAAAAATAATTATTATATGCTTCAATTAACTTAAAATGCCATTTTAAGACATTAGCTATATGTTTTTCACAGTTCTTCTTTTACGATTTTAACATGAAAATGAGAATATATGTACTTACTCGAGATCTTGAAGTCAGCTTGAAATCTATCCTTTTCATACGATGCAGCCAATAAACCCTAGACCAGGGCTCGAAATACCCGGGTGCACAGGTGCACTGTGCACATGAAAATATAACTGTGCACCTAATTTTTCCCACTAGGTGCACTGCGTGCACCTAATTTAAAAACTTAGGTGCACCTGTATTAAAAAATCTATTTCGAGGCCTGCCCTAGACTAATAGCGACATCTAAAATAAAACCTTTTTCGGCATTTCGCCTGTACAGTTTTGAACAAACCATGTTAATTTCGTAATTTTCTTATTCGTATATTCTCAGGAAACTGTCTAATAATCGTTCAAAAAAGCGAGTTTTCAATCCTGCGGCGGCAGCCTTTTTTTAATATAGAGAGATTCCGTATATTATATAGATAAAGACGTATGTTGAACTATTCAACTTTTATTTTTTTCAAGAAAATTTTTTTTCTTGGAAAATAAGACCATTTGAATAACGGTAAAAAATACTCAATTTTGCTTGTTAAAAATGTCGCTTAACGATTAAAATTTTGCTATGCTCTAACTCTTAGGAAAAAAATTGTTTTATTTTATGTTCTTGATACTTAAATTGAATATTCGTTATAATCCAGGAGGTCAAGATTAAATCACTTGATTTAAATCAAATGATTAAAAAAAATCACTGATTTAAATCACATTCACACACATTTTTATAACTAAGTAAAAGGACCACAGAATAATCACAGAAGTGGTCAAAAGCTTTAATTTTTCTGCATTCATGGTGATTTCAGCACTAATGGCTACACCAAGCTCAGAGGGAACTGGCTCAATTATTGCATCTCTCTATATTAAAAAAAAGTTACCGACGCCGCAGGATTGAAAACTGTGTTGTTTAGCTCGATTCTTAAACGATTTCCCGAGAAAGTACTGATTGGAATAAAGCGAAATTAACATGATTTGTTCTTCATCGTATTCCCTGGACAATTATTAAGTTTATTTTCCGATGCGGCTATTAGTTTAGGGTTTATTAAGTGTCAAAATTGAAGAAGCGAAATTTCTTCCGCGAGTGAGCAAAACACATACAAATTTTCAGTCTTCAGCCGTAAGTTTTTTTTAAAGAGTACCTCTCTCAACGTAAATTTTTACGGCTCGTCGAGTTTTTTTTTGAAATTTCAAGTTGGTTCTTCATAATATTTTTTTGAAATTCGGGAAAAATCAGGACATTTTTGTTACTTTTTTTTAAAACTGCCGTATCTATATTTTATTACTATTCGTTTTTAATTTTTAAAATATCGCAGTATACCTCAGAATGTACTCTTTCTTACGGTACTATTATTTTTGAAATCGGTTAATAATTAAATTGGATGCGATCAAAAGTTGGTCATACAAAATTCGGTATATTTGGATATTTTCGCTACTTTTTGTTACAACCGTTAACTAAAACTGTTATATCTATATCGCATTACTATTAGTTTTCTATTTTGAAAATAGCGCAGTATACCTCAGACTATACTCTTTCTTTCGGTACCATTAATTTTAAAAGTACACATCGTAAAGTTTGGAGATTAACAGTGTTTACTTAAAATTGTACAGGGAACAAGATGCAGAAGTTTTTTTACTGATGCGGCTATTAGTTTAGGGTGCATTAAGTGTTAAAGTAAAAAAGAGTGAAATCACTTGCGTAAGAGGTATTGGTTTGGGAAGCAAACCAAACGGGATTACGTAGCAATCCCCGGGGGTCGGCGAGCGTAAGCGAGCAGGGGGCGAAGCCCTCGCTGTGACGTCATGGACCGTAAAGTGAAATCAGGATAATACAAATTATTCAGATAGTTTCACTCTGCGAAAGGAATGTTGGTTTGCGAAGCAAACCAAATGGGATTGCGTAGCAATCCCCGGGGGTTGGCGAGCGTAAGCGAGCAGGGGGCGGAGCCCCCTAGTTGTTAAAAGATTGCAACAGCCAGTTGTAACTTATTAGAACATACTATATACTGGAAACAGTAATGTAAACACAAATGGCATCATAAATCTAAATGCCAGTAAGAGTAATGTCTGAACATTCCTGATTAACAGCATTCATAATATAAACACTTAAAGGAAGTATGCAACAGTTTGACTAAAGGGGTGACTGATTTCATTAGCTAAAAAAACCCACACCCACACAAGTAGGAAGTAAAGTTTTTTGAGGCATTTATCAGTTAGCTTATTCTTGTGGTGTGTAATAGAGTAGAAATATACATTTTCACAAACACACACAGCCATTAAAATGTCAGCAGGAAGGAAGAAAGATCCAAAATGAATTAAAAGTAAGTGAAAATTCATTTATTATTGCTGCTGAGCAGTTTTATTATTATAATTTACTATAGTCGGATTATTTCTCTGTTCTACTTCTCACACTATAGTTTAGGTCTGTCACTTACACTTACTGATAAATTTGTTAACATGATATGCAATTTACTCAAGAAAAACTATGTAGGATGTCAACTTGTGTTTTAAAGTTTCACAAATGTTAAGTAAATATTGATTTGCCATGTCACAAACTCAATTTTTTATTCAACAAATTTTTTATAATTATTGTAAAAACTGTGTATGGAGCCTACAAAAATTTAAATAAAAAAAAATCTTTTTAAAATAAAAAAAAATCTGACTAATAGATTTTTTTTTTAAATCATGATTTTTTTACGCCCTGTTATAATTAGTAAAAATAATTTAAAAAAAATTATTCGGTGTTTTACAATTCACTGTAAAACTTGCTAAAGTTTGGTCAAGACTTAAAAAAAAATACATCGTTAAAAATTCTAAATGGTGTTACTTTAGTCTTTTACATAGCTAATGAAGTTTATAAAATGTTGATTTTTAATAGCCATCAGCGTAAAATATCGTCGAAGTTTCAATCGCTGATGGGTGCTCAAGGTTGGGTCTATCGTACAAGGGTTATTCAAATGAAAAGTTACGAAACGACACTGTGGGTATAAATGAAGACTTTACCATAGACCTGAGCAAAACGATCCCATTCATTAACGAGCCGAAGGATTCCTTGTTTCCAGAATTCCTGTGGCCGTGACGAGACCTAGTCCTTCACAGCGTCCTTAAGTTCGTCGTCCGAGTTGAAGCGCTTCCCTTTCAGATGTTTTTTCAAGGGACTAAACACATGGAAATCGCAGGACGACATGTCCGGGCTGTAGGGCGGATGGTCAAGCTGCTCCCACTTGAAATTTGCCAGTTCTGCGTGTGTGACCCTAGAGACGCGTGGACGCGCGTTATCATGGAGTAGAACCACACCCTCCGTGAGCAGCCCCGGTCTTTTGTTCTTGATGGACCTGGGTAGGCTTCGGAGTGTCTTAAAGTACACATTGGAGTTAATGGTTCTTCTGTACTCGGGGAATTCAACAAGTAACGGACCTTCTACACCGAAAAAGACGGTGAACAACACCTTCCCTTCTGACGCCACGGCTTCGAACTTTTTAGGGGGAGGTGACGACGCATGCTTCCACTGCATGCTGTCCCGCTTTGTCTCTGGCTCGTAGTGATGGCACAAAGTTCTCATCACCTGTGACGATCGCTCCAGGAAAGCGGGGTCTTCATGATACCGAAACAGATGTTGAAGTGCTAGCCCCATACGAAGTTCTTTTTGCTGGTCGGTGATCTGCTTCGGAACCCACTGCGCGCACACTTTCCGACAACGCAACCTGTCGTGAACAATTGTCCACACTGTTCCAACGCTGACATCCACCTTCACCGCCAACATTCGAAATGTGACACGCCGATCACTTCTCACTAGGTTGTTCACCTTATCGATGAGATCTGACTTGATGACTGTGTTTGTCTGGTCTGGTCTCGGGTCATCAACCAAACTCTCACGGCCTGCACGAAAACGGGCACTCCATTTTCTCACTGACTTGTCAGACACACAGTCTTCCCCGTATACGGTCAGTTTAACAACTTCCACTGTCAAAAATTGGATAACGCCTTGCTGCTTCTCAATCGTCGAATTTTGCAATGTGAACGCCATCCTGTCCTCACACGCACTGCCGCGTCAATTGGACGGCGTCTTTATAAGAGCCTCTGCTCTCTCCTGCGCATGCGGGCGCCCGCGCATGCTCCGATCCACGTCGGAGATTCCAATCGCATCCCTAGATGTCTCGCTACGTTCTACCATAGCGGCATAGGCAAATATGTTAACGGTTACGTTGTTATGACGTTTCGTACCTTTTCATTTGAACACCCCTAGGTAATTCTCCACTCGAATACATGCTGGAATCCCATCGGAACGCAGCTCAAGCACCTTTTTTGATGCGAGATTTTAACTCGATTCATTATACTGTGCTTTTTTTTTAAGCTTACGAATCGATCACTACTGTTCAATAATCCTATAAATTTCATTGCGTTGTGAACAAAACCCTGAGTGAAAGGCTCTTACTGACTGTAATGACTCATGAAGCTGTGTGATGTAAAAGAGTGAAATTAACTTTCACCAATTAGGGGAAAATAACACAAATCTTAAGCGACCTAAACATTTATTAAACGGAACAAAACACAAAGAATAAAAACAAAAAACATCTTGTTTATAACACATAACATGCACCTTGGTCAAAACATTATGAACTTGCTTTAAACGCATTCTATAGGCTAACCTACTCAAACTCACTATATAGCTAACTCTAGACGATTCAATACATGAAGTCACTAAATTAACAGATTTTACCCGAAAAACACTTCACGGGTCAAAAAAAAAAAATAATAATAATAATAATATAAAAATATTAAAAAATTATTTCAAGTGCAAGAAGTTAATTAAACGAAGGAAAGAAATAGAAACAAGGAGGTTCGAGGTAAAAGCACAAATGTTTATTTAGTTTTACAAGAAAAATGACTGGACGGATGGTTTTAAATATCTCGAACCCAACAATTATTTCTGCACATGTATCAATCTGTGACATCTAAGATTTTCGATAGTTTTATAATTATACATTAAATTGAATATATATATATATAACATTCAAATACGTAATTTAATGAAAGATCAAAATAAAAATAAAAATCATATGTATTAAACCAGAAAACGAAAGTGAAAACGAAAGTTAGAAGAAAAGTTAAATCTAACCATGCAAGCGCGCTGAAAGCTGCAGACATAGCATGGCAAGGAATATATTTTTCTTAAACAAGAGGAAATTCACAAAATAAAAACCAAACGGAATTTATTGAAAACGAAAGTGTTGGTGGATCAGGGCGTCATCAGGGAGGAGCCTGATCCATACAACACAAAATGGTGTTTTCTACGAATATGAGCCGCGAAATGCTAAGAAATTGCTCATATACTCCCCCAAACACCATTAAAAACAAAAATACGAAAAAATTCGAATAATAAAATTTAACACAAAGCCGAAGATCGCATCAAATGCCGCAACTCACTTAGTTCAACAAACCGCCAACACCACTGACTCAAAGGAAATAACGAAAGAGAAATAGTCATCGGTGGCGTTATTGTTGATAATAATAAATCAGCTTCGTCTTACTTTATTACTTTTCTTGAAAGATTTATTTGTGAGCAGTGAGTTTTATGGTAATAACATATTAAAACATATAAAATAAATCACACTGTCATGTTAATATGTTTTAATATGTTATTAAAACATATTAACATGACAGTGTGATTTATTTTATATGTTTTAATATGTTATTACCATAAAACTCACTGCTCACAAATAAATCTTTCAAGAAAAGTAATAAAGTAAGACGAAGCTGATTTATTATTATCAACAATAACGCCACCGATGACTATTTCTCTTTCGTTATTTCCTTTGAGTCAGTGGTGTTGGCGGTTTGTTGAACTAAGTGAGTTGCGGCATTTGATGCGATCTTCTGGCTTTGTGTTGCCGGTCTCCCGACTGCTGCTGCAGGTTTGATTTAAATTTTATTATTCGAATTTTTTCGTATTTTTGTTTTTAATGGTGTTTGGGGGAGTATATGAGCAATTTCTTAGCATTTCGCGGCTCATATTCGTAGAAAACACCATTTTGTGTTGTATGGATCAGGCTCCTCCCTGATGACGCCCTGATCCACCAACACTTTCGTTTTCAATAAATTCCGTTTGGTTTTTATTTTGTGAATTTCCTCTTGTTTAAGGGGGGGGGGGGGGAAATAAATAAATAAATAAATAAATATATATATATATATATATATATATATATATATATATATATATATATATATATATATATATATATATATATATATATATATATATATATATATATATATATATATATATATATATATATATATATATATATATATATATATATATATATATATCAGTCAAAATCTATTTCCAATCATTGGACATGAAAAACAAATACCAGTGGAGGGTTAAGCGGTTAGCAGACTAATCTGCCACGTAGGCCCCCGTAATACCAAAGGGCCCCGAGGTCTTAAAATGTATTTTCATTAGGGTTCGAGGAAATTTGTGACAGCATCTTTAAAATGTGCGTCTTTAAGTGCTCAATACGTCAATAGATGGCTGCATCATGCAACGGTTACTTCGTAATGAAATAAGTTGAAGTTGTAGTTGACAGTATAAGAGCTCTGCAATTACAAAAATAAATTTCATGCATAAAATTAATACAGCCCGTTATGTTGCTCTGGTACAAAGTTAATTAGAATACCAATACCCATAAAATTAATAGTGATAAAAATAAATACATAATAAAGTTTAAGGTAGAATTCTATAGAATATTATATAATTAGTTATATTATATATATATTTCTCCTTTTTAAAGTGTTTTTAAAAATATATCGTAATTCTATATTTACTGTATGTACAGGTTTTTAAGTGACGATAGCTTTGACTGTGTGTTAGTAAAAAACGACGTGCAGGTAGCGTGACAAGGGTGGTCGAATTTTTATCCATTCATGTTGTAGCACAGTGTTCCTCACAGTAAAAACAATGAAGAAATATCAAAGTGGGGCAGAAAAACAAAATTGTTTTGATAAAAATCCTTGAAATTGCTGAAAGTCAAAGAAGTTCATATTGCACCAGTTTTTAATAGTTAATACAGGGACAGAGTTGCCATCAACATCTACGTCAGATTATTCTGTTTTACCTACGTTCGAAATTTCGTCTGAATTACATATAAGTGAAGAAGAGAAAGAAGAACAAGTTGAGAATCAAGAGGTTGAAAAATTGAAAATGCTGCTGAAAAAGGGATTGCGAAAACGCAGTAGATAGAGATAGTCCATAAAGATGCCTCGATATAGACATCGAAGTTATAAATGATATAGCTTAATAGCCAACAATATTAACGGATGCTATTATTGATCATAATCTTAATAACAACAAAAAATATAGAGAATTTGAAATCAGTGTATATAGACAGAGATGTAGAGATTACAGAGGACTTTCTTATGATCATTTTTACAGAAAGAAATCAAATGGAATTATGGAAAAGAAAAAAATGGCTGATGTTTTCAGAAGCAAGCAAAACCGTTTACCTGCTACCATCGCAAACTTTTTTCAACATCAAAGTCTAAATTAATAACTGGTTTGCAATATTGGAGACAGGAGCGTATATAAGGGGAGGGCCGAGGGGGCCCGGGCCCCTCCCGAAATTTTGGGACTAAACTCAATCATGGTAACTTTTTATTTTGAATTTTTTTAAATCGAATTTGTATTCCTGGCGGAAAATATTTTCTTAAAATTTTTTATTATTTGGACACATTTAAAACTAAACAGAGAAGTTATTTCCTTTCCCGAGTAAAGTAAACACAGTGGGCTGGACACAGGGATCACCAATATTTATGATGGTTGATGAAAGGTGTGCTGTGACCACGTGGTTGTGAGAGTGCTACTTAACAGGGAACATTTTCTTCTTCCGCTGCCTGCAGAATCCAATGGACACCCCCGACAGTTTTACGACTTTGCGAGGTTAAAAAACCCTCTGTCTAGCTTCCCAAACAACCTCTTGGGCATTTCACTTGTTTTACGACCCCAGCCTTAGAAATTATAATGTTGTGGAACGAACGACCGTTAACCATATTTTCAATAATAAAAATTTGGAAAGGAACAAAATGTATTTGAAATGTTTTGGGTAAAAAAGTTCTCAATTAAAAAAGAAAACAAAATTAAAATTTTTATTCCGTGTTCTAGTTCTATCAGTCATAGTTAGTAAACTAATATCCAGATACTCATACATTAAACAAAGAAATTTCTATTGAGATAGTAATTAAAAGTAAATTACCTATCCATCAACTTTAAGAGTGGGCACCCTGTATATAAGAACGAATTATAGAATATTTTTAATAAGGAAACAAGTTACTTTTTTCCAATTAAAAAAATGCATATTTCACTATAAAAGTAATATTTAAAATTATATTTCTCAATTTCTAAAAATACATTTAAACTGTTCTTTTTTTTAATCTGTGTCTGACCTTCTATTCCTTTTAATATCCATGCAGGTTTTTAGACATTATTATATACACTGACATTATATAAAATGCATAACTACCTATTTTTAGAAATAAATTTTAAACAATTTGAGAATTTCAAACTGTTGTTGGAAATATATTGAATTGTTATTATTTATTCAAATTGATATCCTGAAGTCCTAAATAGCTTTCGAATGTTTGCTTCCCCCAAAATTAATACATTTGTACGATGTATACTAAATTGCTTTCAATAATATTTGGCACCCCCCGAAATAAACTCCTATATACGCCACTGATTGGAGATCAATTACTGCTATTTTATTGGACCACGATGTTTCAAAAGAACACATGTCAGCCATGTGTACTATGTATAAAAGATCAACAAAATTCAATAGAATTGATGCTCAACTATAACAAGAAAAGGAAAAATAAGTATGTTACTGGAGAGATGTGTTGAAAAGAATTGTATCAACACTCATTACGACGTTAAAGTTGTACCTCAAGTCTTATTTATTAAATATTTTTTAAAAATGGAATGCAACTTTAACGTCGAGGCCCCGGGCCTTCATACCGCCATTACTGTTGCTACAGTACGACGTTAATTACCTACCCTTTTAATAATTCAAAATGTTCCACATTTAGTATAATTTAGTTTTGCTAGATGGCAGCACTAAATAAATAGTAGGCTTAATATCACATGATGCTTTGAACTCGTTGGTTTGTTTGGTTCGTGATTTTTGCTACACAAGGAAGGTCTTTGTACCGAAAATCGAGGTATGAAAGTTTCTGAAATGCGAGATATTGTGTTTATGTTTTGATCTTTATTTTTTATGATTTTTTTTGAGCTTCAGTTTTTTTTTTTTTTTGGACGACGCAAGTTGATTTCCAAATTTATTTTTCATTGTGTTGGCACTTTAGCCTTTTGAGAACGACTTAAAGATATAACTGACGCAATTCTTTCTTGGCGTGATCAAGGTACAACTGCTGTTCCGGCCGCATCCAAAGGTTATGGAATCATGATTAAAAATAATAGTTAAATCTGTTTTGATTCTTAGATATGAGAATCGCGCAAAAATTAATAAATTAAATTCTGCGACACATTAAAAATATAAATAATTTGCCGATCTGACAAAAAATAGGTCTCATTTTGATTGATTTACAAAAAATAACATTTGAAGGAATTTAAAAAACATTTTAAAACTATTCGTTAATATTTTGTTAGAAAAAATAATTTTGAAACGCTTGATATTTTGCAAGAAAAACAAATAACAAAAACGGGTAAGGAAATTATTTGAGAACTACTTTTGAAAAGTTCAAAACTCATCACTTGAAATGAAATAAACGTTGCACTACTTATTACTAGGGATGCGACATCGACAGCAAAACATCGATGTTCAAAATTAAAACATCGATGTTGATAATACATCGCCCCAAAAACATCGATGTTTTTAAAATTCAGTGTATTTAAACTTTTTCCTCCTTTTCTTAAAACTGGTTTAGCAACTATTGATGCGACATTGGCAGCTTAACATCGATTTCAAAATTAAAACATTGATGTTGATAATACATCGCCCCCAAACCATCGATGCTCTTAAAATTCAATTTATTTAAACTCCCCCCCCCATTTCTTAAAACTGGTTTAGCAACTAGTGATGCGACATCGGTTCCAATACATCGATGTTTTTTTTTTATAAAGCATCGACATCGATGTCGCATCCCTACTTTTCAGACCCTTCACCCTTGGCCACTTTGGTCTAAATGTATTTTAAATTTGATGATTATGAAAATTATGCTATTTGGTTATTTTTATTACGGTACTTTATTCATTTAAAAATAAAACATCGACAATGTAAAAACATCGAAAAGTATAAACATCGGTGTTACAAAAACAACGACTGCAATACATCGATGTTTTGTAAACATCGACATCGATGCCGCATTCCTACTTATTACCAGTGCCTGGGTTGACGAAATCGAATCATCCTATTTCGATCTTGTTTTCGTATACTCCAGAGGCTTTGGGATAAGTTAGTTCTAGCTTTAGCTCACGTTCGTGGAAGAAGTGCTTGTTCATGATGATGAAAGGAATTAGTTTTTTGAAACACGAAACAACCCTTGTCATAAATTCAAATATTCCTCATGTGCTTCAAACGTAAACAGAATTTCCAGAAAGAATTTTATTTACTTTCACTTTTATCATCTACTTTCCCAGATCAACCACTGCAAAGCCATTTCTGTACTTAGGCCAATGTGAATGTTGCGTTTTTATACTATCATTAACTAACCACTTTTAAGAATTCAGAACAGGGATTGGATTGCAAAAGATTTTCAGTCGTCTTTCAGTTAATGCGATATCGTCCAAAGTTTTGTTTGTCATTAGAATTGTATCTCTATAAGGTCGTATGGCAATAAATGAGCCGCTATTTTCGAGAGTGGCATAAGTCCCTTTTTTCATACATCGAGGTACTTAAGGGTTTGCGTTAAAATTAATTTTAAAATATTAGTAAACGTTACTCATTTTGGATGATGTATTTAACACTATAAACCTGTAAAATTTTAAAATGCACTAATAATTATTAAAATTGTTAGGGAAAATAAACTCATACTAGGGGGCCTGCCCCCTGCTCGCTAACGCTCGCCAACCCCCGGAGGATTGCTTCGCAATCCTAATTGGTTCTCTGCGCGAACCTATGTTCGCTTCGCTCGCCTCAATGAAGACATGTGTCCTAGAAGAAGGGATTGTTTACAAAATATGTTACCAAAAAAATGTTTTTCAAATCTAAATTTGCTGTATTACAGAAAAAATATATACAGTATCTCTAAAATCAGAATTCAAATGAAAACTTTGTGCAAATTTTGACTCGAAATGTGAGCGTTGCTTTGGAAATTGAATACCCAGCATGTTGTTTGTGTGTACATTTTCCCAGCACTCAAACGACCCACGCTTTTTCATTGAGTTTGTTGCCGTGCAAGCGTCTTGTTGAACTATAATTGTTGGCCCTGAAAAGGACCGTTTTTTAAATGGCCCTGAAAAGATCCTTCGCTTTCTTTGATTTCTATTATAAACTAACTGCAACAGCTCATTAAAATTTCCTTTTTTTTTTTCAATAAAATTTCATCCGATAACGCTATAAATTCAATCGATGCGCGAGACTTCGCGATAAACAAACAATCGTACAGTGTTGCCGAAACGCGATTACAAATAACGTCTTTTTTGCGTGCCACGTAAGAGAATTATATATATAGATTTTTTTCAATGTGGACTTTTACCACTTTAAAAAAAACCGGCTCAAATATTCTGCTCCTTCACCCCTACTTGAAGGATTTACCATTTAATATAACAAGGTGCTGTCCTCGGATCTTTCCCTTCGGGAGGGATACCGGACCGTCATCAATAACCCGTAATGTTGCTCCGAATGACGCAAGTTCAGATGCCTGCCGTCATACATACAGGTAGGCATAGGAAAATTATTTAAAAAGACATTCCATTTGTGATAAATGTGGTAATTGGTAATTTGTAATTAACGTCGCACTAGAGCAACACAACGGGCTATTGACTACGGTCCGAGTAATTTTGTAATTTTTAAATTAACGTCGCACTAGAGCAACACAACGGGCTATTGACTACGGTCCGGGTAATTTGGAAATTTTTTAATTTACGTCGTACTAGAGCAACACAACGGGCGGTTGACGACAGTCCGGGATCAATCCCCGAAGGGAAAGATCCGAGGACAACACCACGTAATTTGGAATCACGGTCAGATGACGAGGCAACCCCTCAACTCTCCAAATTTCAACACCAACCCAACGCTAGGAATTTCGGCCCCGACAGTGATGTCCTCGGATTCCCTTTTGGGTTGATCCCGTATTCGGCAACCGTTGCCAATAGCCCTTTGATTTGCTCCAGTGCGACGTTAATGAAAATACCTAGCAAAATATACCCATTCTAAACAAAACAATGCGATTCTTCTAAAATTCATGTCACTACAAAGAGCAGCCCGAAGTGCAAAATCGAAATAGAGGGTCTTATTTTTTCACCAATGAGGAACTTGCAACCGTGAGGGAAATGCCCATTTCTGTGTTTTATTAATAGATTGATCTTCAAAATGTTCGAAAACGATAATTAAAACCCATAAAATGGAATTATTAATTAAAATTTCAAGTTTTAAAATACCGAAAAGTACGCCAAAAAGCACATGACCTCAAAACGCTACGTGATTGGTTTGACGTCATTGTGCTCCACGATGTAATGTTTACGTTTGTCTAGCGCGTTGAAATTTCATATTGCTCTTTTAATTTTTTAAACAATGAATTAAAAAAAAATTTTCTTGCTATTTTGCGTTGCTGTTTGTTTATGTTGTTTATTCCGTTTATTTTATAATTATATATTAAATATCTCTTAATTTTAACTTGCCTTTACTTTATTTCTATATTGTTTACAATGGCTCCAATGACTGGATTTGTGAAAGGATCAACAAGAAAAAGAAATACCGCTTGCAATTTCAAAGTCGCTATCAAAGTAAACATATCATCATGGGGCACAGTGACGTCACAAGAAGCGGCGTAGGAAACTAGCGTTTTTGAGATGAAGTTAATAGAGCGAATTTTAAATTTTGTTTATATTACCTTTTCGGGCTATAAAAGTAAAATAGAAAGATACTTTCCATCATATTTTTTCATTTACTATATTATAAAAATAATAACAAAAAAGTGTAAGTTCCTCATTCATAAACTTCGTTCTCTTTGAATAAACGAAAAAAGAAATTAAAAATATTAAAAATATATACTGTCCTCTCTTCCTGAATGAATTTGTACCTGCTCTCATCGCAGTGATGTACTCAATTCGCAGCGAGTCGCATTCCTCTTTCAATCAATATCAGGTCGCACCTCCCCCCCGTCCGCGTGCTGAGTTGTTTCAGTTCCGCGGTCTCTTTCGTTTTCCACGGCATCAATGGAATGCCGTCTGAGAAGTTCTACTCCGACCCCCGGGCTACTCTGCCGCAGCCGAGCGTCCGAAAACGGCTGCCGATAATTATTCGATTTGTGCATGTCTCTCGTTCCCTTTTCGTTCTTCTGTTCTTGCGCAAAAATGGGGAGGGAAGGAAGAAAACCGCTGGTGATGCGTTGCGGAAAATCGTTTTCGTTTCTCCGCGTCGTTGCCACTGCACGCATCCGAATTCGTTGTCGATTGGGTGCACACGATGCCGCTGAGCATCGTCTGCGGTGGGGATTTACAAGTGAGTCTTCCCGAGGCCCATCCTTTCGTCATCTGACCGTGGTTCAAAATTACGAGGTGTTGTCCTCGGTTCTTTCCCAAAAGGGATTGATCCCGGACCGTCATCAATAGCCCGTTGTGTTGCTCTAGTACGACGTTAACTAAAATCAACATTACCATCCCGAGGCCGATCAAATACCTCTTAAATTCTAAAACGACCAACCGGTATAGTGGTTAAGGTGTTAGCCTTTAGATCGGAAGGTTCCTGGTTGGAATCCGGGTCCGGGCGTGGATGTTTGTAAGCGTATGGTGTAGAGTAGGCTGGTGCACCTTACATCTATCGTGGCCGAAAGTCCTCACGTTGGGTTGGTGTGGAAGTTTTGAGAGTGGGGTGCCAGTTCATGTGTTGCTTCGTCATCTGACCGTGGTTCAAAATTACGAGGTGTTGTCCTCGGATCTTTCCCAAAAGGGATTGATCCCGGACCGTCATCAATAGCCCGTTGTGTTGCTCTAGTACGACGTTAACTAAAATCAACATTACCATCCCGAGGCCGATCAAATACCTCTTAAATTCTAAAACGACCAACCGGTATAGTGGTTAAGGTGTTAGCCTTTAGATCGGAAGGTTCCTGGTTGGAATCCGGGTCCGGGCGTGGATGTTTGTAAGCGTATGGTGTAGAGTAGGCTGGTGCACCTTACATCTATCGTGGCCGAAAGTCCTCACGTTGGGTTGGTGTGGAAGTTTTGAGAGTGGGGTGCCAGTTCATGTGTTGCTTCGTCATCTGACCGTGGTTCAAAATTACGAGGTGTTGTCCTCGGTTCTTTCCCAAAAGGGATTGATCCCGGACCGTCATCAATAGCCCGTTGTGTTGCTCTAGTACGACGTTAACTAAAATCAACATTACCATCCCGAGGCCGATCAAATACCTCTTAAATTCTAAAACGACCAACCGGTATAGTGGTTAAGGTGTTAGCCTTTAGATCGGAAGGTTCCTGGTTGGAATCCGGGTCCGGGCGTGGATGTTTGTAAGCGTATGGTGTAGAGTAGGCTGGTGCACCTTACATCTATCGTGGCCGAAAGTCCTCACGTTGGGTTGGTGTGGAAGTTTTGAGAGTGGGGTGCCAGTTCATGTGTTGCTTCGTCATCTGACCGTGGTTCAAAATTACGAGGTGTTGTCCTCGGATCTTTCCCAAAAGGGATTGATCCCGGACCGTCATCAATAGCCCGTTGTGTTGCTCTAGTACGACGTTAACTAAAATCAACATTACCATCCCGAGGCCGATCAAATAGCTCTTAAATTCTAAAACGACCAACCGGTATAGTGGTTAAGGTGTTAGCCTTTAGATCGGAAGGTTCCTGGTTGGAATCCGGGTCCGGGCGTGGATGTTTGTAAGCGTATGGTGTAGAGTAGGCTGGTGCACCTTAAATCTGTCATGGCCGAAAGTCCTCACGTTGGGTTGGTGTGGAAGTTTGGAGAGTGGGGTGCCAGTTCATGTGTTGCTTCGTCATCTGACCGTGGTTCAAAATTACGTGGTGTTGTGATGAATTTGATTGCCGAACGCCAATTAAGGTAATGGTAATTGGTAATTTTAGTTAACGTCGTACTAGAGCAACACAACGGGCTATTGACGACGGTCCGGAATCAGTCCCTTAAGGGAAAGAATCGAGGACAACACCTCGTAATTTTGAACCACGGTCAGATGACGAAGCAACACCTGAGGTGGCACCCCACTCTCCAAACTTCCACGCCAAGCCAACGTGAGGACTTTCGGCCACGACAGATTTAAGGTGCACCAGCCGCCTCTACACCATACGTTTACAAACATCCATGCCCGGACCCGGATTCGAACCAGGAACCTTCCGATCTAGAGGCTAACACCTTAACCACTATACCGGTTGGTCGGCGCTAATTAAGGTAAACGCCAAAATGACGACAAACTACATTTTAAGGTAACTCCGATATGGATCATGCGAGGGCGTTTGGAAAGTTAAATCTGAGTAGATCGTCTTGTCTTTGTTGTAAATCTCTTAGGGGATTGATCCCGGACCGTCGTCAATAGCCCGTTGTTTTTCTCTGGTACGACGTTAATTAAAATTACGTTTTACATTACCAAACTTTCATACAACCTCAACGTGATAGCATTTGAGGTCTGTGACGGTTCTTTCTTTCAGCTGATTTCCTAATCCTCTGCCTTGTCGTCCTCCAAACATTAAAACTGGTCCATGAGCATATTTCACATTAATTAACACATCTTGACTATCTGCTATAGAAATGATATATACAGGAACATTAAATCTATCATACACAATCGGGAAAAATCCCAATGTATTTCCAGCACCAACCAACACGTCTGCTTTCTTCGCTGGCCTTTGTGCAACTCCTTTTTTCCCCCTTCTCTCAGAAAAGGTTCCTTTCCCCATACAGGAGGGGAACCCCCGTGTTGTCCAATGGCCCTACCCAGATCTGGTGAGGCGGCGGTGAACTTCACAGTGTCACGACAGATTTAACGTGCATCAGCCCCCACGTACACTTCGGTCTTTGGTTGGATCGAGTTTCGAACTCACAACTTTACGGTTGCTAATCCGTTGGTCTTCCAATTGGATTCCGCGGTCCCAGTGAATTTTAGGAATTTGACTGTCTAAAGGGAGTTTTAAATCTTTCTGCAAATTATTTAGGGCGTGTGTAAGGAACTCTTAAATTAAACCGTTTTCTTACAAGGTAGCATGTCCACAAGCATCATTTGCATGTGCTGTAGCATTCATTGATTTCCAATTGGCCGTCTTGGCTCAGTGGCTATGTCCACTGCGCTCACAACCAACGATTGTAAACGGCGCAGGTCCAATTAACACCTGTTGCATTCTTCCGAGGGTGTATTTCTCTTCTGTGTCACTAAAACCTTCATCGTGTTTGTCTATTACTTGATTTGTATGTCTATTACTTGATTTGTATGTCTATTACTTGATTTGTATGTCCATTACTTGATTTGTATGTCTATTACTTAATTTGTACGTCTATTACTTGATTTGCATGTCTATTACTTGCCTTTTATGTCTTGTATCTGGCACAGCAAGGCCAAATATGGCCCTTGCGTCATAAACCCCACGAAAAAAAAAAACCATCATTGGTTTCCATACATTTTGGGTAGGTATTTAATTAACGTTGATCTGGAGTAACACAACGAGCTATTGGCAACGATCCGGGATCAACCCTCGAAGGAAAGATCTGAGGACAACCACGTAATTTTAAACAACGCGGTAAAGCCCCCCCCCCAACACCTGGCACAACACTCTCCAAACTTCCACATCACGCCAAGGTGAGGATACTTGAGGTCACGACAGACTTGACGTGTCCCAGCCCCTTTTGTGCCTCCAAAGACCGTCGTGTACAAGCACGATTTTCTTTGGTTGTGTTCGAACTCCCAACACTCAGGTTGCTGGTGCACGTTAAATCTGTCGTGGCTTCAAATGTCCTCACATTGGCGTGGTGTTCATGATTTTAGAGGGGGATGCAAGCTCAGGTATTGCCTCGTCTTCACCATGGTTCAAAATTAGCGTTGTCCTCGGAACTTTCCCGTTACGATTGATCCCGGACAGTCGTCAATAGCCCTTTGTGTTGCTCAAGCTCCAGACAAAAATTCCTCTCATTGATTTATGTTTTGACCAGGACATTCTCCATTTTTATGTTTACACGGATTCAAAACTAAGAAAATTTCCCTTTGTCCTTGCGGGTGCTGACCCTGACCATTACGTGATCACATGTGCAGTTCGACTTTGTTAAACCATCCACCGATAATCAATCACGAATGATCCATGATATCAATAATAAAAAATCCCTTTGGGGAATACGTGATGTGTCCTGGAGGCCTGGCACGATGCATGGACTTTGTATTAATATTGCATTTGTTTGTTTTCTGTTATAATAAATACACTCTGGCTACCCTTTGACAGGCCTTAAGCACTTTGATAAGCACTTAGCACAGGCTGGGGGCATGGGCTATGAAAAAATTCAACTTCCAAAGGAATATTGACTGCTGTAGTGATTAGTTGTTTCGGTTAGGTTGTTTGGTTAAAGAGGTGAGGGAAACACTAATTTGAAATTCACATACAATTTATGTGAAAGGTGTTGAATAAGTACATGTGCACTACCTCGTCGAAAATCCGTTGTAGTATTTTGACTTCTAATTGGATGATATTGTCCTTTTAAACTACCTACACCGTATTAGCAACGGATAGCTCGACGAGTCCAAGTTCTTTATGTGGGCTAATAGGCATCACACACTACCCTACAATAATGGAAAGGGCGCCAGAGGACGTATTGGTAACGGATTACTCGCCGAATCCCAGTTGTCTTTGATGTGGGCAAAAAGGCATCATACTCTACCCTACAATAATGGACCGGGCGCCAGAGGACGTATTGGTAACGGATTGCTCGCCGAATCCCAGTTGTCTTTGATGTAGTCAAAAAGGCATCATACACTACCCTACAATAATGGACCGGGCGCTAGAGGACGTATTGGTAACGGATTGCTCGCCGAATCCCAGTTGTCTTTGATGTGGGCAAAAAGGCATCATACACTACCCTACAATAATGGACCGGGCGCTAGAGGACGTATTGGTAGCGGATTCCTCGCCGAATCCCAGTTGTCTTTGATGTGGGCAAAAAGGCATCATACTCTACCCTACAATAATGGACCGGGCGCCAGAGGACGTATTGGTAACGGATTGCTCGCCGAATCCCAGTTGTCTTTGATGTAGTCAAAAAGGCATCATACACTACCCTACAATAATGGACCGGGCGCTAGAGGACGTATTGGTAACGGATTGCTCGCCGAATCCCAGTTGTCTTTGATGTGGGCAAAAAGGCATCATACACTACCCTACAATAATGGACCGGGCGCTAGAGGACGTATTGGTAGCGGATTCCTCGCCGAATCCCAGTTGTCTTTGATGTGGGCAAAAAGGCATCATACTCTACCCTACAATAATGGACCGGGCGCCAGAGGACGTATTGGTAACGGATTGCTCGCCGAATCCCAGTTGTCTTTGATGTAGTCAAAAAGGCATCATACACTACCCTACAATAATGGACCGGGCGCTAGAGGACGTATTGGTAACGGATTGCTCGCCGAATCCCAGTTGTCTTTGATGTGGGCAAAAAGGCATCATACACTACCCTACAATAATGGACCGGGCGCTAGAGGACGTATTGGTAGCGGATTCCTCGCCGAATCCCAGTTGTCTTTGATGTGGGCAAAAAGGCATCATAAACTACCCTACAATAATGGACCGGGCGCCAGAGGACGTATTGGTAGCGGATTGCTCGCCGAGTACCAGTTGTCTTTGATGTGGGCAAAAAGGCATCATACACTACCCTACAATAATGGACCAGACGCCAGAGGATTTGCATAAAATACGACTATTTCTTTGGGGTTGTTTTTTGTGATATGACATGGGACCTTTGCATGACCTGATCAATTGAACGCCGACGCCTACATGATCATTTTGGACAGTCAGGTTCTACCTACGCTCTGGCAATTTTATGGACTGAACGAATATTTTCCAGGACGACAACGCCCCATGTCATGTTGCAGCCTCTGTCGAGCAGTGGTATCAAGATATGAATGTAAAACGTCTACCCTGGCCTGCTCAGAGTTCCGACCTAAGCCCCATAGAACATTTGAGGGACGAGTTAGAGCAAGGCTTACGGACCAGGGAACCACGTCCGAAATCTACAGCTGATCTGGCGACATTCTTGCAACAGGAATGGACACAAATACCCACAGCTGTGTATCAAAATCTTGTTGAAAGTATGCCCAGAAAGGTTGCTAGTGTAATTGCAGCACGTGGGAGACAATTCCCCTATTAAAACATGTTTTCTTTCCCTTATACCATCACATCTTGCTGTCCGGTCCATTATTGTAGGGTAGTGTAGATGTGAAGTATAAATAGACCGTTCGTTGCTATTGAGATGAGCTTCGAAAAATGGGACCAACATGTGTACCAGTAGTCACGTGACTGCTCGGTGAAAAATGGACTTGGTTGGCCGATTTGGTATCTTATAATTTCTTTTGGCCATATAACATCTTATGACATGGTTGCTGAGCATTTACATAGAGTGACGACAAAGTGGTGAAATCCCCGAAGTCTACGACCAATCATATGAGACGAATCAATGGATGGACGTCTTATCCCGTCCCATGTACCAATCAGATGATGGTTTCCCTCCGGCAGACGAAAGTAGTCTAAACGCCCGTCACTACTAGTTTTGTTCTCATGATTCTGTGCACATCAATAGGTTACCATTACTTACTCTTCTGTAGTTCGGTTGGAAGGAATAGAATCCCAGGAAGGAATAGAATCGGCACCGCCTACAACTGCCCTACGATATTGAACCGGACAGCAAGGTGTGATGGTATAAGCGAAATAATACATGCTTTAATAGGGGGTGATCCCCACGTGCTGCAATTACACAAGCAACCCTTCTGGGCATACTTTCAACAAGGTTTTGATACACAGCTATGGGTATTTGTGTCCATTCCTGCTATAAGAATGTCGCCAGATCAGCTGTAGATTTCGAACGTTGTTCTTCATCCTCGGATTTTTTCCTTTGGGTTTGACCCCGGACCGTCGCCAATAGCCATCTGTATTGTCGCTCCAAGGCGACGTTAGTTAAAATACATACCATACCTAGGATAGGCATATGAAGGAACCACTTTCTCCACAAAACACTTCACAGTAGTTCGGAGTTTGAAAGATATAATTTGAGATGATTTGATGAGAGAAAGCGACAAATGCATTCAAGTTGCTTTCGTTTGTGTTCTATCTTTTCAATCTTCGTGGCTTGTTTCTGTCACCTTCCAGGCTATTGTAAATAAAACAAAAAAGCTATGCGAGACATACTGAAGTTTTGATATGGACGCAGTTAGGTGCTCAACAAATGGCGATTTCAAATCGAAAATATTCCATATCCTTTTACAGGAATTGAATTTTTCTCGATTGCGAACTGCAGTTCCTTCAAATCTCTCAAAATAACTAAAACTGAAGAGGTTTAAAACAGCAATCCCTGACGAGAAGCTCAAACTGACGTGACCAACGGCGGTTTAAACAGTCTCGGAGGATAAACACATTCCTTTGTGTCTCACAAATCGACAAGATGATAGGTGGGAAAAAGGTCGATGATAATCTATTTCAAGATGATCGAACGCCGAGTGGTTAGCATTCGGTTCATCGGGTACTGACTTTGGATTCCGGTTTGGGGATTGATGTTCTGAATGGTTAGGAATTCATTTAAAGTCGTAGGTCTTGGTATAATTTGCCCATTTCACAAAAAAAAGGCCCGAAGATTTTTTTTCCAATGGCGGGCAATGGACTTAAAAAAAGCCGACCAATCGGTCTAGTGGTCAAGGTGTTGGCCGGAAGGTTCCCTCTGGATCGGAAGGTTCCTGGTTCGAATCCGGGGTCAGGGCATGGTTGTAAATTGTGCTGTCCTTTGATAGGGGCAATGATGGTCCACCCACTGGGTGCCCCTTCACAAGTAACGTCACTTCCGGCCTTATAGTGGCCAATGACAAAAGGCCCGAAGAATGACTAGCCAATTGTTTTTTGTGTTAATTTATGTAGGATCATGGAAAACTGCCACTTGTGTTTTTCCTAAAACTTACTAACGTTATAAGGTTATGAAGTGTTTGGCACGCACACAGTACAAACCCCAAAGTGTATTTTTTTCTTTCGGAATAGAAACGGACTTGCGAGTTTGCTGTCCAGCCAAACACCGTCGTGTACACGGTGGTTGGTGCGCGTTAAATCTGTCGTGGTCTCAAAGACTTTTATGTTGGCACGGTGTAGAAGCATGGGGAGTGGAGTGCCAGCTCAGGAGTTCTCGTCATTTGACCGTGGTTCAACATTACGAAGCGTTTTCCTTGGATCTTTTCCTTAGGGATTAATCCCTGGCCGCCACCAATACCTCGTCGTATTGCTCCAGTGCGACGTTTATTAACTACTTACTTAATTCGCAACATGGAGCTTCTACTGAAATACACTACCCTACAATAACGGAACGGATGCCAGCGGATTTGCATAAAATCCGACTTATTGTTTTTAATGTTTTTAGTGGTAGGGTCTGCCACCTTTGCATGTTGTTTCTGGTCGATTGAACGCCTACTCCTACATGAACATTTTGGACAATCAGGTTCTTCCTGCGCTCTAGCAATTTTATGGAATGGACGAATGCTAATTCCATTACGACAACGCTCCATGTCATGTTGCAGCCTCTGTCAAGCAGTGGTATCGTGATATAGATGTAAAACGTTTTCCCTGGCCTGTCCAGAGTCCCGTGTCTAAGTAAAACGTCAGTAAAACGATCTGAAAAAATCAAGTGTTTGGGCTAATAGTTGACACTAATCTTTCTACTCACCAATATAAAATTATATAAATAACGTAAAGAACATTAACTCTAATATGTATACTCTGTATAGCAAAAATATGCTAAATGGTTGTTACTCTTCTGAGATCATTATTACGCAGACTTCAGCTGTACCACAGCTAGTCACTTATCAACTGCTCTGTTATAAGGTTACGTACTACAAATGAACAATCCTTCAGACTGATTTTGTCGAAAGCTAGTATCAGAAATACAATTATAATGAGGGGCTGTGATAGAGCTGAACAGAAAAGATAATGGCAGTTCCCCCCAGAAATATACCAATATGAGAAAAGTGTGTTTAGTATTTCTTTGGTACCTTTTCTTGTACTAATGAGGGTAAGACAATTAGTTGTCAAAACCCTGTTCCATCATCCACTAGACATTGTCGTTTCTTCAATTTTCTTTTTGCCAAGTAATTAGTAGATTTAACTTCTAGGGAAGTTAATAATATGCAAGATAACTTTAAAGCTGAGTTCGTTGTTTTGATAGATGTGACCAAACATCAAACAGTAAATACTTACGATAGAAACACCGTTCGTGTATTTTTTTTAGAAATACTAAGAAGAACTGATATTAAAGGTAATCAAGCTCTACCAAGTCATATTAAAATGTTTAAATTAAGGTTTCTACACAAACTGATGTTTTCTGAGCACGAAGCAAGTACAAGATGCATATACCTCAGAAAGTATCCTTGGTACCCCAGTTCCCGTAACCTATACAAAATACTGGTCCATGGAAAAATTATTTTGCTTCGTGTATTTTTCCAATTGATAACTGGTTCGCTCTTAAAAATACAAGCGACAATAAATACACAATAGGCGATAAAGGAAATATTTCCTAAAAAAAAGTACGAAAAAACGTCCTGCACAAATGGATTTAATGAACAGTTATCACCTCAGATTCACTTATTGTAAGTTTACGAGCAAAGTCTAAGAGAAAACGTAGACAAATGACTCAAAAGGTTGATTTGTTTTGAAGAAATTTCCCTTCAATACATTAGAAAACTATTTAGGTAGTTGAGATTCCAAGTATATAACTTGGTAATGTTAGTTCTTCTATATTACATACTTTTTTACTTGTAAATGGAACTGTTACGGGTATATCTGACCAATTCAGGTGTATATTAATATAAAATGGCCAAAATATACGGTTAAGAATTGATATAAGTATAGTTAATATATGGAGCAAAGTAGACCAATGACTTTAAATGTAGCATAAACCTGCTTTCAAATTGTCATTAAAAAACTGTAAATAAACACGAAACCAGTATTTTATCACTCAGCCTCTTATAATCACCCAAAACAAGTGTATTTTTGATTCAATAATTTTGTCCACCTAGATTGCGAGAAGGACACACTGTGGCGTGTTTGGATAAACAAACAACGTTGCCACATTCCAATTATAACATAAAAAACATTAAAAAATTTGCACGACTCTTCATACACAGCATAAAGTTAATTACAGACATTATTGAACAAGTTACTGGTAAAAGACCATCCACGAGCACCCGATAAGTTTTTCTTATCGAACAGAAGAAGTATGCCCGATTTCCTTATGTATCCATGGTTTTAAGCAACCCTACTGCAATCTGTATTCGTTCGTGTGAACCAATCATCAAATGTCTCGAATTAGTTAGAGATTTAAATCAAGTATAGTTCAGAATAAACGCTATATGGAACTTCAAAAAGCTTATTGTTTTTGTTATTAAATTTATTGATTTTTGGGAAATGTATTTTTTTTATTCAAAACATCCTTTTTATTAAAAATATCCTTCTCAAGCTATCGAATATCAAGGCCATGTTTTCAATTCAACTAGAGAGGATCAAGTGGGAATGAACCATTGGCTACGTCTTCTATAACATTAAATCTCATAGCGATTAGGTGTAGGAATGTACTGGTATATGTATTTAGTTGATCTGATTTTGTATTTATTCTACAAACGATGAGACGTTAATGTTCCACGAACCATCTGTATGTACACAGCGACACCAATATACAAGAAATATTTTAATTAAGAAAGAGGTTTGAGCTAGTTATAAAATATGCAATAAGATCTCACTCTTCGTACATGTTATTTCATAAAATATCTTAGAGAAGAAAAATACACTTTAATTTTTACAATAACGTAGCTTATATATTTAACATAATCTTTCGAATAATGCATAGTTGTTCAAAACATTTAACAAAACAATCGTTCTCTCTTCCTATTCCACAGATGGAGCTATTGTTCCTACAATCAAGTACCTGCTTGGCCTTACTTAGTACGATTAACGCCCCAAGGGGCCTCGGCGAGATATCTCGTCCATCAAGATCTGGTCGATTCTGCTCGTGATAAACTAACCTATCAAGACATTGCCGGTATTTGGATGATGACGAGATCAAGATCTGGTCAATTTTACTCTAACGACATGATATTTTATCCATCAAGATCTGGTCAGTCTTGCAAATGACGAGATATCTCGTTTAGGCAACCACCCAGGGAGGTTAAGGACACATGAACTATGTAATTTTTCCTTCGCTCTTTAGTACAATGGCAGGTCTTGTCACGAGTTACCACACAGCTCCTGGTGTGAGCTACTTCACTACTATTATATACAACACTGTTGACGACCTGAAGATAGTTCAAAGTCTTTCTTATTTGAAGACGTTCCGTCTCGTTTTTGATCGACGCACCAATCAAATTTTCTTCCAGGACGGCATCTGGAAGGGGATAAAACTGTACACGAAGGGGGTCGAGAAACATCAAGATTCCACGAGGCTATTTTTATCACTACAGACGATTTGGATAAATATTTCTTTTATTAATCAAACTTCAATCGGACTAGTCATCGGTCGTAAAAATTTCGATTCAAAAACTTAGAGCTACACGGCCTATATAGCTGATCCCTGAAGATTGTGTTGTGGAAACGGTCGCCAAGGCTCGGCTGCCTCATTCGCTCTCCACGGGTTTTGGCGGCGGTTCGAGCTGCGGCGGCGGCGTGTTGGGTTCGGTCGCCAAGCTGAGCAGGCTCTCCACCTCGTTGGGACCGGGGATGATGAGCGTCTTGGCGAAGCCGGCGGCGTTGTTCGGCGCCTTGGCGGTGACCGGCGGCGACAGAGTCCCGGTGTTGTTGTTGCTTTCGACTGACGTCTCCTGGGCCGTGCTGTAGTTGTCCGAGGCGTCCGAGTCGTTGTTGCCGTTCACCATCTTCTCGTCACCGTCCTCCTTGCTGAAGATGGGCCTGTACAGGGACTGGACAGAGATCCGCTCGAGGGGGTAACGTCCGGCTTCGTCGGGGGTGGACGAGGCCTTGGACACCCGCCAGCTGGGGTCGAGGGACGGATGGGTGCTGGCCGGGGGAGGGCTGGGCAGCTTCTCGAAGTGAGTCATGTCGGGCTTGATGATGGGAATGCTGATGGTGACGGGCGCGAAGAGGGGTGGGCCCACCTTGGAATGTTTGGACGATCCCTCCTCGTACATGTCGTCGTCGTCGTCTTTGAGAAAGTTCTTGACCTCGATCACTTTGCGGGCTGGGGTGGAAGTGAGCTGCTTATCGGCATCGTCCGTCTCGCTGCTCGAGCTTGAGTCCAGGTCGATCGTCAGGACCTTCTTGGGTGTGGGGACCTCCTCGTTGGCTGCTACCGCGGTTTCCTCTTTCTTTTCTGCCACGTCTGTCTCGGTGCAGGTTTCGTCGTCGTGCTCTCGTCCGTTTGTCAGAACTGTGAAGACCGTATCCAGGCCGTTCTGTGGAAACAAAATGGAGTGTCAAACGGCTGTCACTACGTTTCTACACACAACATAGAGGCACAGAAAGTGTAGGTGGCTGAATTTACGTGGTTGTAAGATAACGGGATACTGGCGACGGTCAGGGATCAACCTCGAAGGTAAATGATCCGAGAACATAACATCGAAATTTTGAACCACGATTAGATGTGGAGGTCAACACCTGAGCTGATGGACCACTCTCCAAACTTCCATGCTATGCTAACGTGAGGACATTTGTGGTTATAACAGATTTAAAGTGAACCATCCCACACGGTATTTTGGTAGGAACGAGCCTCGCACTTGCAATCCTCCGGTTGTCACTCCACTACTTTTCGAACCGCGCTACCATGGTTCGAACTCCGCTGTGATACATGATATTTGATTGCTGAATGCCAATTAAATTAAACGCCAAAATGACGATAAACTACATTTTAAGGTAACCCCGATACGCATCATGCGAGGGCGTTTGGAAAGTTAAATCTGAGTAGATCGTCTTGTCTTTGTTGTAAATCTCTCACACGTGGATATGATTTAGGGGGATCTGTGATAATTGGAATGGAGAGAGTCGAGGTGAAAGTTCTCTGCAGGATGAAAATGGATTATTTTGGGTGAGACGTGACTTCCAGTCGCTCCTTATCCGACGGAGACCTTTCGTCACAATCCAGTTAAAGTTTGTAAATATGACTATTATCTGGAACCTATTGACGTGGTAGTTATTGGTAGTGTTGTTACGATCTCCGATGGCCCTCACTTCCTCCTATATATGTGTGGAACTTAAGGATTCCCGCTGGATTGGCGAGAGTCGAGGCGAAACGAAGCTCTTGTCCTAACGAGAAGGGGGTGCTTCGACCCCTTTCTGGCTTGCCTAAGAAGGAGGAGACGACGAAGGGAAGCTGACCGGACTGAACTGTTCCTAAAAAGCGCGGGCGACCCGAACCACAACTCCGATGCTACCCACCCGTGATGCCCAGCTCTTACGACTGATGTCCATAGGGTCCCGGCGAATTCATTCCATCTTCATCTGACGGAAAGTCTCGGTCACTTGTCATGATCCAGCGGTTCCCCAGGTAAAGCTGATTTGTCTTTGTCTATTTAACTGGACACCCATAAAGAAGAGATTCCCAGGAACTTATAGTTGCTTTCATTTATGAAACTGAAATTCAACTCAACAGTAGTTAATTAACGTCGCATTGGAGCAAGACAATGAGCATTGGAGACTACGGTCATATGACGACAGAAGCAAATCAGCTGGCATCACACACTCCAAACTTCGATTTCACACTAACGTGGTCGAGTTATGGGGCAGTGTTAGTCCGTAGGGCTGGTGCACGTTAAACCTGTCATGGCCTGAAATGTTCTAACGCTGTCGTGGTGTGAAATTTCGGAGTGAGGAACTGGGGCTAAGGTGGTGACCTCGTCATCTGACCGCGGTTCAAAATGACGAGATGTTCTACTCGGGTCTTTTTCCCTTTTAGATTGAGGGCTGCGCCCGGTTGGATGAGTAACGGACTAGACACCGGAGAGTTGCGAGTTCGAATCTAACCCAAGCCCGTCGTGGACAAAGGGAGTTAGAACATGCTAAATCTGTTGCGGCTTCAAATGTTCTCATGTTGGTGTGGTGTGGAAGTTGGAGAGTAGGATGCCAGCTCAGGTGTTGCCTCGCCGAGGTTCAATATCACATGATGTTGATCCCGGCTTGTCATCAATAGCCCGTTGTGTTACTCCAGTGCTGCGGAATTGACCCAGTATTCGGAATTGACCCTGGTACGTCGGCAATAGCCCACTCTGTTGCTGCAGTGCGACCCAAATTCAACTATCTTTTTGTGTCAAGTAGTTTTTAAATTATTCTTTCAATCGGGACAGCCATCAAAGTAGATAATGCTTATCTTTACGCTAGGTAGATTATATTATTGCTTCTCTACGATGCGTGAGTTACTTTGTTACAAAGTTAAGGTAAATGACTCCCTTAAGCGATTTATGAACCATGATATCCATCTCAATAGCATTTCCAACTTAAACAACTTAAGTAATATAGCTTAGGAGAGAAACTGAATAGTACTGTACAAAAACTTCACTTTCTTGTACCTTCTTATCCTTGGGTGTATAACATGAGGGTAGGGAATCCCTGAGGAAAAGATAACCTGAGATATACCCCAATTCCTAAAGTACTTTAAGTAACATTTAAAACAGAGGACTTGATGGAACTTGTTTTCGCCCCCTTTCCACGACCTTTACAACATATCTTCTAAGGAATAAATTTTTTTTACTGGTTATTATATAGCCGAACGGAAAGTCAGAACAATATCTAAGCCTTTCATTATGGCGTTGTGGAGGATGTAAAGATTTGAATGGAGAGGAGAAAGACTTACATCCCACCGCTTGAGTCCTGCCGCTCCGTTCTCCTCGTTGTTGAGGTCGCTCTCGTTGCTCTCTCCGTACTCGTCTTCGAAGGTGGGGGCTCGGAGTATCTTCTTCTGCTTCACCAGGTTCTCTCCAGGCATGCTCTGCTGCTGGCACGAAACAATACGCATGAATGTGTGAGGAGACTGAGACACGGAGAATGAGACTGTAACGGAGACTGAGAGAGAGAGACAGAGAAAAGGATTGAGAGAGAGGTAAAGAGACATACATTGAGAGAGAGAGAGAGGTAAAGAGACATAGATTGAGGGAGAGACAGAGAAAGATTGAGGGAGAGATAAAGAGACATCGGGAGATCGAGAGAGAGAGACAGAGAAAGAGGAAGACAGTAGAGACACATTGAGACCTAGAGTAACAGAGAAAAAGATTGATAGAGAGGTAAAGAGATATAGATTGAGAGAGAGGTAAAGAGACATACATTGAGAGAGAGGTAAAGAGACATAGATTGAGAGAGAAAGATTGAGGGAGAGGTAAAGAGACATCGGGAGATCGAGAGAGAGACAGAGAAAGAGGAAGACAGTAGAGACACATTGAGACCTAGAGTAGCAGAGAAAAAGATTGATAGAGAGGTAAAGAGATATAGATTGAGAGATAGGTAAAGAGAAATATATTGAGAGAGACACAGAGAAAGATTGAGGGAGACTAAGGGAGAGGTAAAGATACATAGATTGAGAGAGAGGTAAAGAGACATACATTGAGAGAGAGGTAAAGATACATAGATTGAGGGAGAGACAGAGAAAGATTGAGGGAGAGGTAAAGAGACATCGGGAGATCGAGAGAGACAGAGAAAGAGAAAGACAGTAGAGACACACTGAGACCGAGAGTAACAGAGAGAAAGGCAGTCTAGATAGAGACTGAAAGAGAGATTAACAGAGAGAAGAGGTGGGACAGAGAGAGAGAGAGAGAGAGAGCGACAGAGAAAGAGAAAGACAGTAGAGAGAAATCGAGAGTGACAGAGAAAGACTGAGACATACAGAGAGTGACAGAGAGAAAGACTTTGATACAGAGAGTTACTTAGCCAGAGGAAAAGAGAGACAGAGAAATAAAGTAGAGAGAGACTGAGACAGTGTGACAGAGAAAGACAGACAGAGAGAAAGAGCGACAGAGAAAGACAGTAGAGAGAGAGAGAGAGAGAGAGAGAGAGAGACTGAGACTGAGAGTGACTGAGAGAAAGACAGATAGAAAAAGAGAGATAGAGAGTTACTTAGACAGAGAAAGAGAGACTGAGAGAAAGACAGAGTTTGTGAAAGAGAGAAAGAGACACAGAGAGGGACTGATAAAGAGAGAGAGAGAGAGTGAGAGAAATAGAAGAGAGTGAGACAGAGACAAGCATTTTAAAAAGTAAATTATACATCCATTATGAAATCCAGAAAATAAGGTTAAGTAAACTGTCATTCAGAATTTAAACGTGATGTAAACCCATTTGTGTTTTAAACTTAGAATAGCGTTATCAGCCCAGAGATTTAACCAAAAAGCAGTTTTTTCTTTTGTTTTCAGCAGTTAAGGTGTCAGTTTTTGTTTACTTATATCTGTTTCAACTAATCAGTAATTTAGTCATTTCATATTTTTCTTTATGTAAAAAGAAAAAGAAATAAAATGATTGAATTACATAAGTATACCTTATAGGTCATTATATGTCAAACCAAACCGCCAAATGACATTTCTATATTTAAGGTAATGAAATTTGATTCTTGGACCTTGAATTAAAAAAGTCTATTTTTTACTTTTTTTAAAAACATTAATTTTAAAAATGTGTTACTCATCTTTGCTTTTTGAAAGTTGCAAGGTAAGAATATGCACGCATTGGATCATAATACACGCATTGGGTCATAATAAAAAATATTCAAAATAGGATGATATACAACATCCAAAATAACTGCATCATTCGACCTAAGCGTCCATCGGGCTCAATTAGAGCTTATGTTGCTGATAAAAATACAACCTCTTTCTAAGGATATATCAACACTGAATGACCTCTTTTATTTTAAAGTCAATCAAATTGCCTCTGGACCTTCAATTACCAACAAAGTGTATTTTTTTATTTAAAAAAATATACCGTTCAAGCTACCTTAAATATATTTATTTTCTGAAAGTTTTAAGTTATGACACACATTGGTGCAATAATAAAACTATTCGAATGAAATCATGTACACAATACCCAAACATCTGTATCTTTTGACCTGATAATCTAATCGCGATAGCAGGATTCATTTTGTAGATAAACGCATGACCATTCAGATAGTATAAAAAATTACGTCACACTGCGAGTAACCTTACAAATTCAAAGTCATTCAGTTTGACATTATACCCTGAATTTCGAGAATAAAAAGAGTATATTCATTTTTTTCTAAAGCAATAATTGTATTTTAAATGTTTTATATGATGTTTAAAAAACAAATACCAATGCGCTTCACAATACATCATTAGAGAGGCAATGCGTTACCTAAAACAAGTACGTGTTTTGTTTACCTGGTTCCATTTACTTCGAATATTTTCTTATAATGAGCCCATAGCTGTCCGATCTCGAAACTTTCAAAAAACAAAGTTAACACAACATACCTTTCAGGAAAAATTAAAAACAAATATCCTTCTTTGTGTAGTTTGAAATCACAGGTCAAATTCAATGACCTTAAAACTAGAAAGGTTACTCAGGAGATCATCTTATACAGCAGGCCTCGAAGTAGATTTTTTAAAACAGGTGCACCTTGTGCACCTAAGCTTTTAAATTAGGTGCACAAGGTTAGGTTATATTTTAGGAGCACATAAAAAAAAAACGTAATATAAGAGCATTAGTGCAATGTAAACTACTTTATTAGTTGGGTATATTTAGATAGGTTAGTAGCAGATAGTAAAAAATAACATCTAAATTCTCCCTTCTCCGTCTCACCGCTGTCGCGACAGTCGCTTCAACAGAGCCATCTGGAAAATGTTTCGATCATCGGAAAGTTCTGGTGGCAGTGGCACAAGTAAACCGTCTTCCTGTATAAACCCGTTATGGTCCTGCTATTTTGTTTTCGCATAGTGTGTATTTAGGAATTTTAATTACATTCTTTTAGAGCGAGAGAGTATGATATTTATATCTTGTTCAAACATCAAAATAACATAAAACACGTCCCCCCCTTTTTTTAACGTTAGGTGCATTGCGTGCACCTAGCGGGAAAAAAAATTAGGTGCACAATTGTATTTTCATGTGCACCTGTGCAGCCGGGTATTTCGAGCCCTGTTATGCAACAATAGAATGTTTTCGCGTTTATCTATAATATAAGCTCCAATTTAGTTGATCAAACAACTATATCCGAAATACTGATCGAGCTTGTTAGTCTAGAACCATGAAAAGCTGACAAATTTCTCAAATTCAAAATTAATATAAATAAAAACTATTGGAAGAGTATACAAAGATAAAAATTTTCATTCTTTTTTACACATGACTGGACAACAAGGATTTAAAAACTGGCTGTGGACTGCGTGGTTTGACATGCCAATCTCTAGCAGTCTACAGCTGTTCAAATCATTTACTAACCACTAGCGTCAATGTCAATGGATAGTCAAACGAAACTGCCAATTTTATCGGCGAAAATGAACGGAAGGCCTACCTGTAGGTCTAGTGAGACAGCTCTCTCCAAGATGGAGGAGGTAGAAGCCTTCTTGTTGGCCCCTTGCTCCAGCTTGGTGAGGTCTCCAAGGGAGGAGGCTTTCCGCTTGCCCGGACTCGAAGGCTCCTCCCTGGCGCTGGTCACCGACGACGTGTCCGAAGATCCCGGATCCTGTTCCGGAAGATCGCTCGTGGGCGGGGGAGGAGGCTCAGAGCAGGATTCGTCAGGCAACGCTTCGACCTTCTCGACCTGCAAAGTTCTACATTAATTGGAAGTTCATTGGGTAGGCAATTGGTAATTTTTATTAACGTCGAACTAGAGCAACACAACGGGCAATTGACGACGGTCCGGGATCAATTCCCTAAGTCAGGGGTAGCCAACCTTTTACATACCAAGCGCCATTTTTTTTCACATCAAGTTCCGATGCGCCATACAACTCAAGCACCTTTTCTACCTTCCGTTCATGGTCCTGCCATATCCTTAATAACTTTTTTAATAAAAGTATGTTTATAGACATAATTAACATTTGTAAATGCTTTAACTATTGTACGTAAAACAATGTCTATTACAGCACATAAACATTACCATTAATAAGACTTTTGAGCCTGTTTGGATATCGCTAATCTTTCAATGTTTGGTGTAAAGTTGTTACTGAGAGCAACAGAGAATTTTTCAAATTTGTATCATTCATTCGCTACCTCGTTTTCCTTTTAATGAATTTCATGGATGAAAATGCTTGTTCATTTGTAATCAAAGAATATGTAGGCGCAACGATGCAACGCGCCACTTGTAATCATCCAATGCGCCAAGTTTGGCGCATGCGCCACAGGTTGGCCACCCCTACCCTAAGTGAAAGATCCGAGGACAACACCACGTAGTTTTGAACCACGGTCAGAAGACGAGGTAACACCTGAGCTAGCACCCAACTCTCCAAACTTGCATAACAACCCAACCTGAGGACTTTCGGTCACGACAGATTTAAGGTGCACCAGCCGTCTCTACACCATACGCTTACAAACATCCATGCACTGACCCGGATTCGAACCAGGAACCTCCCGGTATAGAGGCTAACACCTTAACCACCAGACCGGTTGGTCGGCTGAATCACGGTCAGATGAAGAGATCAACAAATGAGCTGGCACCCCACTCTTAGAACTTCTACAACACGCAAAGGTGAGGACATCTGAGACCACCACAGATTTAACGTGCAACCGCCTTTGCGTATACAACGGCCTTTGGTTAGACAATGTTCCGAACCCGCAACCTTCTGTTTGCTAATTTGTTGGAGACCCTACCAAAACAAAGAATTAAACAGATGTTTGAGGTGATGTAAACCTGAGAAGGAAGTAGAGCTCCTCACCTGGATGTGACACCAGTTGAAAATAATCATTCTACACCCCAATGCCTATTTCATTTGTGTATTCATTGTGCTTAGTGATTAACAGCCGATAAATAAAAATATTTCGTCTCCAATTGGAATACTTGGCAACGAACTTAACACTTTTTCCTTCTTACGTCAAAGGACCTTCTGAAACTAAAGATCTGTCAAGTTCGGATTATGCAATAACTTTTATAAACGAAGGTCTTCGACTTTTGTTATCAACTCAATGGAAAGTTCTAGCGTCTCTTCCTCCTCCACCCCTCTCTCTCTCTTTATTTTGTGCTTGATATTCAATTAATCCTTCGCTTTCGGGGAAGTATTAAGTACTTGAGTTGTAGTTTTGAGTTTTTTATATATAATGAGTTTATGCTCGTTGAGTGCATAATAAATTTCGTTTATTGCACAAGTGATTGCCTTTCCTTTGACGCTTTTCTTATTTTTATCTGAAACCTTTCACGTTTAATATAAGACTTCGTGAATTAGTCAACAGCAGAGTCTACTCATTCTAGTACCTTTATAAGGTCATGTTTAGAACTTTTGAGTACATCTAGTTTCACGCCATTTTGGTCCAACCGTTTCTGGCTTATGAGTACAGAATGTTCGAAGAATCTACTGTTAAATTAGCTTCCCACATCCCTCACTCCTTTGAACAATGTCATACATAAAAAAATGTGATTTTTTCAGGAGAGTGATTTTAAAGTTTAAAAGTAGATTTGAATGTATTAAAAATATAAATATTACTTCTGCTCTAGCTGCTAAATATTGAGCGGAGAGATATTACGATCTTGCCATGGATGTACTACTCTTTCAGGGCTTTCTGAAAACAAGTATAACTAAAAATCGCCGATTTTTGAGGTATGACGTTGTTGAAAGGAGTGAGCGATATGTGTTCCGATATGATATTTCTACTCCGATGAATGTTTTACTTGCTTCTTTATGGGTCCTGTGACGTTATGCCCAGCCAAACATAGAATATTTTTAGGATAAAAATAAGTTTATTATATTTTGGATAGATAAAATAATTTATACAATTTTACATGAAGGAATGCTGTTTTAAAAACTGAGGAGAGTGAAAAGCATCACTCGTTTAGATGCACAGAGATCACAGAGATCTATCACAGATCATACGAAAGAGGCACACCGTACGCTCTCTCCAGAAGTCCAACTAAGAAGTCCAGAAAGTCTCTTCCAGTCCCCTTCTTGTAGCTGACCTCACAGCTGGGGACAAATTCCTTCTATTTAGGGTACGGATCAAAGGAACCGACTGGCTCGTTTGTCGGTCAGTCCAAAAAATGTCCGGACTCGCCGACACATTCCGTTCCGAGAAACTCCCTATAGGTGTGGATAGTGTAGAATCGGAGAGATGGTCCACAAAGAAGCGGCCTGCTTCAATAGAATCCTTTCCCACGGGTTTCCCTCGACAGTAACCCTTAAAGGGTGTGGATCTCACCACAGTCCAAAGCGCAGTGCGACAAATTAACACATTCGACTGCTGCACGACATCGCTCGTCCGCATGTGTCTCGCCTAGTTCGTGCAAAAGTGCAGGGTTTCGGTTGGGAAGTTTTGGAGCACCGTCCATACAGCCTGGACCTGGCACCCTCCGATTTCCATCTGTTTGGACCCATAAAGAAGTTCCTTGACGGTAAGAAGTTTGACTCTGACGACGGCACTCAAACGGGACGTGCGAAGTTGGCTCATCTCGCAGCAGACGGAGTACTATGAGACCGGGATTTTCAAACTGATCCATCGGTGGGAAAAATGCCTCAACATACATGGAAATTATGTGGAAAAGTAATAAATGGGTAATACTATCATTTCTGTTTCATATTGTCATTAATTGCTTTTATTATTATTATTGTTTTAACATTATGTGCGTTACTGATTGATACTTCCTCGTATGATACTCGGTATTGATGCATCAATGTCATACAGGTGCACACCGTTAAAAGCGTCATCTTCAGTAAGGATTGTTGGTGGACGCATGAGCCATACTTGGTCAAACACCGAACACAAGACAGACATTGTCAAGTAATTGCGAAAAACAAAGATGGCAATGATAATTTTTAATTAACGTCGTACTAGAGCAATACAACGGGCTATTGACGACGGTCCGGGATCAATCCCCTAAGGGAAATATCGGAGGACACCACCACGTAATTTTGAACCACAAAAAGAAAGGGTGGACAGAAGAAAGAAATTTCGCTCTGGTATCCTGGAGTCTCGATCCCTTGTGCACCAGAGACAGTAAACCCCATGGGGAAAGGATCACTAGGATACATGGGGTTCGTGAAATCCGTATACACCTAATGAACAGGTGCCATCTTCAGTGAGGTAGAAAGGAAAGAACCATCATAGCAACCTTCAAATTATATTCTGATGGAAATCGCTAGCATCCATGCTTCTTAAATAGAACACTCACCGTAACCTCCGATGGTTGGTCGTCCGCCCTGTGCACGACCGCAGAAGTTTCCGTCTTAGCGGTGGCACCAACAGGTGGGGGCGCTGGGGCTCTCCTCTTGGCGGGGGTGCCCGCCTTTCTCGGAGGGGCCATGGGCTTCTCGGCCGCTTCCTCTGTAGCTGGAGCTTCCGGAGGGTCTTCCGGAACCACTGGCGTCTCTAATGAGTCGCTCCCAGACGGTTGTTGAGGATCGGACTGCAACTTCTCTGTCACTTGCACGATCTCATCTGGAAGAAGATATATCTTTGTTTACGGTTTGTGTATCTTTGTATCATTATGTGTTTGTAACTCGGTAAAAGGTGAATCTCGGATCAGATCACAAACTTTTGTGTGGGGGTATTTACTACGCCAGGCTTCATATTTGTATTCAGAAATATTAAAAGGGTTCGCAAATGTTTTTGTAACTTAAAATGTTATTAATTTACCCTGACGTAAAAACCTTAGAGTTCTATAGAACTTCTACAAAGTTTCTATTGAGAAAAAACGAGCTATGATTCTAAAGAAACATATTTATAAAATCTACAAATAACTTTTATATAATTCTATAAAGAATATCTACAGAATTCTATAAAAAATTTTTTATTAAGAATTCAATATGGAATTTCTATAGAATTCAATATGAAATTTCTATAGAATTCAATACGGAATTTCTATAGAATTCAATACGGAATTTCTATAGAATTCAATAAGGAATTTTTACAGAATTCAATAAGGAATTTCTACAGAATTCTATAAAGAAAATTTATAGGAAAGTACGGCGGTGAAACAAAAAGGATGAACTTTTATAGAATTCGATAGGTTTCTGAAGACATTCTGTAGAGATTTCTATAAAGAAAAACGTTTTATTCTCTACTGATATCTCTGATTTAGATATGTATTTCTCTAAAGTACTACAGAGAAGTCTCGATAAGGATTCTGATAGTTAATTAAACTGACTAGATATTGATAGACGAGATATCTTGACATTAGGAAAAACTAACCACACATTCCTCGCCATCGACAAAAAATAGGCAATATCATGAAGACGAGATACCTCGTCATTTGTCTTAAATTTCAACCATTTGTCTCCAACTTTTATTTAGCCTCGAATTCTGCCTTATGTACCCTCCAAGTGATTTCGACGAGATATCTCATTCATCAAAATTTGACCAATTTTGGTGTTGACGAAATATTTTGTCATTGCCGATTTTTTGTGACAAAGATATCAAAATCTGGTCAGTTTTGTTCTAACGACGAGATGACGTGTCCGCCAAGATCTAATTAGCTTCATAACGACGAGATACGAGAACCACCAGGAGGTTTAACCATCGCAAATACTGTAAATTTAATTTTATTAAACACCTTATTTGTTTCAAAACTGTTTCTATGCCTAAATCCACCCTCCAAGACTTACATTCATTTCACGACGTTACAGTGTGAACTATTGTGAAAGTTGTGCTGTATATCTTCTTTTGTTATATACTGCTGTTTGTAAAAAAATGCAACACCATGAAGGTGTCAACAGAATTAAATAAAATTTAATACACAAACGGCTTGTATTAGTAAAAATAAATGAATACATTTTCAAAGCAAAAAAAAAAAAAAAACCAATATTAAGTGTCCGAAATCAGTATTTGGTGTAGCACCACGCTCTGCAATAAGTGCTGTTACACGACGTGGCATTGTGTGAAACAGATGCTGGATGTCTGCTTGTGGAAGAGAATTCCATATTGTTTGTATGCGCACCCAAAGTTCATCTTTTGAAGCTGTAGGACGAGGATCACGAGCGAGACGCCGACCAACCAAATCCCGAACGTGCTCAATTAAGCGACATATCCGGCTTATAAGCAGGCCAAGGAAGAAGTTGCATGTGTTGGGCTTAAAAAAAATCTCGAACATTCCTTGCAACATGTGGGCGTGCACTATCCTGTTGAAAGATAGCTCCAGGGATGCCTTGAAGGAAGGGAACGACTTCGGGCTCTAGCACTTCACGGTCGTACCTGTTGCTATTCAGATTACCCTCAATTCGTAGCAGCTGAGATCGTCCATGATACGGAATCGCACCCCAGACCATAACTCCGGGTGTTCGGCCACTATGACGTTCGATAACACACTCTGGAAGGCAGCGCTCACCGGCATAGCGTTTAACACGAATGCGGCCATCATGGTTCCACAAATTAAAGCGGGATTCGTCAGAAAAGACAACTTGTTGCCAATCAGTCCGCCAGGCCCCATTGCAGACACATCCGTCGATGGTTTGGCGTGAGTGGGATCCTGTATAAGGGAATTCTTGCACGCAGACCACGGTGCAGCAGACGTCGTCGAATTGACGAAGCCAACATTAGTACACCTGTAGCAGTAGACAAAAGTGCTGAAAAACTGCCCAGAGGAAGCTGTACGGGCATTCACCGCCATGTGGACCAGGAGTCTATCATCGCGCTGACGTCACCTTCCGTCGTCCACTCCCAGTTTTTCGAGTCGTCCGGTGATCGTCGGTCCACTGCTTCCCAACTCGCATTTCTGTGGAACTGTTCCGCTGCACACGAGCTGCTATTGCGCGATAGGAAAATCCTCCTTCACCAAGGCCGATGATTCTCCCCCGTTTAAACTCCGTATGTTGTTGAAATTTTACCCTATATTGTAGTGGAGGCATACTTAGGTCTCACAAAACGTTCGCCACTAAAAAAACAAATGCACTATTTTCAACGTCCCGTTACAGCCCTCTATTTATACACTTTTAGCATAAGTTCAGATGGCGCTGCTTACGCCACGCATGCGTGAGGACTCTGAAACTTTACTACTTTGCATAACATCCTATAATTGATATTTGTTGCAAATTTCATTTCATTCGGATGATTCCTTCATGGTGTTTCATTTTTTACAAACAGCAGTGTAAATTCATGCACTTCTATTCTAAAATATCGAAGGGTCTGAAAATGGTTTCTAAGATTAAATGTCGGATTAACGCCTTGTACTGGTATGACACCAGGGTACACCTTTGGAAAATATTCATATACTTTCGTTTAATTTCATTTCAAGTATGTGTGACATATGTAGGGCGCGCGGGATACAGCCTACCCCAATGGAAGAAATCCATGATAACTCCCATTCTAAATGAGCAATGGACTGACAGGTGCAAGAGAGCATAAGAGGCAGTTTCTAGTGAGATCATCCTATTATCATCATTAACATCCTTAGAATGTAGTCCTATTTGGTAAGGTAATGTAATTTTAATTAACATCGAACAAGAGTAACACAACGGGCTATCGACGACAGCCCGGGATCAATCCCCTTGGGGAAAGATCTGAGGACAACACTACGTATTTTCGAACCTCAGTCAGATGACGAGGCAACAATTGAGCTGGCATTCCACTCTCCAAACTTCCATACAAACCCAACCTGAGGACTTTCGGCAACGAGAGATTTAAGGTGCACCAGCCGCCTCTACACCATACGCTTACAAACATCCATGCACTAACCCGGATTCGAACCAGGTACCTTTCGATCTTGAGGCGAACACCTTATCCACCAGACAGGTTGGTCGGATTTTGTTCGATTTGACGATTGGAAAGTAGGCCCACTAGAGTTAGACCAGGTCCGAAAGACCTTTAAGGGAGACCCGAAACCAAAATTTCGAAAAAATATTTTCATAAAGTGTTTTTTGGTTTATTGGATAACACGATGCATCAGATATTCAAGAACAAATGGACAAAATTTCAGAGTCGAAGAAAATTGCTACAGGCTGTTTTTGAACTTTTATTTGACTTTCCTACTACTTAATCGACTGCCAACCATTGGCTTCGTTTTCCATGAAAACTTCCGTTTATGCAACATTATATCTTAGTGTATCTACCCATGATTATTCCAAACATTTTAAATACCCTTAAGGTGGTACACTCCTGGTTTTTCTATCAATCGGCGAGAACTAAATGACAAAATCCAGGTCCTCATGTAAAACATGTGGTGACGACATTGAAAAATAGCGCTAAATTTCGTCGCATGCGTATCGCTACAAAAAAGTCACGTTTACAGAAAAAAATAGCTGTAGAAAAAAGAAGGTGTGTTTTATTCAATGGTGGTTTATTTTAAAATAGTGCTGATCCAATAAAATATTTTTTTTTCAGTTCATTAAACAAGAAATGTATAATTTCTCAGTGAATTATCACAAATCACTCACTTGTCATCAGAGACAAAACTGGCTTTTCAAAAATATATACGAGTTTACGGTAAAAACTCTTGTTTTAAAAAAAGTCTCAATGTAATAGAAATTACTAAAAAAAAATAGTACTTGCAAAAAGTAAGTTGTTTTCGTTAACTTCTGTTGTATTTTGTACTTGAAATGCGATTATCTCAAAATCAGTTTTTTGAAATTTTGACAAAGCTCAAAGTACCAAGGCGTTTTGATATATACACTTAGAATTAAACTGTTTACATTTTGTAGGTCTTGAATAATTGTTTAACAGACACAGGGAGAGTGTTATTTTATAAATAGTTCAGAAAAATTTATAAAAATGAATAAACATAAAAAATTGGAAATTTTTATAGAAATTTAACGTATAATGTGTAAAATATGTTTTTATGAAAACACATAAATAAGTTTTAGAAAATCTCCCCCTAGGTCTTTTGCATATACTATAATAATATTGTAGAAATTTATTTCATACAAAAATATCAAAAATTGACAGAGGAGTAGGGTTTATAAAAAGTGTGTATTTCGGCTTAAAAACATATTAAAATCGTAATATAAAATATAATTGTAAATAAAAACTACTTTTTTATTGATTATTGCTTTCAAATATGTGTTTAATAATCACTAAAAAAATTGGTTATGTAAAATGAATAATAAGAATTTTGGGTTCTCCCTTAAACCTGAGTTCATCGAGAGGCCCAACACTGGCTCTCCAGTAATCATCTTTGCAGTCTCGACCCCTCCTAGAAACTTCAATACATAAAAGAAGCCCAAGCACTTGGTATAAATAGAATTTTTTTTAATTCCCCATAAACTTTGTAGGCCTCAATTTCTCGCCTTTAAATCCTAAAAAAAAAGACTGATTCACCCTGTTGATAAAGAACTAATATAAGCCGTAGGAAAGGGAAGTGACCATTTAAGTCATTCGCCGTCACTCACACCTGTTCCAATACACCAAAAGGGATACCATGATTGGATGTGACGAAATACTTGTGGTTTGTTGTAAGATGTAGTCATTTCAGATGTGGTATATCTGAGGACAATATACGTTTCGATAAAATCGTCTTGCACGATGAGTGTATGTCGGTTTAAAGTGCCATAAGTGCCTCCCTCTAATTGCACACCTGTTTGTTGTACTTGAATAGAAAAGTAGACAAGATGGACGTACCCTCGCTGAGTTGCTGTTTGTCGTCCCTTGTGGGCTTGGCGGGGGGTGCTTGCTTGGCAGGCAGAATGGGCGCTTCCGACTTCACGCTGATTTGCTCCACTCGGAATCTCGAACTCTTCACCTCCTTCTTCACGATCGGGGCCTCTTCCTTGGTCACAGGGGCTGAGAATAAATACTACATTTAGTTTCTTCATTATATTTATATGTACTCGTATTTACATTCCTATAGGAGTTCCCAGTGACTGCATATCCAAAACGTCTTTCAAAGAAAAGGCAAGGATAACATTAATTTGGATATTGTAATGTAGGATGTAGCAATTTGTAATCTATTTTAAACAGGTCGTTTTTGTTGAATTATTTCCAATGAGGCAAAAAATTAAATATTTAATTAGTATAACGGAGTTATCGGAACTTGTACGTAATTTTTAAGCAACACGCTACAACTTCATCCCTTGAAATTGTAGCGTGAGTTTGAAAAGTCATTCTGAAGTTTGGATATCAATTAAAAATACATTTTTAATGAAAAGGTGTGATCCGGATTCTCAATAGCTCACATAACAGTATTTCGTACTTTTAATCTACGTAAATTCATTTAGTAGGGTAAAGTTGTTTTCTGTGTCAATATACGGTGCATGTTGGGAAAACGTTTTTACAGAAAAGTGCTTAACTTGTTTTTTTACATGCCCTTATCACATCGAAAACTTGCTTGAAGGAGTTACGCCCAAAGCAAATAGTTTAGGTTGTTTAGTTAGGCGTTAAAGTAATGCAGGTTTCTGATTTTTCAAGAATACTTTCGGCACAATTGCCCTTGTCTCTTAATCCTTAACTGCTGTGTCACAAACCGTCTCGTAACTAGTGTGGAGGGGTCACTCAGACCTCGCTCACTAAAGTGTGTATAAAGTTGATTAATATAATATATTAATGAAAGATTCTTTAGATAATTATAATTTATATATTTTATATTGCTATGTAAGTTAAGTAGATTCCATGTCACTTCAGACTCAGCTTTCGGACTAATTTTGCAAGACGTTTCAACCCTGTAAACTGTAAAACTATGTTGTGTTTTGGGGTTCTAACGGCACGATTAGGTTCTCCCCAGGCATTCCATTTGAAGTTATTTTTTCCGTAGAAATATTCTTCTTGTGAAGACACACTTGAAATGTCTTCATCTTCATCTACATAAATTTCCGAACCCGTTTCGTGTTCGTTTTCAGTAATATTATCCGAAATTTCACTGTCCCAGTACTCTATTTCCGACCAATTATCAACAATGTCCTGAATTTCTTTTTGTGCAAGATACACAGGTTGTTTAAAGTTTGTTGCCATTTTAGGCTCCCTGCCGAAATTCCCTACTGAAACTTAGACGATTTCATTCAACAAGAACGATAACGCAAATGCCGTGAAGGTGTCTAAGAGACCACGCGGGAAATGCAAATAGTGTGAAATACGAAATAGTTGAGGCATCCAAACCAGTCTTGGAATGTGGCCTCTGGACGTAGTAGGAATGTACTGAATAGGACAATGACCAATATTCACTTTAAGGGGTAGAAACGACCTGTCAAAAATGCTGTGAGACCCATGACAGCAGTTAAAGGTTGAATAATTGAAAGTAAATGATTATTTCTCGGTCCTCTATTCTACTTCTCACACTGTAGTTCAGGTCTGTCACTTACTCTTACTGATAAATTTGTTACATGATGATGTAATTTACTCAAGAAAAACTTTGTAGAATGTCAACTTGTGTTTTAAAGTTAAACAAATGTTAAGTAAATATTGATTTACCATGTCACAAACTCAATTTTTATTTTAAAAATTTATACATTTTTTTGTAAAAACAGTTGAAAAACTACAGAAATTTAAATAAAAAAATCTGATTTCAATGAAAAAAAATCCGATTTAAATAAAAAGTTCCAATTTATTTATTTTTTCATCATGATTTTTTTACACCCTGTCTAAAACATTTTACAAAAATCCTTTGTGCAATTTTAAGTTTTTTATTAACACTGATTTTTTCTTCATGTTTTTTAAAAGAAGGGTTCGAAAAATATCAAAAATTTATGTATATGATGAAATGATAAGTTTATAAAAATCAACGCGTGTGTCATTTAAAAAGCCTGCGTGGGCCAGTGTGACCCGCGGGTCATAGGTTCGCCATCCCTGCAATAGATCCTCGTGTGATAGCTCCATGTTGCAAACTGACAGGCGGTCCAACGCGCGTTGCACTATAACCACCCCCTGCTAGAATTGCGCGGTTTTACAACGCTGTTTGCAACTGCCGCGGTTTAAGCGGTAAAGCAGGAAGCTGGAAGCGGTGCACTATGGACGTACCCTTACTCAGCCACCAATTTTATACTCATCTAATTCACAAAAGGCGCCATTTTGCCAGCCTATTGTTTTCTTAGACACGACCCACGAGGCGACTTAGGAAGCGCAACTGGGGTTCGCATCCTAGCTTACAGAGAAGAAAATAGCCTTATCGTTACAGTGTGCTGGCTTCCGTGTGAAGTGTCCACTGCATTCTTTACCTGATTGGGTGCTTTCAGGCAGCGGTGTGGTAGAGGGCTTTCCGACCGAGTCGTCACAGCTGGACGTGCTGGACTTCCGGCTGCCCTTGCTGCTGGTCTGGGACTTGGAGGCGGCCTCTTCCCGAGGCTTGAGAGAGAAGGCTGCCCGTGTCTTGAGGCCTCCGTTGCTGGCCTCCACGCTCTGGGATCGCTTCGGCGTAGCGCTGGCCTCTTTCGGGCTCTTCGAGTTAACCGCTGCGAAAAACAGTTTACATTACAACATGGCAAAGAGAGGATTGAAGATGAAATGTAAAAAGTATTTGCTTCCATTGAAAGGAACAAAGTAATAGGAACATTCTGTTTTACTTGAAAGAGCACCATTTTGGTTCCCTACTACTTTTAAATAAATAATTTTAATTAATTTATTTTACATATTTTTTACTCGAGTAAAGACATTTTTATGGAGTATGACATCGATTAAATGTTTGCCCATGGCCAAACTGTAAATATCACGCTGAAGAATGGACTGGTTTCTTTTATGGCACAAGGGAAATAGTTAGCCAAGCTGTGGCAAACAATAACAAGTGAATGGAGACACAGACAGGGAATGTTTAACTGACAACAAAGAGTGAAATGCATCCAGGAAGGAGTTGAATATAAGTCCCCTAAAATTCGCAAATTGTACCTTATATTAGAAAAAATTTAAAAGATTCCGTTTTTAGTAGCACGGCATTATTTTCTTCATTCTTCCAAAGGTAGACAGGAATTTAATTAATGTCGCAATGAAGCAACACAACGGGATATTGTAGATGGTGCGGAATCTATCAGGAAGGTAAGAATCAGGGAACAACACATCAACACTTTGAACCAAGGTCAGGTAACGAGGACAACACCTGAGCTGGCCTATCTCCATTCACCAAACGTCCACGCCAACGTGAGGACATTTGTAGCTACGGCTGATTTAACAAGTACCACGTGAAGGTCTTTGATTGGACTGGGTTTCAAATTCGCAACTCTCCAATTGCTACCAAAGATTATCTACTCTTTCTACCGTGGTCCTACAGAATCCTTAGAGTAATCGAACTTGTCAGCAGTTCCCATTTGAGTAGCCAGGTGTAGGCCTCTCCTTAAGAAAAAATTCTATAGAACTCTATAAAAATTTGCATAGAGTGTAGTCGATAGAATTATGGCCCGTTTTACAATTAAAGAACCTCTATTAAGCAACCACTATATAAAGTCTATAAAAATATCTTTTGAAAATGTCTGCAGAAACCACTGTAAAATTCTATTGAAGCTCATTTCTTTTGTTTCACGACTTTTCTACAGAACTCTATAGAATTTTATAGAATCAGAGCTCATTTTCTCTACAGAACGCTATAGAATTTTATAGAATCAGAGTTCATTTTCTGTACAGAGAACTCTATAGAATTTTATAGAATCAGAGCTCATTTTCTCTACAGAATTTTATAAAATCAGAGCTCATTTTCTCTACAGACTTTTATAGAATCAGAGCTCATTTTCTCTACAGACTTTTATAGAATCAGAGCTCATTTTCTCTACAGAACGCTATAGAATTTTATAGAATCAGAGCTCATTTTCTGTACAGAGAACTCTATAGAATTTTATAGAATCAGAGCTCATTTTCTCTACAGACTTTTATAGAATCAGAGCTCATTTTCTCTACGGAATTTTATAAAATCAGAGCTCATTTTCTCTACAGACTTTTATAGAATCAGAGCTCATTTTCTCTACAGAATTCAACAGAATTTTTTTTCTAGAGAAACGAAATTTCGCTTCTCGATACAAATCTATCGAATTCAACAAAACTCTATAAAATGTTTTCGTATTAGTCATCTTATCTAAGTTTAAAATTCATTAGGTGTTGTCTTGAGGGTCCTTTTTCATTCGGGATTGATCCCGGACCGTCGCCAATAGCCCTTCGTGTTTCCATCAGTGCGAAATTAATTAAACTTCCTTCCATTTCGAGAAGAGCCGCAGTATTTCTGCTAAGATTTGAGCCCTAGATGACATACCTGGTGAGTTCCCTCCGAGGAAGGAGTCCTTCCCTATCTGGGTGAGGTCGTCTATGGATCGGCTCCTGTAGAGAGGGTGGAAGAGCCCCCGCTGTCCGCAGCTGCGGAAGCTGGTGGAGGCGCCCAGCCGTTTGGGAGAGGGTGGCTGCACGGCGGGGGACTTCTCGATCTCCAGCTTCACGTCGTAGGGGGAGGCGTAGGACAAGATGGTCAGCGCGTCCTCGTACACCATGGCGCTGAAGGACACCGTTACGCCCACGATACGGTCGCCTGTGAACACCAAAGAAAAAGGCGATTAGACAGTCATTTCATATGTATACAGTCAGTAAGAGCCGCGGTAGCTCAGTCAGTAGAGCGTCGGGCTCGCATCAGAAGGGTTGTGGGTTCTGTCCTCGGCGGAGCCACCAATTCTGATGATTGCGAGATCGGCGCTTCGACCTGACTAAAGACCGTCGTGTTCACTAATGGTGACTGGGGCACGTTAAATAGGTCGTGGTCACAATGTCTCCCATGTTCCCATACCAAATCAATACCTCTGGGGGTACCTGATCAGGGGGTTATCGGCCTCTGATTGGGATCTAAATTACGATATGTGTGAGTGAATGGATGTATGAAAGGGACCTTCCTGTAAAACGGATGTGTCATGTATGTCGAGCAAAGTCGGACTTCCTCCCAATGGGGCTCAATAACATGGAAGGCGCACCCCCCTCGCCTCTTGCCGTCAGCGACGGGCCTGGCACTCCTCTGGTCTGCCAGTGTAGGCATAAGAAACAACAACAACAGTCAGTAAAAAACCCGGACCACCTCCTTTATTTCGAGCACTGTTCATACTAGAGAAATTTCAAAGGTATCATTCATTTGGAATAACGTCCTCTACAAATTCAAATCCAAACAAATTGCATAGGGGGGGGAGGGGGCGTCTTTGTAACAAAATTTGCACAAACAACAAAATTTCTCATGGAAACGCTGTTTCGATGCCATAATCAGATTCTGCATCGTTAAATTAGATGAAATATGATACTCCATGACTTTACTACCATTATATTCCGACATATTAAAACTTATGCACATTTCAAGGATCATCTCGAAATAGAAAGTCGTTATTTGTACATCGAGTTTAATTGTAGTTACAGCTACCCGAATTTCAAATTTGAACACTATTTCAAACGTATTTTTCAGCGATCCGAGAATTATAACATTTATTACACAAGTACAAACGTTTTGAGAATTACATTATTATATTAACTATGCAAGTTCAAACGATATGAGAAATAATTATCCGTGGTATGTCAGACGTTTATTAATCTTTTTGTTGCTTCCTAAAACCGCAATGAGGAAAATTTCACGTAGCGCAAAATCTAACTATCGGAATAAGCGGAAATTTTGCATGGCTATATTAGAAGTTCTTCAAAATCGATTCTCATCAAATTATATAATAAGGTTTAAATTCATAATTGTTTCAAACATTAATTTAAAAATTATTATTGCATACTAAAAACTATTTTCAAAGTAAAATAATTAGTGAATTTTGATTGGGTTGTTTATCAGTAACATGGAACAAATATCAGCGCTTTAGACATATTATTTAGGAAGATATCCATAAAGTTCTAAGAAACTGATTTAACATTAGAAGTTCCAATCTTTCTGTATTCATAACTTCGAAACGAGACTTAATGACGTAAAATTTGATACCTGAAGTGAAATTTTGATATAGATTCGAAATTGTGTGTCGAAATAGGGTGTTCCTATTGGAAATTATGAATTTGGGGTTTGAAGTTGGCGCAAATTTTGTGAATTTGAATTTTTAGAAGACGTTAGTTCCTGTCAAGCGGCATCTTTGAATTTCTCTACTTTTAAAATTGCTCAAATGAAGAGGGGTGGTTCGTTTTTTCCGCAAGTGTACCTGGCTGAATTGTTTGTTTACCCTCCTGGTGTTTGTCTCTACGAGGTATCTCGTCTTTAAGAAAATTGATTAGATCTTTATGGACGAGACATATCATTTATAGAAGAAAGCAAACCAGGTATTGATGGACAATACATGTCGTCATTAGAAGAAAGCTGACCAGATCTTGATGGACAAGAAATATAGTCTTTAGAAGAAAGCTGACCAGATCTTGATGGACAACACATGTCGTCATTAGAAGAAAGCTGACCAGATATTGATGGACAAGACATATCGTCATTAGAAGAAAGCTAACCAGATCTTGATGGACAAGAAATATAGTCTTTAGAAGAAAGCTGACCATATCTTGATGGACAACACATGTCGTCATTAGAAGAAAGCTGACCAGATATTGATGGACAACACATGTCGTAATTAGAAGAAAGCTGACCAGATATTGATGGACAAGACATATCGTCATTAGAAGAAAACTGATCAGATCTTGATGGACGAGATATCTCGTCGAAACCACTTGAAGGGTTAAGCTATGATGACCTTTGAGCTTCCACCCAATGAACTCTCCCGTTCGAAGGACTTTTAATGATATTCTGAGTGTGTTGGGGACGTGGTATCTCGTTTATCAAAACCTGCATCATCTAGATATTACCAATTTGTTTTGATGACGAAATCCAGATCTCTCTAGTTAGTTTCCTTATAATCTATTAACTTCTATTATACTTTGCCAATGACGAGATGCCTTGTCAAAACAACCAACTGGAGGGTTAGGATGTAGTGGTAGGTTGAACACATCGCACTCACAATAGTTGAGAACAACTGTATTTATAATTGGAAAAATATTTCTTGGGTTAGAGCGTCTAGCTTCTTGTGGGTGACTTGGTATGATATCACACAGATCGACCTTTAAATAAAATAGATGGAGTATGTACGCGGAGCTTCATCCTATTTATTTTCATACAAATCCTAACGTAGGACTAATTAGGATTTGTGCTCAAGCTATCCTCTTGTTAGACGCCATTTTGTTTTCATAGCAGCAGCATGGTATTCTACTACGTCCCGTATAAAGACAGGGTGAAGGATACTCGTTTCTAAAGTAACAATTCTCGATTGTTTAATGACATTTTATGATACCAATAAAGTATTATTAGACAAATTAGTCCATTCTATTGTGCCAAAAAAGAAGTTGATGTAACACTATAAAAAAATCTTCCCATTTTTATCGACACCCACCTTACTTACTTTGTTGTTGCTCAAGCCTTGTTGACTGGTTGCTGACGATTATTGAGCATGATGAAAAACAATTGTTGACGCTTCCATAGACAATCGACTCGAGTCAATTTTCAAACCCACGTGACCTAAGATCTTTTATCAGTGACTCCACCCATACGCTCCATCTATTTCATTAGAAGTTTCTAATGAAATAGACGTGGCATGTGGAAAGAGTGGGTGTCGAAAGATCTCAGAAGTGATCTAATCAGATCAGATCTAAGTAACGCGGTCGTACGAATTAACTTGGGCCGATCGTGGGGTATCGAAGCCCAGACTAGTAGTTTAACCAATAAATCATTTGTGCGCACATTACGATTCATGCTTTAAACCACAACTAACAAATCTTCAAACAGAGTAATCGGAAGAAATTGTACGAAGCTGTGCTCGCATACAAATACAAATATAAATATTGACGACCAGCTTCAGGCTCAAGCCCAACAAGGCTGGTCCTTTCTTTATGAATTCCCCAATTCCCACTGACTATCCAATTGTATCTTAAATTCGTATACTCCCTTTCAATTAACTATATTTTCTGGCAACGCGTTCCATTTGTCTATTACCCTATTAAAGTAGTAGTTTTTCCTTAAATCCCGATTAAAATGTGTCTTATTCAATTTATACCCATGGCCCCTTGTTCTGTTATCCCTATTGAAATTTAAGCCCTCTGTGTCCCCTTGTTTTACCAACTTGAAAGGCTGAATCAAATCCCCCCTCCTTCTTCTTCTTTCCAGTATATACATGTTTAGCTTACTTAAACGTTCATTATAGTCTAAATTTGCTATCCCCTTTATTATTTTTGTAGCTCTGTGCTGAACCCTTTCAATTGATTGTATATCCTTTCTAATATAAGGAGCCCAGAATTGCTTACTCTGTCTATTTCATTTGAAGAAAGATTATTAGAAGTAGGGATGAGCAAAACTGTTATGTAACAATAAAAGTGTTAAAAGATTGCTATTTTGATTCAAAAGTTACTTAACGCTAATACTAATAGTTTATTTACAAATTATAAAATAATTTACTGTTGTTTTCAAACGTTATAAATTGACTTTAAGAATAATTAACTATTTGAAAGATTTAACCAGAAAGTAATTTTCAAAAGATGTAATTTGAAACTTTTATTTTTGTGAATTTATCTTTTAATTCAATGCAATTGAAATTGCTTAACGATTGCGATTGAATTGCTCTAACCCCAATAACACTGATCGACAACTGTTAATTAATTGGATAACAGAGTTGCTAACTGGTATTTTGAAATAACACTGTTATTTAAACTGCTATCAGAATAACAGCTCAACCCTGACAGGAAGCTCGAAAGATCCCAGTGGTAGGACGAGGGAAAGAGAGAGGTTTTCTGACCTGCTTTGATCTTCCCGGACTCGGTGGCCGGTCCCCTGTGCAGGACGTCCTTGACGAAGATGCCGTCCCGCATGTTTCCGCAGATATCGAACCCGAGACCCGTGAAGTCGTGACCCCGAAGAGGTACTATCACACGCTCAGAGTGCTGCAAAACAAGAACACACAGTCATCATTACCTCCGCATTACCAATCACTGGGATAATTTTAACATACAAATGCTTGTTTAAATGAAAATGATCGTAAATGGGACGTTTGTTTGGGTTTTATGGCACAAGGTTCAGTAGTGGATAAGCCATGCCACACGCAAAAGTGCAACCCGAAAAAATCAGTTGAAATCCCAAGAAACTGTGAATGATGATAAATAAAACTTTAAAATTCATATATCTTATGTGTCAGGGCAAAATGGCATGTTTCAGAATTTTAATCAAAACTTATTGTTACAAATATTCAAGAAGGGGAAGAAAGAAAAGCATCCCATGATAAAAAAAAAAAAAAAAGGTTTAAGGGGTCCCGGCCGATTGAAATTCACTAAAATGTTGATTTTGGGATTTGTGCATTTTATTAATACTTGAACAATTCTGAATAAAATAGTGTATTACATGAAGAATTCTGAGTATTAGAAGTATTTATATTTAATATTTTAACGTACCCCTCTCCTGTTTACTTAATACTTTTCAAGTTTAACGTTCATTTTCTCAGAATCCCATATTTTCGACTTTTGGGAACACTTTTTTAAAATCTACTGGAGATAAACCTTTGAAACTTTTTACACATATATTTTAAGTCTATACACAAACTTTAACACAAGGAGCAAAATCTACATGCAAAATTTTTTTTGTTAAAAATATTTTTAACTGAAAAAGTTTGAAAAATTTTGAACACATCAAAAAAATTATATCTTTCAGAATTGTTTGTAAAACAAACAAAAACTGTGTTAAAATGTTTATAAATGTATTCATAATAAGGTGGATTTATTTTAGAATTTTTGATCGCGTAGTTCCTGAGAAAAGTGTTACCGAAGTTGCTCAATTTAACATGGACTCCTATGGGTTGGCCGTGACCCCTTAATCATAGTTTAGATTCGTAGATTCATTTAGTTTCGATTTTAAGTACATTATATTCTTTCTCAAATTGATGAACTTGACGCCTTTAAACCTATTAAAAGTCATATTCAACCTCCTTTGCACTGACATGGAAGATTATAAACAGCATAAATAATAAAGATAGGATTTAAAGACGCTTGAAAACTGTAAATAGAATGGATTGTTTTAAACACAAAGAATGATTGACGACTGTTAAAAATATCCCTTAAAATAGGTGAATTTATACAGTTTAAACGATATCACAGACAAAGACTTTACATCGAATTGGTTTTGATGGGTTACCTAAAGAAGTATGAAAGGTAAAATATATTTATCTAAAAGCAATGATTATAAGTTATGGGATATCCAATCTTAGTTGACTATTGAATCTATTATACGAAATATAATTAAAAAATGGCGAATGGTAAAACCTTAGTACAAACCGGGGATGTGTCGCTAGGTTTAAGGTGTAGAATACGTCAGTGAGGCCATATGGAGAATAAGAGCGAAAGAAATTAGTTCTAGACTGTTTTGATTACACACATTAAATGTTCATCGCTCCGCAAATATATCACAATTGGTGCACTTGCTGTTGATGTCGAAGGCTGTGGCTCATTACCGACCTCTATGGGTTGAATTACATCATTCAGTTATACAGCGTTTATGCAATCTAAAATACTCTATTTACGTTTAACTGAGAGGTGGCTTGGCCCACTCGTATCAGGTATTTGTTCATCTTAAAGGTGCCACGCCTATACTTTCAAGAACTCCCTCCGAGCCCGTTGACACTCAAAATTGGATATCCGGATCTTTTTGGATTTCCCCATTTCTCGATCTTTCTTCTTGATGACGTTTACTATAATTATTCTGGTGTTTATTCTGCATACATTTGGACATTTTGAAATTTTTACGATTCTCCACACTTTGAAGTCCGATATCTAAACAAATATTGAATATTTGTTTTATTTATATTATTATTTAGAGAGAGTAGAAAGACGAAACAAATGCCATCTCAAAGTAGTGCTCACACAAAGGAGGCCGGAGCTAGACTAAATTAATGTGAGTGGCAGCGCGCATTTTTGTGACCCAACTTGACGTTGCGATTGCATCAGCCGATGACGTCATCGCGAGATCAGTGAGCATTCATAAAAGTCTTTGTTTAAAGTTCTATTGAATGCAATATCTTTCATTTATGTATCCTTTATATATTTCAAGTTATTAAAATTTTCGTGATCCCTTTTAGTGACACTCAAAAGTTAAGCGTGGTACCCCGGTTTCGAAAGATAAGACAAAAGGATAATAAATTGTGAAAAATAGTTAATTCTTACTAAGGCGGAAAACAGATGAAGATAAAAAAGTTATTCAGCACAATTCTGACCAAGAATTTATTAGCCTTTATCATACAGGACTTTTTCTATTGGAACACGACATTCCTTTGGTATCTGAACAAAAGTTTTTCTGAATTCGTCTTGACGATAACGATATTTTTTTATCGCATTCTTCGCGAAGAGCCCTGATGTTCTCTTTGTCTTTTTATAAAACGGATAAACTGTTATCGGAAAGGTGTGTAATATGTTCAACAGTTCTTTGCTCACTGTCACCTGTTTATTGTTTTGAAACTAGTTTTTGATCCTGTTATCTAATTTCACTCTGCCGGATCAACTGAGGTGTGTATTTCTGCCTGCCTCCACAGCTAAAATTAGATGGAATTTCTGGAAACAATCGACTTGATTGAAACGAACTGAAAAAATTCCTGCGATAAAAGTTGAGACAGAATTTTCTATGCTATTCATAACCTGATTACTGTGCAAAAGCGCAACTTCGTGGTTGTGAAAAGGACGGTAACTTTGCTTACAGTGAAGACCAAACCTAAATGATAAGCCTTAAATTATTATGAATGAAAATTACGTATTTTATGGTCGTCATGCTTTTCCAGATTATTTCTTATTAACTGCATAGGTGAAATCTGTACTCACATAACAAAATGTTTAAGTCACTTTTTTTAATTTTTCGTGACTGCAATTTTAAGATTCAAGATTCACATGTGGTTCTGTGCTTTTTGACTTAATACAGTTTTGCACCTTTTTTTTTCTCATAAACTGAAAGAGAAAGACTTGCGAGATTTTGCCACCTCCTAACCATTAACAAACCAGATTCCAGGATGGGACTTACTCAATTTTTTGCCATTTGAGCACAGAAATATACCGTTCATCAATGGAGGTATGCGAGATAACTCCAATAGCAAATAACTCAGTTTTATGCATATATATTGTTATGAAAACAATCAATATAAGCCGTTGTCTTTGTTTTTAAATAACTGAATTCCCCATGCAGTAAAATAACACTTTAATTACTAGTGAAGGTTTTTCTTGCCAAAATGCAAGTTTTGTAAAATTAAATGTTGATATTCGTTTCATATCATTAGTCAAATATTTATAAAGTATTGATATTTTGGAAGGAAATAAAAATATGTTCAAACGGTATGATTTAATTTAAATTCCTTAAATATCTATATATATAATTCTCTTACGCGGCACGCAAAAAAGACGTTATTTGTTATCGCGTTTTGGCCACATCATACGATTGTTTGTTTACCACGAGGCCTCGCGCTTCAATTCAATTTATAGCGTTATCGGATGAAATTTTATTGGTAAAAAATGAATTTTAGTCGAGCTGTTGCAGTTAATAATAGAAATCAAAGAAAGCGGAGGATCTTTTCAGGGCCATTTAAAAAAAGGTCCTTTTCAGGACCAACAATTATAGTTCAACAAGACGCTTGCACTACAACTTTCGACAACAAACTCAATGAAAAAGCTTGGGTGGCTCGAGTGCAGACGTAAATGTACACACAAACAACATGCTGGGTACTTAATTTCCAAATCAACGCTCACATTTCGAGTGAAAATTTGCTCAAAGTTTTAGTTTGAATTCTGATTTCATATGTACAAGTATATTTCTTTTCTGAAAAACAGCAAAACAAATTTAGATTTGAAAAATATATTTTTGGAACATCATATTTTGTAAACAATTCCTTCTGCTAGGACACATGTCTTATTGATGCGAGCGAAGCGAGCATATATTCGCGCAGTGAAGCAATCCTCCTGGGGTTGGCGAGCGTTAGTGAGCAGGGGGCGGGCCCCCTAGTGTATTTTATTTTTCCAGCAGCACTGATAAAGTAATTTTTTGAATATTTTTTTCAAAACTGGTAAAACAATTTGAGTTACGTATTGCAATCGCAATAGTACTCGAGGTTATTTCTATGGGTATTTCGAATTGTGTTAAGCCCCCTAAAAACATCTAGGACAAATAAGGAGGGGTAAATATGTAACCTATCTTACGGGTTCTAAGGAACAAGTGTACCAAATGTGGTGGGGATAGGCCAATAAAGTAGATTTGTATAATGAACAGCCAGACAGATGCCAACTCTGCTTATATAGATGAAACAGATCTGGAGACTATTTCCATCTCCAAGGCGTTCAACGCTCTTTATAATAATATCGATGAGAAATATCTTGCATACCAAACCAGCACAAATTTGCAATTTGAGGCATTTTCAACCAGATTCCATTTCTAGGCAAATGTCCGATTTTACCATAAGGACTAGTTATAGTTTTTCTCGAAACGACGTTTCTGACACAGGTAAATTAGTCTTTTGAAGTACACACACAGGATCGAATTTAGCTGAGATATAAATCAACCAAGATGTGAGTGGAATTTTCTGTGTAAATAAACATCCGGAACACAAGGATTTTACTTTATGATATCCAATACCTGTGCTCGACAGACAATAGAGTTAGCTTAAAATGTTGTCGTCACTTTCAGAATATGTTGTGAGACAGATTTTTATTTTGGTAAGTTCTCACAACGCTGGTTGTTTCGGGAGGACTTCTTGGTGGACCAGAAAAAGCAATGTATACCAAGGAAATCTGTCAAGCCGAGAAACAATTTCTCATTAGAAAAAAAAAAGAATGTTTGTGTGTGTATTTTGTATACAAATCTACACTGTTTGACCAATACACACCAAATTGGGTACACTTATACTTTAGAACACTGCGGAAAACATAGGCAATATTCTTCCTGCCTTCAGGCCAATCTGTAGACATGAAAATTGGAACGCAGATAGTCCTAAAAGTGCCTCTCGAAGACCCAATTTGAAAGTCTAAAGTTTGTTTTCCTGCAATAAACGGATATGGACAAGGAAACACGTTCTACAGGGTTTGTGTATTTGAGTTAACGCAGGGAAATGTCGCGGTCATATTTGAATCCCGAGCAACATCGGGTTATTCAGCTAGTCTTCTCTAGTATTATAAAAGAAAGTGTTTGTTTGTTTGGGGCCGCAAAATCCTGATGATTCTACGGCACTTACAGCAATGAGATTTGGCACACTTGTAGTCCGAATTATTTGCAATTGTAGGGTCGCGTCGAATTTAAAAATTCAATCGAGAAGATTTGTAAATGAATTTAATAGTTTTATTCTCCATCGCTTTTTCAAACGCGGAGAACTTTTTCTACCCGTGTGACCTTGCAGTCAGGGTTTGGAAACATGCCAAGTTTTTTTTCATCCGCATAACGCCGAGAAAATTATTATTTTTCATTTCCGCTTTGATTTTGATCGGACGAATAAATTTCCAGCCAGACGATAAATCTTTTAACTGAAGTCAGTTCTTTTTTCTATCTCCTAGACCGTTAAAGATAGAGTAAAATATTCAACTGATTTGAAATCTGCGGAAAATTTCAGTTTAAATTGATACCTAAAAATATGATTTTCTTTTAATAAATAATTTTTTAATTGAATATATCTTCAACGGATTTGAAATATACGGAAAATTTTACACCAGATTAATACCTTGCAACACGAGCACGAGCATCGTCGGGCTAGCCACGCTGTGGCTAGTTTATTCTAAACAAGAAATCTCGCACACACACATCGTCGGCTTAGAACATAAATTCCTAAACTGACATCTATAGGAAAGTCGTTTATTGACCCTAAATGATTATTTTCATGATGATAAGAAACAATTTGTCGTATTATATTTGGTTTGAAAAAAAATATCACAATATCAAAATGTTTATAATTTTTATTTGTGATCTAAAACATGAAAACCAGTCTTTAATAGGCTATGGCTGCAATTTTTTTTATCAGTTAATGAGTTTCTGCTTAACAGAACGATATATTAACGTCCATCTCAAATAAAATCTCAAACGTACAGAAAACAAACCCTACCACGAAAACACTAGCGACACCTATATTTAGCTTTACAGAAAAAGTATCTCACTCACCTTAGATATGTACGTATCGTCCATGGTGGATCTCTGTTGCTGTTGCTGCTGCTTCTTGCCAGATGGATGGAACACAGCGTGGAATGGCAGGCTGGAGAAGGGACGGTTTTTCTTTTGTTGGCCATTTGTGCCATTCGAAGCCTGAGAGGAAAAAAACTGTTTAACTTAAATGCATTACACAGCAACACTAACAATTGTTCACAAACTCGAATACGTGGTGATTTTGTAAAACGGGTCATCACTAGGGCAACTTTTTGCAACAAATGCAACTTTTTTTCACACGTTCTACGCTGCATGTAAAGTACTAAAACCAAAATTCCTCCTTCATGGGGTGTATTGTAAAAAAGTTATAACCACAACATAAATGCAATTTTTTGCATAAATGCAACTTTTTGCATTTATGCAACCACCTGCAACTTTTTAAAATTTAGCTTAAAATGAATTAATATGAAATTATTATTCTATTTTTTGCCCTCTGAACCAACTCTTCGATCACGTGTGTCTGATCTTGCAAACGCCGAAGTATTGCGGATCAAACAAGAAGTTAATGGAAAGAAGCTGTTCGTCCGAAAACAACCGAACAGACGAAAGTGAAATGGCAAAGTGTACTTTTAACACATTGATTGGCACTCTTGAAAATGCAGAGGAAACTTGCGTAATCGACTGCAGAGTTTGCGATTTGTGTCGATCATAAATATGTTGTTCGCCTCGTATATATGACGTTTTAAAATCTCTGAATGTTGAGCGAAAGGATTTGGCGCTTCTGCTATCCAATATAGCACATTATATGACTGCGGCTGGCGCAGTTTTTGAATGTTAAAGAAATTACTGGCCAAGACTCGGCCATTCAACGTTCTGCTGTATTTAAGAATGTATTATAATACTATTATACACGACTAAAATTGTCAATATATTTTTCATTTTTTCATTTTTTATCAAAAATTTATTTTAGAATTTAGTGTATCAAAAATAAATGCAACTTTATTTCTAGAAATGCAACTTTAGGGAATGATAAATGCAACTTTTCCCATTTTTACTGCAACAAAAAAGTTGCCCTAGTCATCACATTTAGATGTAGCACTTCCATTGGAGTGAGATGGGTAGGTAGGTATTTTAATTAACGTCGTACTGGAGCAACACAACGGGCTATTGACGACGGTCCGGGATCAATACCCCAAGTGAAACATTCAAAGACAACAGCACGTCATTTTAAACCCCAATCATATGACAAGGCAGCATGTGAGCTGGCACCCCACTCTCCAAACTTCCACACCACGCCAACTTGGTGACATTTGAGGTCACGACAGATTTAACGTGCACCTGTCCTCTTTATATACAACGGTCTTTGGTGGGATTCGCACTATCAACCCTCCGGTTGCTAATCTGTAACTCTTCCAACCGAAAAAGAAGATCGTAAGAAATGAAGTCTCGAGAACTAGAGCGTCTACAACTTTTAACTCATCTAGTAGTTGTCTCGACGAAGTATCTTGTCTTTAGGCAAACTGATCATATCTTGATGGACGAGATAGAGACCAGGGCAGAGGTAAAACAAAATTGACCAGATCTTGATCTTGTCATCATCAAAAACATCGGCAATATATTTATGACGAGATATCTCGTCAAAGGTGAAATTGATACGATCTGGTTGGATGAGATATTTCGTCAAAAACACTTGGAGGGTTAAGGAATTACGAGAAAATGAATTTTCCTGGGTATATTTATAGAAAAATGCCTACTAACACCTACTTCGATTAGCTTATTTGGCATCTTATCTTCCTGTTTGGCGATATTAAATCTTTCACAGTACAGGCGTGTGAATGCTCATGTTTAGATTGGCGACAAAAGCGACGCGAAGTCTACTTCTAAGATGATACTATACCAATCAGATGATTAATTAATGGACGGGCATCTTCTCCTGTCCACGCCAACCAATCAAATGGCGGAATGTTCGTTTCCACTCGGTTGACAAAAGTAGTCTAATGATCACATTCCTGCTAGTTTGGGTCACATGATCCTACGTACATGAAAAGTTACCATTACTCACCTTACTTTTATATTTCTTCTATGGATCGGATGACAACACTTCGTAATTTTGAACCACGGTCAGATGACGAGGTCAACACCCGAGGTAACATCTCACACTCGAAACTTTCACACCACGTCAATGTGAGGACATTGAAAGTCACGACAGTTTTAACATATACCTCCCCCCCTCCGTACACGACTGTCTTTGGGTGGAACGAGAATTATGACTGAAAAAGAGCTATCGAACATATTCCAGTTACTACTCTCTTCCAATGCAATTCATGGAAATCGGAATGTCGCTTTGGAATTTTCGTTCGAATATATCACGAGATAAATAAGATTTAATTGTTAAGCGTGAAGGACGAAGGAGGACAATGTGTTTGTTCCATTGACAATCACTGGACGCGCTGCGTGTTAGTGGGACGAATAGCCTCGATCCCATGAAGGTCGGCAAAGACAATACGTCCATAATCAGCTTCCATGAATAACGGGCGGTCCTGCTACTTACAGTGGGAGCTTCAACTTGTTTTTTTCTATTACCAAAGCGTAGTAGTAGCGGCTACCGAGAGTCTGTAGTTTCTGTCGTCCCGAAACAACCGAAACTTTCACTAAACTAGATATGATAAAAAATTGTTTTGGGACATAGACGTCCCTAACTTGCAATCAAACTAACATCACTCGCAGGCGTTTGACTCATATTAGCAAGGGGCTGTCGAGGATTTCCACATAAACGTGAAGTACAAGTACACCAAGCATTGGTATTGAGAGTAGCTCCCAAACGTGTGACCGACATGTGACTGCTGAGAAAGATTGACTTCGTTGGCCGATTTGGTAGACTCTACATAGACGTGAAATACAGGGTGGTCCCGAATTCATGGTACAAACTTTAATGGTAGGTACAGGACATTGTAACAATGATTTATTGTATAGGAATGTATAGTCGCAAGTGACGCGGTGAGGCGTAAACAGGGGAAATAAAAGGAAATAGAAATGGAGTGATCGGTTGGTATCATTGCCGGTAGAGGGCAGTAGATGTCTAGCCGCTGTTGAACATGATGCATCGCAGTAGGGAAAAGTGCCATTCACAATTGTGCTGCCGTAGACGATGGGTGACTTTACGTATGCAGAAAAAGCAGACATGCATTACATGTACGGCCGTGCAAATGGTAACGGCAGAGCTGCGTTACGAATGTATCGCGCAGAGTATCCTGATCGACGAATGCCGGATCATAGAATTTTTCAACGGTTACATCGTCAACTTTGTGAAACAGGTGCGTTCGACGTCAACAGACATGGCGCTGGTCGAGTAAGAGCTGTACGCACTCCAAGGCTGGAAGAAAGCATCTTGAACATTGTGGCTGATAGACCCGAGTCAAGCACAAGAACTGTTGCGCGTGACGTAGGTGTGAGTCATCAGACTGTATGCAGAGTGTTAAACGAAAATCGCTTACACCCCTTCCATTTTCAGAAAGTACAAGCATTGAATCCGGCAGATTATCCTCGCCGCGTGAACTTCTGCCTGTGGGTGATGCAGCAATGTGCGTTGCAGCCGGATTTCGTAGATTATGTGCTATTTACAGATGAAGCGACATTTTCACGCGAGGGTGTCTTTAATGCGCACAATTCCCATGTGTGGGCAACCGATAATCCACATGCAACGCGTCGACATGCGTTTCAACAACGTTTCAGTATTAATGTGTGGGCTGGTATTGTGAACGACTTTTTGATTGGCCCATACTTACTACCCACGCGGCTCACTGGCGGAAGCTATCTTATTTTTCTGAAAGAAGTGTTACCACAACTGCTGCATGATGTTCCGATCGCCATTCGTAACCGCATGTGGTTTCAGCACGATGGGGCGCCAGCACACTTCAGCATTGATGTACGGAATTACCTGAATGCCACGTTTGGTACTCGATGGATTGGGCGTGGTGGACCAGTCCCTTGGCCACCCCGATCTCCCGATTTATCGAGCCTCGATTACTTTTTATGGGGACATCTAAAGCATCTTGTTTATGAGACTCCAGTTGACTCAGATGAGGATCTCGTCGCTCGCTTATCTGTAGCTGCTGCAGGTGTGCGTGAAATACCAGGCATCTTTGAACGTGTACGCCAATCGCTCCACCGACGCTGTCAAGCATGTATCGATACTGGTGGACGCAATTTTGAACAATTACTGTAAACATGACACTTGTCAACAACGCTTTCAATAAAATCTTTGTTTTTCCTTTCGGCCGTTATTTCCCCTGTTTTCGCCTCACCGCGTCACTTGCGACTATACATTCCTATACAATAAATCATTGTTACAATGTCCTGTACCTACCATTAAAGTTTGTACCATGAATTCGGGACCACCCTGTATAAGTATACCGAGTATTGGTATTGAGAGTAGCTCCAAAACGTGTGATCGACATGTGAACTAGTAGTCACGTGACTGCCGAGAAAGATTTTCGTTGGCCGATTTGGTAGACTCTCCATAGACGTGAAATATAAGTACACCGAGCATTGCTATTGAGAGAAGCTTCCAAACGTGTGACCAACATGTTGACTAGTAGTCACGTGACTGCTGAGAAAGATTGACTTCGTTGGCCGATTTGGTATTTTATCTTCTCGTTCCGCGATATGACATCGTATGACGCTGTTGTTGTATGAATCAATGGACCAATCACATAATGGATCAATGGATGGGAATTTTCTACCATTCCATGGACTAGTCATACAATTCATTTTAAGCTACACCTGGCAGACGAAAGTAGTCTACGGGTCAAGTTACTACTAGTTTTGGTCACATGACCCTGGACATGTAAGGCTTACCATGGATCACTCTACTTTTGTATTTCCTGTATGTCTACGTATGGCGGAAAATCCTTGCTGTCTTGTTTATTAAAAAGAGTTGTCCAAAAAGTAAGGCTAATTATTTCCTGCTAAGGGAGTTGTATTTATCTGTATTTTGAAAATAGGAACAGTAGAGAGGAATGGTGTGGAGAATGAGCTATAAGGCAGTCGCTAAAGGATCAGATCCGACAGACTATCTGAGTTTGTGATTTTTTCATTCCAATCTATGTCACCAGATTCTCAACGTTGAAGAACATATCTGGTATACCATGAAACGGTCTTTAGAACACAGAAATTTCCACTTGATTTGCAACCGAATTGTGGACTATTCTGAAGGAAGCATTTGCTAAAGGTCAACAGAATACTTCCACAAGCTCGAGCAGTCCATGCCCCGTCGTATTTCTGCAGTTCTACGCTCCCGTGTGAGACCTACCAAGTATTATTTTGGAGTACCTGTTTACTGGCACTTTAGTGTATAGTATGATGCAAATCGCTCAGAAGTCATTGCGGTTAACTCCAGAAAACAAAATTTGTGTACCAAGTATTATTCTGGAGTACCTGTTTACTGGCACTTTAGCGTATAGTATGATGCAAATCGCTCAGAAGTCATTGCGGTTAACTCCAGAAAACAAAATTTGTGTACCAAGTATTATTCTGGAGTACCTGTTTACTGGCACTTTAGCGTATAGTATGATGCAAATCGCTCAGAAGTCATTGCGGTTAACTCCAGAAAACAAAATTTGTGTACCAAGTATTATTCTGGAGTACCTGTTTACTGGCACTTTAGCGTATAGTATGATGCAAATCGCTCAGAAGTCATTGCGGTTAACTCCAGAAAACAAATTTTGTGAAAATGAATGATTTTTAATGCATTGGTTAGTAAAATATTGGTTTATTAATACGATCAGAAAAGTATATAATCTTTTTTCAAAGATAAGCCCTGCAACAAAACAAGATATATACAAGATGTATGATATTTATGTAAAAAAAGATTGTTCGAGATAGTTCTGTGCTTCATCAGTTCATGTTGTAATGTATGGAAGCGTTCTTAAATGCAACTTCATAGCTGGTGAAATGGAGGTCACATGACGGATTATTTTCTGGTTTACATATTTTTCATAGAATTGTTTGCGCACGCGGCCTCAGTGTTAACAACACATATCGAAAGAAGATTTAGTTTTTATTTCAAAGTCAATGCAAAAAATATCAAAAAAGTGAACTTATATTCACAACGATTTCTGAAATTAGTATACAACATATTCAGAAGCTATAAAAAGAAGGGCTTTCTGACAAAAAACGAGTCAATCCTTTAATAACTAAAAAAATATAATTTATTCCATTAAAATTTACAAAAATCAGAAAATATCAAAAGATGGATTTAACCACATTGGATTCTGATCGACTCATGTATATATACAGTAGATGTATAGATGTAAAAGTGTACTATAATTAATGTGCGCAATCCCGATTAGACATGCCACCTTGCTGACATGCTCTGTTCATCTCACCCACACAAAGGCTGCTTTCACATGCGACACTCGGCGTACGGCTAATGAATCTCTAGACACTGGAAAAACGAAGAACAGAATGAGAGTTTACACACAGAGCCACAGTTTCTGGTGCCACTGCATTCCGTGGCTGATCGGAGGCTGTCCTCTTCAGTCACCCGTACACTACCTTGTGTCTCGGCCTTTTTTTATTTTTTATTATTATCTAGTCCAAGTTTCTATCTTCGCGATCGTTAAAAATAGAGTGAAACTTTCAACGGATTTGAAATCTGCGGAAACGTTTACAAGCAATCGACACCTTAATTGTGATTTTCTTTAAATAAATAATTTTTCAATTGTAATTTTTATATTTTTGCAATACGTTGGCCACATTTGACGAAGATATTCATTACGAACACAAAAAGGACTATTTATCTCATTTCATAGAAAATATATAGTATCCTGAATAAATCTTGGCATCCGAAAAGAATTGGAGAATTTTTTATCATCCATCATAAGTTCCTTGAGCAAGGAATAAAATGCCCCCTTTCTAATCTTTAGCACAAATTGGGTAAACCCACAATGTCTTTTTTTTTGTGAAAAGTCAAAATGCAGATTGCAGCGATCAACTCTCCTCAGGTAATGGTAATGGTAATTTTTAGTTAACGTCGTACAAGAGCAACAACACAACGGGCTATTGACGACGGTCTGGGATCAGTCCCTTAAGGGAAAGGATCAGAGGACAACACCTCGTAATTTTGAACCACGGTCAGATGACGAAGCAACATCTCAGCTGACACCCCACTCTCCAAACTTCCACGCCAAGCCAACGTGAGGACTTTCGGCCACGACACCAGGAACCTTCCGATCTAGCGGCTAACACCTTAACCACTATACCGGTTGGTCGGCGGCACTTCAATTGGAGTGAGATCGTAAGATGGGTAGATGGGTATTTTAATTGACGTCGTACTGGAGCAACACAACGGGCTATTGACGACGGTCCGGGTAATTTGGTAATTTTTTCGTTAACGTCGTACTAGAGCAACACAACGGGCTATTGACGACGGTCCGGGATCAGTCCCTTAAGGGAAAGGATCAGAGGACAACACCTCGTAATTTTGAACCACGGTCAGATGACGAAGCAACATCTGAGCTGACACCCCACTCTCCAAGCTTCCACGCCAACCTAACGTGAGATCAACTCTTCAGGCTCCAACAACTTAAACAGAACTTAAGTATTACAAAAATGAATATCAGGAGCCGTGTGTCTGACGTCAGGGACACTGAATGGTTCTTGAGTGACCCTGCTAGATATTCAGTGTCTGATATTCACTGGCCGGTGTCTAGATATTCAGTGGCCAGGACACTGAGTGTCCGTGTGAAAATAGCCTAATTTAAACTGGAAGTGTCTCACGAAACTAGACACGAGAGTACGATCGTGCTTGTGAGGTTGTCCGGCAAAGACATCGATGAATGTTGGCCAGAAGGAACCATTTGACCATCGAACGACGTGTGAAATCCGTGTGAAAATAGCCTAATTTAAACTGGAAGTGTCTCACGAAACTAGACAATAGAGTACGATCGTGCTTGTGAGGTTGTCCGGCAAAGACATCGATTAATGTTAGCCAGAAGGAACCATTTGACCATCGAACGACGTGTGAAATCCGTGTGAAAATAGCCTAATTTAAACTGGAAGTGTCTCACGAAACTAGACACGAGAGTACGATCGTGCTTGTGAGGTTGTCCGGCAAAGACATCGATGAATGTTGGCCAGAAGGAACCATTTGACAATCGAACGACGTGTGAAATCCGTGTGAAAATAGCCTAATTTAAACTGGAAGTGTCTCACGAAACTAGACACGAGAGTACGATCGTGCTTGTGAGGTTGTCCGGCAAAGACATCGATGAATGTTGGCCAGAAGGAACCATTTGACCATCGAACGACGTGTGAAATCCGTGTGAAAATAGCCTAATTTAAACTGGAAGTGTCTCACGAAACTAGACAATAGAGTACGATCGTGCTTGTGAGGTTGTCCGGCAAAGACATCGATGAATGTTGGCCAGAAGGAACCATTTGACCATCGAACGACGTGTGAAATCCGTGTGAAAATAGCCTAATTTAAACTGGAAGTGTCTCACGAAACTAGACAATAGAGTACGATCGTGCTTGTGAGGTTGTCCGGCAAAGACATCGATGAATGTTGGCCAGAAGGAACCATTTGACCATCGAACGACGTGTGAAATCCGTGTGAAAATAGCCTAATTTAAACTGGAAGTGTCTCACGAAACTAGACAATAGAGTACGATCGTGCTTGTGAGGTTGTCCGGCAAAGACATCGATTAATGTTGGCCAGAAGGAACCATTTGACCATCGAACGACGTGTGAAATCCGTGTGAAAATAGCCTAATTTAAACTGGAAGTGTCTCACGAAACTAGACACGAGAGTACGATCGTGCTTGTGAGGTTGTCCGGCAAAGACATCGATGAATGTTGGCCAGAAGGAACCATTTGACCATCGAACGACGTGTGAAATCCGTGTGAAAATAGCCTAATTTAAACTGGAAGTGTCTCACGAAACTAGACAATAGAGTACGATCGTGCTTGTGAGGTTGTCCGGCAAAGACATCGATGAATGTTGGCCAGAAGGAACCATTTGACAATCGAACGACGTGTGAAATCCGTGTGAAAATAGCCTAATTTAAACTGGAAGTGTCTCACGAAACTAGACACGAGAGTACGATCGTGCTTGTGAGGTTGTCCGGCAAAGACATCGATGAATGTTGGCCAGAAGGAACCATTTGACCATCGAACGACGTGTGAAATCCGTGTGAAAATAGCCTAATTTAAACTGGAAGTGTCTCACGAAACTAGACAATAGAGTACGATAGTGCTTGTGAGGTTGTCCGGCAAAGACATCGATGAATGTTGGCCAGAAGGAACCATTTGACCATCGAACGACGTGTGAAATCCGTGTGAAAATAGCCTAATTTAAACTGGAAGTGTCTCACGAAACTAGACACGAGAGTACGATCGTGCTTGTGAGGTTGTCCGGCAAAGACATCGATGAATGTTGGCCAGAAGGAACCATTTGACCATCGAACGACGTGTGAAATCCGTGTGAAAATAGCCTAATTTAAACTGGAAGTGTCTCACGAAACTAGACAATAGAGTACGATCGTGCTTGTGAGGTTGTCCGGCAAAGACATCGATGAATGTTGGCCAGAAGGAACCATTTGACCATCGAACGACGTGTGAAATCCGTGTGAAAATAGCCTAATTTAAACTGGAAGTGTCTCACGAAACTAGACAATAGAGTACGATCGTGCTTGTGAGGTTGTCCGGCAAAGACATCGATGAATGTTGGCCAGAAGGAACCATTTGACCATCGAACGACGTGTGAAATCCGTGTGAAAATAGCCTAATTTAAACTGGAAGTGTCTCACGAAACTAGACAATAGAGTACGATCGTGCTTGTGAGGTTGTCCGGCAAAGACATCGATGAATGTTGGCCAGAAGGAACCATTTGACCATCGAACGACGTTGATCTTTGACGATCATCCGGGTGAGAAAGCACAGACCAGGAAGGACGTAGCAAGGGTCCCTCGATATCATGTTCCGAAAGACTTGGAACGCTTTAAACATAAATGCAAATACCATGTATAAGATAAATGAATGCATGGAAAAGCAACCCGAATAAGCGTCATTCAGAGTAGCCCAGGCCTCGAAATAGATATTTTAATACAGGTGGACCTTGTGCACCTAAGTTTTTAAATTAGGTGCACAGATTATATTTTAGGTGCACATTTCAAAAAATGTAATATAAGAACATTCATGCAATGTAAACTACTTTATTAGTTGGGTATGTTTGGATATGTTTCAAGTAGATAGTAAATAAAAATATTGAAGCATTTTTTTTTATCTGCGAAATTATTACTTACAAATATTCACTCCTCATCAGACATTGGTAGGCAATCAGAAACGTCTACGTTTTTGGCAGATCTTTACCCATACGGTTTAGTGTCCATCCTTCTTTTTGTATTTTTCCTTCAGGGCAAGATAGCATTCTCTGGATTAAAGTTTTCGCATAGTGTGTATTTAGGAATTTTAATTACGTTCCTTTAGAGCGAGAGAGGTCAATACTAATATTTTGTTCAGATACCAAAATAACATAAAATATGTTTCCACGCTTTTTTTAACGATAGGTGCACTGAGTGCACCTCGAGGGAAAAAATTAGGCGCACAGTTTTATTTTCAGGTGCACAGTGCACCTGTGCACCCGGGTATTTCGAGCCCTGAAGTAGCCCATATATGAAAGAAGGGAACCTTGTTTGACAGTGTTATTATGTAAAGGTACGATCAACGATCTGTGTTACCCTACCCATCAGCTTCATATTGGAAGAGTGTGGCTATGGCTCTTCAAAGGCACACGAACGTTTTGTACCGCGTCACTCGCTAGAGACTCGATAACTCCATTTTCAATGTCAATATTGAGGAGCGAGTCATTGGGATGAAGGCGACTTCACACACGTGTTTGGATGTTTGAATGGGGGGAGGAGGTGGGCAAACTTCAATATTCTCACCCCGAGAACACGGAGGAAGTGGGTGTGGTCCCGGAAGGAAATCACCTTTGGCTCGTCATCCGGTCACGGCGAGCTATCCTTGTTTGCTCTCGTTATGAATCGGACACGGTGAGATTTCCGTTCGGAGATGGGTGGTGCTACGTTTTGTTCGAAGACCACGTAGCGCGAGCAGCGGGACTTCGTAATCGGAACAATTTTCCACCAAGTGTGAAGAGATTCAACTAGTTACCGCAGCCCTAGCGCAAGCCATTCGGTGTATCGCCACGTAATTTTGAACTACGGTTCAGATGACGAGGCAACACCTGAGTTGGCACCCCACTCTCCAAATTTCCACACCAACCCAAATCAAGTGTGAAGATATGAGATGATTCAGACAGTTCAGAAAACGACTTTGAAGGGAAATCAATCCTCTCTCAGTTTTCCATTCCAATCAAAAGGACCGTAGCAATCAACGAAGATTATTTCTAACGATTTTTGAGCCTTCCGAGACACATAGTATTTAGGTGTGTACAAGGTTCACGAATACGAGGTACCCTAGTGATATTTTTTTTTACCACGGGGATTACTGTCTCTGGTAAACACGAAAACCGCGACCACAGGATGTCAAAGCGATCTTTCTATTCTTCTTTTCATCTCTTTTTTTTCTCAATTAGTTGACATTGTTTGTCTTGTGTTTAGTGCAGCTTTCGATAAACATGCCCCTTGCGCTAGAAAAGCCTAAATCAACGAATCAACCAGAAATATACGTGCTTTTTACCGGTGTGCTGAGCAAAACTTGGAGGATTAACGCCTATTATGTGTATTTGGATAATAATAGCAGTGTAGATATCATGTACATAGAATTTCAAAAGGCTTTCAATAAAGTACCTCATGAGGCATTGTTGTTTAAATTGAAAAGGCTGGGGATTCAGGGGAAAACATTGATATGGATAAAGAATTGGTTATTGGGTAGAAAGCAGAGAGTGCAGGTAAAAGGAAATTATTCACAGTGACAGAAGTTATAAGTGGGGTGCCTCAGGGATCAGTTTTGGGACCAATTTTATTTATAATTTCCATAGACGATATAGATCAGGGGATTAAGAATAGTATATTTGCAGAATCAGTATATTTGCAGATGACTTAAAAATATGGGGGACAGTGGATACCAAGTTACAGATAGAGAATTTACAAGGGGATTTGGATAAGATATCCGAATGGGCTGTAAAATGGGTATGTCATTTAGTGTAGGGAAATGTCAAGTTCTGCATATGGGTTACAGGAACAGTGGAGCCGAGTATTGTCTGTAGGGAGTAAAGGTAAAGGAGGGAGAAACAGTCAAGGATCTTAGGGTGATAATTCACAGGGATTTTAAAATGGGTCACCAATGTTCAGCTGCGGGTAAAAAGGCTAATAGGTTATTGGGGTACATTAAAAAGACTGTAACTTCAAGGGATAAGAATATAATATTGCCGTTATATAAGGGCTTAGTAAGACCACATCTAGAATATGCTGTACAATTCTGGGCTCCATATATGAGAAAGGATATAGAATTAATTGAAAGGGTTCAGCACAGAGCTACAAAAATAATAATAAAGGGGATAGCAAATATCGACTATAATGAACGTTTAAGTAAGCTAAACATGTATACACTGGAAAGAAGAAGAAGGAGGGGGGATTTGATTCAGCTTTTCAAGTTGGTAAAACAAGGAGACACAGAGGGTTTAAATTTCCATAGGGAATCGTTGCCAGAAAATATAGTTAATTCAAAGGGAGTGTACGAATTTAAGATACAATTGGATAGTCAGTGGGAATTGGGGAATTCATAAACAAAGTACCAGCCTTGTTGGGCTTGAGCCTGTAGCTGGTCGTCAATATTTGTATTTGTATTTGTACAGAAAATATCCAATTGCATAGAACAAGACCGTTTTTTAGACATTTATTTATCTATTTAATTGCTGCTTTTCTACACGAAATATCCAGTTGCTTAGAACAAGTAATATGTAAATCGCGGTTTCCCTAGCAAAGGTTGCTTCCTTAGAGACTCTTCAGTCAGATATGCCTTATAGAGAAGCGTTCTCAGAATGCATGAAGACATATAAAGATCTCTGGAATGTCCCTCCAGTACATGACTGGTACTCGAGAAGTCGTCCTGGAGGCGCCCTACTCTTTGAAGGCCATAGAAGTCAGCAGACTTGTATTTCACGATTTGCCAGTGGAACCTTGAGGAGTCTCTCTTACGAACAGGGCCAGAAGGTTTTCTGGACTTGTACCAAGTTCGGAGATGATCAGGCTTCGCCAGCTCAAATTTTGAAATTTGCTGACTTTAGAATGGACAAGGTTTTTTCAGAACCTCTACTTTTCTTGGACTTATTGGGGGTTTATGGACTCGTGGACTTGGTCTAATTTAAAGAGACCATGTCGGGGATTAGTAACAACAACAACAGTAATATGTGATCTAAAAATGCAAGGAAACGGTTCACACAAGATACTAGTTAGATAAGAGATAAAACAAAACAATTCATTGAAGCCAATCACTTTTGTGTTGTGATTGTGATCATTTAAAAATATACCAACCTCCAATTTAATTACCAAAATTATTTAATACATTTTTCAAGGCTTTAAGAAAACATAATTGATAGTTTTCAGTGATATACCTGGAGACGTTAAGATCAATAAAACAAACCAAAAAAGACAAATTGTTTTGTTAAAGCAATGTAGTTCTCTACGTAGCTTCAAATTAGTAAAATCGAACCAATTTCGCGAAGTTTGAGTATTTTGGAGGTTTCTGAAGCAATGACTACAAGCTGCGCCAAACACTAAACAGATAACTTCAATAAAAAATGTCATGAAAGAGGGGAAAAAAGAGGAATTGGGGTACAGTAATGGCATGAATATCGCTTGGCTATAACGGTAGCGTGACTCTCGTGTTTACAAAAGACAGTAAATCTTATGGATAAAGATCCATAGAATATCTTGGGTCAGTAAAGCCCGTTGACACCTCAAGGAGATGTGGCCCCTGAGGGCGTTTTTTCTAAGGTTATACATATATAATAAGTTTCAAGGGAAAATAATTGGCAGTTACTGTGGTGGTATACATGGGGACATAAATAATATATACAAGAAACCAAACAGGACGAAACTAAGGGAATGCTTGAAATGAGCCCTATTCTCCGAAAACAAGCTTAGTCTCGTGTCTAGACGACTAGACTAGTGATGTTTCTCCTATTTCACAATCTCTTCCCGTTTCAGTGATCTAGCACTTAGATGGATTCTTTGCCCTTTTTAGTAACCGAATAGTACATGAGCATTTCGTTTGAAATGCATTTGCTTATTTTTGGACCTGTCCGGGATTTTGACGTGAATGCGTCTTTAAAGTCCGACTAGTTCTAGATGGGCTGTGTGGAAAGACATCTCTCGGCAACTATGCGCAACATGGCTCGCTTAATGATCGCTTAAATCGACATCTCGTTTCATAGCTCTTAACAAGATCTATTCAAGTACATTTTGCAGTAGTTTGAACTTAACATTATAAAAATTGTTTTCTCGTGAGCCAGTGAACTCTTTTATAACAAATTTAACCTTTCCCCTGGAACCAATCCTGGATTATTCAATTCTCCTATGTGTAAGTCGTAATCCTATCTCGGCAACTATGTGCCCAACATGGCTCGCTTAATGATCGCTTTAAACCGACATCGTTTCAAAACTCTTAACGACATCTTATCAAGTACATTTTGCAATGGTTTGAACTCAACATTTAAAAAATTGTTTTCTTGTTGGTCAATGAACTCTTTTATAACAAATTTTATACAACAAAATATTCAATTCTTCTATGTGCAAGTCGTAGTCCTACACTCCAATCTGACGGCGGAATGCGGATGTGGTGCCATCACTTTCGAGAGTAGTTTAGACGATATATCCAAGCAATCATCAAGAGAATCGACATAAGACTCCATTCCAACAGACCTATAAGCCATTTCATGCAGTAAAGCTTCAATGTAAATGTAAAGGAGTGTAAAAGACATAAAAAGACGAAGGGTCGTCTGTGGTTCGTTGTGGCTTCTAGTCTGCTCCACACACCCATGTCCATATGCTGTCTTTATCTTATCGTAATTATTAGGAGACGCATCTGAGAAAAATAGCAAAAGATGCATACTGAGAATGTTTGCTTCGAAGAGGCGTGCATAATTCGGATCATAAAAGGCCACATTAGCAAGCATGTGGTTTGAAGCCGCAGTCGTCGGCATTGTTTGCCCACTTCAACGCTCATCACCTTATGAATTAAACATCCAAGAGTAGTATCTCATATCAGCTGTACCGTAAATATTTTCTTCAACATCAACGCGGTACTAATCTATTTCACAAAGAACGGAAGAAAGACAAACTTGAATAAATAAATTTATAACTCACTTCTGTGGTAATTTTTGGTAATTTTAGTTAACGTCGTACTAGAGCAACACAACGGGCTATTGACGACGGTCCGGGATCAGTCCCTTAAGGGAAAGATCCGAGGACAACGCCTCGTAATTTTGAACCACGGTCAGATGACGAAGCAACACCTGAGCTGGCACCCCACTCTCCAAACTTCCACGCCAACCCAACGTGAGGACTTTCGGTCACGACAGATTTAAGGTGCACCAGCCGCCTCTACACCATACGTTTACAAACATCCATGCCCGGACCCGAACCAGGAACCTTACGATCTAGAGGCTAACACCTTAACCACTATACCGGTTGGTCGGCCTCACTTCTGTGGAGATGATTTCAAAATTTACTTAAGATTTCGAAATCAGATTGGAAATCCTTTCTAAACATTGCGAAATAAATGCACGATAAGAAAGGAAATAACAGTGGGCGGGAATACACAGATCAAGGGTGGTGAAAACTGTTGAAAAGCAGAGCACACAACTGCAATGACTAACTGCCCCACACTTACATTTAGGGGTACAGAACAACATTAGATCTTGGAGCTACATATATAATTCATATGATCCATAACCCGCACAAATACATGCATTTATATTACATGTGCAGCTTTATTATGAATGCATAGAGTGGAAATATATATAACTTGGAATTCAGAAAACACAACAGTGCCTCGCTATTCCCAGCTCCGATTCCATGTTTACACTGCATCGGGATCCATAGAGAAAGTATAAATATAGACTAAGCAATGGTAACATTTTTATGTGCCCAGGATTATGTGGACAAAATCTAGTAATAACACTATCCTTAGACTACTACGTCTGCTGTATGGAACCGAGCATTCACCATTTTATTGGTCCACGGGACGAGAGACGCCCATTTACTGTTGCAACATCTGATTGGTCCATTGATTGTTCATATGAGAATAGACTGACGATTTCCCCATTTTTGTCGCCACTTTATAGAAATGCACATTTACACTCCAACCCTGTCATAAGATGTTACATCGCCAAACGAGGTGATAAGATGCCAAATCGTCAAACCAAGATAATTTTTCACAGAGCAGTCACGTGATTACTGGTCGACATGTTGGTCACACTTTTAGAAGCCCCTTTTAACAGTACGCTCTGTCTACTTGCAAGGAACGTCTATGTGGGGATCCTGGACAGCTTTACTAATACATGTCCAATGTCTGTAAGTTAGATACTCAGCCGTGCGAATACGATTTAATAGATAACAGCAAATCTAGTACATTGAAGAACTACACGGGCTCAAGTCTCTGCCATTTTGTCACAAGCGTCTTTTTCCAAGAAGTTTTGAGCATGAATAAGATAAACATTACTTGATTTACAAAACATCTGGCAATATTTTTAGTTACAAGTCTTTAATTTATAATATACAATTCAGTTGTTCGTAGCCTTGTCCAAAAGGGAATACTGTTTAAAATGGTACTAGAAACTCCGATGTTCTTATTAATTCAACTTTAATATTTATAAATCAGCTTTTCAACGCCAAAACTTCCGGATATTTATTTGATAATTTTGGTAATTTTTTAGTTAACGTCGTACTAGAGCAACACAACGGGCTATTGACGACGGTCCGGGATCAGTCCCTTAAGGGAAAGATCCGAGGACAACACCTCGTAATTTTGAACCACGGTCAGATGACGAAGCAACACCTGAGCTGGCACCCCACTCTCCAAACTTCCACGCCAACCCAACGTGAAGACTTTCGGCCACGACAGATTTAAGGCTCTTCACAGGTTTGTTTGGGGTTTTACGGCGCAATAGCCATATTTGTCAAAGCTGTGCCAAACGCAAGGCGTGCAATGTCAAGCAATCGTGAACAGTATGAAATGGCAGTTTTTAATTAACGCCGTACTATAGCAACGCAACGTGCTATTGACGACGGTCCGGGTTCAGTCCCCTAAGGAAAAGATCCGAGAACAACACCTCGTAATTTTGAACCACGGTCAGATGACGAAGCAACACCTGAGCTGGCACCCCACTCTCCAAACTTCCACGCCAACCCAACGTGAGGACTTTCGGCCACGACAGATTTAAGGTGCACCAGCCGCCTCTACACCATACGTTTACAAATATCCATGCCCGAACCCGGATTCGAACCAGGAACCTTCCGATCTAGAGGCTAACACCTTAACCACTATACCGGTTGGTCGGCGATATTTATTTGAAAACGACTCTAAATTCACCATCGATAAGCAACTTCATTAATATATATATAACAGTGGACAACAATCTTGTTGTTTATGCGGAATTTTCAGTAGCATGAACTCTAATTTTACAATTTACACATCTTACCGGATAATAAAAAATGGCGTTGTTGAAAAATAACGTCTAACTTAAATAATAGAACTCTTCCAATGAACTGTGACATCTTGTTAAGCTTACGTTTACGAATGTAGTTACGTTGTGCTTATGTAGTTACGTTGTGCTTATGTAGTTACGTTGTGCTTATGTAGTGTAAAAACAGAAAATTGCTTCTCTTTTCAAATACAAGATTTGTCTGCGATAGGAGATTTTTAGAGAAATTCCTATTCACAAAGGTCTCCAACAACCTAACCTGAAAGTTTTCACAGAATAAAAATATTGTTCGTTTTACTTAAGGAGGTAATTCCAGTCCTTAGATGGGAGAACACAAAAGAAGCCGAAGGGGTTTCAAATGAGAGAGAACGTCATTTTGTTTCTCAAATTGAGCGAAGCGCAACGATTTTGTTTGCATATGATTCACAGATTACTCGCATAAATTATTTCTAAACGGAATAAATGAATTCGGTTCCCTTTGAAACAGCGATGCATTCTAAACAGAGCCGAGAGGGAGTTGTCGGCGTCACTTAGGAGTTCTAGAATCGTCATTCCTCGTTCTGAGATTCCTGCCAAAAATCCTAATTACTCATAGCTCAGGCGTGACCACGTCATCTGACCGTGGTTCAAAATTACGTGGTGTTGTCCTGGAATCTTTTCCTTAGAGTATTGATCCCGGACCGTCTCCAATAGCCCGTTGTGTTGCTCCAGTGTGACGTTAATTAAAAAAATACCAAATACCTAATTACTCAGCCTCGTCATCTGACCGTGGTTCAAAATTACGTGGTGTTGTCCTGGAATCTTTTCCTTAGAGAATTGATCCCGATCCGTCTCCAATAGCCCGTTGTGTTGCTCCAGTGTGACGTTAATTAAAAAAATACCAAATACCTAATTACTCAGCCTCGTCATCTGACCGTGGTTCAAAATTACGTGGTGTTGTCCTGGAATCTTTTCCTTAGAGAATTGATCCCGAACCGTCTCCAATAGCCCGTTGTGTTGCTCCAGTGTGACGTTAATTAAAAAAATACCAAATACCTAATTACTCAGCCTCGTCATCTGACCGTGGTTCAAAATTACGTGGTGTTATCCTGGAATCTTTTCCTTAGAGTATTGATCCCGGACCGTCTCCAATAGCCCGTTGTGTTGCTCCAGTGTGACGTTAATTAAAAAAATACCAAATACCTAATTACTCAGCCTCGTCATCTGACCGTGGTTCAAAATTACGTGGTGTTATCCTGGAATCTTTTCCTTAGAGTATTGATCCCGGACCGTCTCCAATAGCCCGTTGTGTTGCTCCAGTGTGACGTTAATTAAAAAAATACCAAATACCTAATTACTCAGCCTCATCATCTGACCGTGGTTCAAAATTACGTGGTGTTATCCTGGGATCTTTCCCTTGGGGTATTGATTGGACAGTCATTAATAATACGTTGTGTTGCTCTAGTACGACCGACGTTAACTAAAAAAATACCAAAGACCTAATTACTCAAGCTGCGAAAATCAAAGCACGCATGGTTGGTATTTTAATTTATGTCGTACTGGAGCAACACGACGGGCTATTGATGACGGTCCGGGATCTATTCCCGAGGAAAAGCTCCGAGGACAACACCACATAATTTCGAACCGCGGTCAGATGGATAGGCAACACCTGAGCTGGCAGACCCACTCTCCAAACTTCAACACCTCGCCAACGTTAGGACATTTGAGGTCACTACAGATTTAATGTGCACGAACCCCTTCTAAACACGACGATCTTTCGTTGGATTCGTACTCCGGATTCGTACTTCCAAACCCCCCACCTCACCCCCGGTCGATCATTCGGTCTGGTGGTTAAGGTGTTAGCCTCTAGATCGGAAGGTACCTGCTTCGAACATACAGACCATACATTCCTATACGAAAAATGTATGTTATAGTGAGCTGTACCACACCTCCAAGTTTGTCCCATGACCGTGGAATCACATTGTATAGCGGTAGTCAAAAGGTTATAAAGATACCACCTGTCGCCATCGTTGAAAAATAGCAAAAATCGCCTCTGGTCGTCAGTGGTACCTCTATACATTAATCCGGCACAACGTTTTGTTTTTTTAAGTTTCGTGTATAACAAATGAGTATTACTTTGGTAAAAAATAAGATATACTAACATAAAACAGAACTAAAAACGAATTTCTAGGTGTGGATAGCTTTGGGGAGTAACATTGATAACTGGAAAAGCTGAACCTTGTAGATAGTTAAATAACGTCGCTCTGGAGAAGCACAAAGGGCAACGGTACAGGACTAATCCCGAATAGAAAGATCCGAGGACAAACACCTCGTAATTTTAATGCAGATGACGAGATGAACACTTGTGCTGGCACCCCACGGTGTCGAGATTAGATCCACAGCAAAAAAATCTAATGCATAGGTTTAGACAACCGTGTGTAAATATTTAAATTCTATAATTGAGTATCCTCTCTAAAAATCTTTACCTGGGCTGATTGCCGGATAAACCTATTTGGATGAACCTTTAAGGGGGACTGTATCTGAATCGCGGGCCCGGTAAACGTGTCCGGTGGGCTGTATATAGCCGCCGTCTGGGTAAACTTGTCCGGAGGGTCGTATCTAGACTACAGGCTGGGTAAACCTATTTGAAGGGTCAATCTGGTCAGTGGGTTTGATGAAATTATTCAGAGGGCCGTATCTGGTAACCGTGTCTGAGACCAATATATTCGTAAACGTACGGGTTGGTCGTTAATCCTCCAAGTCATTTACATGAGATATCTCGTCCATGAAAATCTGACCAATTACGTTAGTGACGAGGTTTCTCGTCACGAAGATATTACCCATATTTTAATGACAACGACGATATCAAGATCTGGTCGGTTTTCTTCAATTGACGAGATATCTCGTCCATAAAGATCTGTTGGACATTGTGCCATAAAACCCAAACCAACCATAAATATATGATTGATTGGCTGGTTGGTAATTAATTGACGCCACACTTCACGATCTATTGTCAACGGTACGGGATCAATCCCAATAAAGAGGTCTACACCTCGTTTTTTAAACCACTGTCGGGTGACGAGATCAGGTTGGTTTTGCTAATGATGAAATATCTCGTCGAGACAACCACCGGGAGGCATAATCCCCATCCCGGTGAAAACAGCAGCTACTTGTCAAACAGCTAATAATTATTGCATTTTAAAATACGAAAGGTAAGTAGATATTTTAATGAACGTCGTACTGGAGCAACACTACGGGCTATTGACGACCGTCTGGGTGTTCAATCCCAACGGGAATTAAAAATACGAAAGAAAACCACTCATTATATTCAGAACCACACCCCCAAAATTTTTTCTTTGAAGTTATAGGGTCACACCACGTTTCCTAGTCCTTTCTATTCGTCTCTTCCGAAGGCAAAGATAGACTCAACGCCTTCCTCACAGTTGGAGAAATGTAAACAACCATGTGTTTAACCCTTCCGGACTTGGATTCTGGTCGGCACACAGTGACCTCACGTTGTATGACAAATAAAGGGGGAAGTCCACACACGCATTCATTCACACCCTTAGCGCAGAAGAGGATGGCAAGAGGAAGAAGATTTATTTACCTTGGCATTCTGCGAAGACGTGATGTCTCCATTATCCATCCGAAATCCCGATTCACCTGCAAGAGAGAGACGCTCTTAGAGACAAAAACCTAATGATACATCTCACAAAAATACACTATTGTTGCATAAAAGCACATTAACGCCCTGTGCACACATCCGGTTTTTAAACGTGCGGCACCGCTGCCGCAACGCAAGTGCGATCTGAGATACATTAGATCCAATGGCGATGCGCGTGCAATTTGTACCGTAGTTCTTCACTGAGCCGTACGGTTGCCGCACATGAATCTTCGTTCTGATGTACCTTGCTTTCATAAACAAATGGAATATAAATAATAATTAATAAATGGTTGTATCCAGTAACGTCTATTTTTATTCTAAATATACTTTTTTTACTCCAAGTAAGCGAAAGAAACACATTTTCTTCAATAGAATATTTATCGAAAATGGCGCGAAATGAGTACTTGCGTCATTTCACGGTTATGTGCGCACAGTTCGGCTTCGTTGCCGCAGAGGCGCCGCACGGTGAAAAATCGGATGTGCGCACCGGGCCTAAGACTTAAACCTGGCTCTTCAACCGAGGCATCATGACAGAATGTCTTCACACAAAGAAGGGAGTTTGAAACTAATTTATATCTGGCATTGTGGAGGCTTGAAGAGTGTTACCTCCACGTATGCCCTATTCTGATTATATTTCAGTAGACTGGTTAAGAAATTATTGTTTTCGGGTTTTATGGTGCAACAGCCGAGCATTGGCCAAGCTGTGCCAAACACGACAGTGTCAAGTATTTGTGAAAAGAAATAATAGAGTGAAGAAGATAGAGAAACATCGCTTCGGTATCCTGGTACCTACGCTAAGTCAGAAAAATAAACTGAGCAAAAAATTCAATCGAAATAAGATGGAGCAATCGGTACAGGAAACTCATGATCAACACCGGAGATGATTCCTGTGGCGTAGCAGTTTACTAATCCGTATGTTCCGATTGTTAATGGATAAGCCGATGCGCCTAAGTTTAATGGCGCGTCGAAATTGTTTTGTTACTGTCTCACTGTTAAAAGCTATTCTCGGACTTAAACGATGGTCGTCTAATATCGCCAACTTCGAACTTTTTGATGCAACAAACGATTGCTCTATTAAATGTTTCTAAATTTGAAGACCTAAATGTAACGAGAAATTTTGTAGGTAATGGTAATGGTAATTTTAGTTAACGTCGTACTAGAGCAACACAACGGGCTATTGACGACGGTCCGGGATCAGTCCCTTAAGGGAAAGATCAGAGGACAACACCTCGTAATTTTGAACCACGGTCAGATGACGAAGCAACACCTGAGCTGGCACCCCACTCTCCAAACTTCCACGCCAACCCAACGTGAGGACTTTCGGCCACGACAGATTTAAGGTGCACCAGCCTCCTCTACGCCATACGTTTACAAACATCCATGCCCGGGCCCGGATTCGAACCAGGAACCTTCCGATCTAGAGGCTAACACCTTAACCACAGAAATTTTGTAGAGTCCGTTCACGAGTATGTGGTATGTTTTTCTTTTTTGCAATTCAAATATAATGACCTTCAGTCGTCTTAAAATGGCTTCATTTTTATTTTATATTATACTATGACACTATGTATATATATATATATATATATATATATATATATATATATATATATATATATAATGTGAACTTCATTCCTCTTAGTAACATTAATCGAAGTTTTATGAGAAGTACACATCGCTTCTTCATGTTTGTTGCTGTAATGAAATCTGTGTGTACACAAATACACAATTCCATAACTTCTCTTACAGCTAGTATTGCAACAATGTTAACGTTGATGTCGGGCACACACATTTGGGATTTTTTAAATATAAATCCCAAAAATATTTTTTAAATATAAATTTGTAGTACTGCAGAAAAGTTATACAGTACCTCTGGAATCAGAACTGGAACAATTTGGAATTCAAATGAAAACTTTGAGGAAATTTGGACCCGAAATGTGAGCGCCGCTTTGGAAATCGAATACCCAGCATGTTGTTTGTATATAAGCTACAACAGCTCGACTAATATCTATATATTTTCAATAAAATTTCATCCGATAACGCTATAAATTAAATTGAGGGGAGAGTCTTCGTGGTAAACAATGGTACAGTGTTGCCAAAACGCGATTACAAATAACGTCTTTTTTGCGTGCCACGTAAGAGAATTATATATATAGATTTGGGGCCTCGTGTATAGACGAAGGGTAGGTTGGTTTGTGTTTCATGGCGCAAGGTCCAAAGACGGATAAACTGCGTCAATTGCAAGATGATGCAAACAAGTAAAAATTAAAATAGTACAACAAACAATAAAAAGTGTATTTAAAATTATACAGATGATACGATGTAGTTTAGATCATATTATAAGAGATGGATCAGGATAAGAGATGTAATGCAAGTAGGCCAACCATTAGTAAAGGAAATTATGGCTAAAAATATAAAAGGAGAAAATTGCGATAGGATGGGGTATCTCCATCTTAGCCGACTATTAAAATTCTAATGTGAAATGTAATTGAAAAGAAAGATTAATTTCAGCATTGGTAAAATGCCGTAGTGACGTAAGAAAGCAAAAGCGATGAACGTCTAGAGTCATCAAACAAATTGAAAAAATTGGGGATGAAGTATTAGAAAAACGACGGTAAAAATGACATTTGTACAGGAAATTGAAATATGATTGATGGAGTGAGGTTCTTGGTGCAGCGCGAGCTTAACCACCACTATAAAAGTGAACTTACGATGCATAAGTATATATAACAGTTGTATACCAACACTACCATGAAGTATTTTTTTTGGTAGACAAAGTTGCACTGTTTTATTCCGACTTGCTAAATTTTTGACCCGTACGTGGTCTGAACACGCCAAAGTTTACAACTTCGATGGATGCTCAATTACTATCACAGTTTCACTCCATTGATTGCTACTCAGCCTTCAATTCACAACTGCGATCTTAATACAGCTCTCAGTCTTACGCAAAAAGGAATCATTCTACTAGTGACGTCATCTATAGAATTACGGCTAGCGCTAAATTTTGGTGTGGCGTATTGAAGCGAGCTTAGCAACCACTACAAAAATTAACTTGCGATGCAGTAGTATACAGGGTGGTCCCGAATTCATGGTACAAACTTTAATGGTAGGTACAGGACATTGTAACAATGATTTATTGTATAGGAATGTATAGTCGCAAGTGACGCGGTGAGGCGAAAACAGGGGAAATAACGGCCGAAAGGAAAAACAAAGATTTTATTGAAAGCGTTGTTGACAAGTGTCATGTTTACAGTAATTGTTCAAAATTGCGTCCACCAGTATCGATACATGCTTGACAGCGTCGGTGGAGCGATTGGCGTACAGGATACTCCGCGCGATACATTCGTAACGCAGCTCTGCCGTTACCATTTGCACGGCCGTACATGTAATGCATGTCTGCTTTTTCTGCATACGTAAAGTCACCCATCGTCTACGGCAGCACAGTTGTGAATGGCGCTTTTCCCTACTGCGATGCATCATGTTCAACAGCGGCTAGACATCTACTGCCCTCTACCGGCAATGATACCAACCGATCACTCCATTTCTCTTTCCTTTTATTTCCCCTGTTTACGCCTCACCGCGTCACTTGCGACTATACATTCCTATACAATAAATCATTGTTACCATGTCCTGTACCTACCATTAAAGTTTGTACCATGAATTCGGGACCACCCTGTATATAACATTGTAACCCACCTTTACCATCAAGTACTCTTTTCAGACAAAGTTGCGCTGTTTCATTTCGGCTTGCTAAATTGGCAATGGACAATGCAGTGTTTTCCCCGATCAATAAAAATCTGTACGTAACTCGTAAATGGACGATGTTCAGACGCGGTAAATAAACGTCGAACGGTCGAGATGTTAAGTTTCGGTTTCCTGAGAAAGTGGAGCCGTTATTTAACAGCCGTGATGCGTCATGATGCCGCGGGCATAACTAGACGGCCGTCTAAACAAAAATCCAGAGGTGTCAACTTAGACGGACAGAATACGTTGGAGAATGGGCAACACAGACGGCTGTCGTGGTTTATTTTATTCGAGAAACAAAACGAAGTATTTTTTTATTCTCTAGTTTAAAGTTTATAACTTCGGGATCGTTGAAGGTAGAGTGAAAATTCCAACAGATTTCAAATCAGCGTAAATTTCTACGCCAGATCGATATCAAAAACAGTTTTATTATTCAATTATTTACCATTTGATTATTTAATTATTTATTAAATAATTAATTATTTATTTAAAGAAAATCACATTTAAGATATCGATCTGGTGTCAAATTTTCCGCAGATTTCAAATCCGTTGAAATTTTTAATCTGTGTTTAACGATCCCGATTTTACAAAAACGAATTAATCAATGGCAGTCAAAAATGTTTATTTATTTCGCTCCTCTTCGTTCGAATCGTTTGGAGCAGGAAATGAAATGTGGCCGCTACAAGAGAAAAAACGTTCCCCAACTGTTTGAGTCCGCTATGACGACAGTCATGGAAATGGCGGCTCCGAAAATTTTCGTTACGCTCACAAACACCGCTCTCTGGGAAACCAACACCATGTGTTAGTATACACAACGTTTTAGTGACGTCACCCACCGATACATCACGGCCGCTAGATCACGGCTACGCTTTCTAAGGAAACCGAAGCTTTAGTGAAGTGAGATTGTCGGGTGCCACAAAATGAGTTCAGTCTTCGCCACGGTGTTTGAAGGTTGTTTCATTTTAAATTCATTTCATTTCAAAAACATGCTCAATTTTAATATATTTTGGAGCAGACCTTCGTTCCATCTATCACCCTGCATCTGGCAATGCTAGTGACGTAAACGATCCGATTGGAACAGCCTCGAGGGGGCTCATTTGAATAAACGTGAAACGAACCTAAACAATCCCCACTTGCGGAAGATGTCATGACCGAGTGTGGAAAAAAACATTCCGCACACATATCGAGTGTAACCTGGCCATTGTCGTTAATTAAAAACCGATTTCGACACGGAAACCGGAAGATGGGATTCCAACAGAGAGAATAAAAGAGGGGGAAAAAAACGATCGCCGTCGCAATCCTTTTATTTACGGTTTTTAGGTAAGTGAATCACGGGACCTCTGCTGTGACTGGTATGCATGCGCAGTTGGCGCCTTTTCCGTTTGTCCTTGTCGTGTTTCGGCCGAACCCGTGGGCTTCATGCCGTATGTTTACCTATTGACTTCTTTTGCTTCCATTCGTATATCAAGGCAACAAGTGTACATGGTAGGTATTTTAATTAACCTCGCGCTGGAGCAACAAACACAACGGGGTGTTGGCGACTGTTCGGGATCAAACCCGAAGGGAAAGACCAGAGGACCTCGGGTAATTACTGTCAGTTGACAAGGTCACACCTCGGCTGGCACTCTCCACAACAAGTGTTGGTAGGTTGGTACTTTAATTCACGTCACACTGGAGGAACACAGTGGGCTACTGGTGACGGTCCGGGATCAGTCCGTAAGGGAAAGATAAAGGACAACACCATGTGATTTCGAAACACTTTCACTACTGAGCTGGCACCCCATTCGTCAAACATCCATACCAAACCAAGCCGACCAACCGGTCTGGTGGTTAATGTGTTAGCCTCTAGATCGGAAGGTTCCTGGTTCGAATCTGTGTCAGTGCATGGATGTTTGTAAGCGTATGGTGTAGAGGCGGCTGGTGCAACTTAAATATGTCGTGGCTGAAAGTGCTCACCAGTTTGGCCATATCTGGACCTTAAGCCGTAAAAAACCACCAAACCAAACCGACAATCTACAAATTACGCGGTGTTGTCCTAGGATCTTTCCCTTAAGGGACTGATCCCGAACCGTCGCCAAAAGCCCGTTATGTTGCTCTAGTACGACGTTAACTAAAATTACCATTACCTTTAGGGACTGATCCCGGATCATCGTCTCACGTTGTGTTGTTGTGGTAGTTTGGAGAGTGGGGTGCCAGCTCAGGTGTTGCCTCGTCATTTGACCGTGGTTCAAAATGACGTGGTGTTATTCTTGGATATTTCCGTCTTTCCACAACAGGTTAACTTCTTATCTTGCGACATATGTCAGGTTGAAGGTTGACAAGGTCGACCACGGAAAAATGAGGAGTGCAAGCACTCTTGATTTACAGCATTGTGGAGACCCTCATTGGGGAGGTGGGGGGGGGAGGTAGGCTGGCTACTAAACACAACTGACGCAAGTGTCTTAGGTTAGGCGAAATTTCTTTCTTCTGTCCATCCTTTCTTTTTGTGGTTCAAAATTACGTGGTGGTGTCATGCGATATTTCCCTTAGCGGATTGATTCCGGACCTTCGTCAATAGCTCGTTGTGTCGTTCTAGAATGACGTTAATTAAAAATTACCAATTAGCACACCACGCGAACGTGATTTTAGGTTGGTATTTTAAATAACGTCACGCTGGAGCAACACAACGTGCTACTGGTGAAGGTCCAGGTAATGGTAATTTGGCAAATTTTAATTAACGTCGTTCAAGAGCAACACAACGGGCTACTGGCGACGGTTCGGAATTAATCCGTAAGGGAAATTTACGAGGACAACACCACGTGATTTTGAACGCGTTTAGATGACGAGAGGTAACACCTGAGCCGACAACCCGTTCACCAAACTTTCACACCACGCCAGCGAGAGGACATGTGTGGCCACGACTGATTTAACGTGCTCCAGCTCTCTTTGTACCCTACGGTCTCCTAGTAGGATTCGAACTCACAGCCCTCCATTTGCTAATATGTTATAATTTCAATCATTCAGTGGCCCCTTATAGTGGAATGCACGCGTCCAAGTGTTCGGCTCCCATAGGTTGACAGTTCACATAAAATGCATTTCGTGGAGTCAGTACCAACTATACGAAACAGGTGTGAACGCGAGCAGCCGTGCGCAGTCTAAAGCAAGCAACAGCAACTCTTCTTGGGGATCTAGGATAACAGAAATCTTCTCTGTTTTCCCAAGTTGGAAGTCTTAACAGTATCTCTACTATTATAAAAGGAAGTGTTTGTCTGCCTGTTTGTTTGTCTGTTTGTCGCCGCTAAATCCTGACGATTCTATGGCACTTACAGCAATGAGATTTGGCTCACAAGTAGTCCACATTTTTTGCAATTTTTTGGTCGCGGCGAATTTTAAAATTCAATCTAGAATATTTTAAAATGAATTGAATAGTTTTATTCTCTACCTGGTTCTTTAAAAACGCGTTTCGTCCGGACGAAAGAAGAATTACCCCAATCTTGACTTTTCTACCCACGTGACCTTGCAATCAGCCTTGGAATCATGCCAGGTTTTTTTCATCGCCCCGTAGAACGCTCAGAAAATAATTTTTTTCGTTTCCGCTTTGATTTTTCGCGGCGGAGGTGCCCTTCGCTTTAAAAAAAAAACATTACATTTCCAGTCCCATTCTATTTCCGCTTCCATTCTGATTTTCAATGAGAGCAAGAAATAAAAATCATATTGACTGGGATTGTTAAGTTTTTTTTATAAAATCGGAATTGGGGGGGGGGGCCTAAAGGTAGATTGAAAATTTCAACGGATTTGAAATCTGCGAAAAATTTTAGTTTACATTGATACCTAAAAAATTATTTTCTTTAAATAAATAATTTTTAAATTGAACATATCTTCAACGGATTTGAAATCTTCGGAAAATTTTACAACAGATTTCTACTTTACACCACGGGCACGGGCAACACCGGGCTAGCCACGCAGAGGCTAGTTAAAATAATAATAATAATAAAACACTGTTTTATCAAGTTTAAAGAAAGACCGCAGCAACACAGTTGGAAGAGCGACGTATTAGCAACCAGAGGGTTGCGAGTTCGAAACTTGATCCAACCAAGGACTTTCGTGTACGTGGGTGCTGCTGCACTTTATAACTGTCTTGGCCTCAAATGTCCTCATGTTGGCGTTATGTGCATGTTTGGAGAGTGGAATGTCAGCTCAAGTGTCTAAATCGTCATCTTACCTTGGTGCATAACGGCGACGGGCTGTACTCGGTTCAGGATGGATCCAGGACCGTAGCCAATAGCGCGTTGTGTTGTTCCAGTGTGACATTAATTCAAATCCCCCAATTTAAAAGTTGTAAAGCTGTGCAATGGAAATTTGGTAATTGAATTTTCGCCGCACTGGAGCAACACAAAGGGCTATTGGCGAAGGTCCGGTGTCATCCCCGAAAAGAAAAATCGGATAATGACTCGTAATCTTGAACCACGGTCAAATGACGAAACATGTGGGAAAGATGATGATATCTCGTCATCAGCAAATCTTGCAAAACGAATCTTGTTGGACGAGATATCTCGTCATTAGAAACAAACACCAAATATTGATCCTGACACCCTCTCGTCATCTGACCGTGGTTCAAAATTACGAGGTGTTGTCCTCGGATCTTTCCCTTAAGGGACTGATCCCGGATTGTCGTCAATAGCCCGTTGTGTTGTTCTAGTACGACGTTAACTAAAATTACAATTACCATTACCTGACATCCTCTCAAACTGGGGCCGACCAACCGGTATAGTGGTTAAGGTGTTAGCCTCTAGATCGTAAGGTTCCTGGTTCGAATCCGGGTCCGGGCATGGATGTTTGTAAACGTATGGTGTAGAGGCGGCTGGTGCACCTTAAATCTGTCGTGTCCGAAAGTCCTCACGTTGGGTTGGCGTGGAAGTTTGGAGAGTGGGGTGCCAGCTCAGGTGCTGCTTCGTCATCTGACCGTGGTTCAAAATTACGAGGTGTTGTCCTCGGATCTTTCCCTTAAGGGACTGATCCCGGACCGTCGTCAATAGCCCGTTGTGTTGCTCTAGTACGACGTTAACTAAAATTACCATTACTAGATGGTAAAAAATCTAATCATATTAGTGAAATTGGCAAGATCTTGGCGAAGTTGGCGTGATCTTGATTGAAGAGATTTATCGTTCGAGGGTTAGACAATCAGTTGCTTCAAACAAACGAAATGCTTCCAATAGTCCCCTCTTAGTTTTCACTGTACATATGCAGTGAATTTCCATATTTCTAAGTCAAAAGATCAAACGAAATCCAATTTGACTCAAAAATAGATATACAAAACTTTAGTAACTCGAAATAAAAAAAGAAGTTTGGCCGAAGCCACTTTGACGAGTTATAATAAGGGCAGGCTAAACGAAAACAATTCGTTAACAAATTGGCAATCCTAGCACGGTTTCTAGTTTCAAGTTCATCGAGCAACAAGCGTTTGAAGTCTTGTTTTCGTGTTGCTTCGATTTTTCAACCGGACGTGGTTGCTCTTTTGCGAACGTGAAAAATTTGACGAAATTGTCAAGAAGCGGTTGTGTTGTGTCATTCTTCGAAATGAGCCAGCCAGACGATTGAAGTTTTCGATTCGCTCTTTCGTAAGAGCGTTCTTCGCGGCTGGAAAGATGCAAACAGGTGTCACGCGACATTCCGTCCGTTGCGAAACTCCTCGGAACCACCCGAGGATCTGGCATCGAGCCAGGAGGGCGATCCCACATTCCAGAAACGTTCCTTTCGCTTCTCGCTATCGGTTTTAACTTTCTCGTCGACTTTTACTTCATTCCATGGTCATTAAATTTGAAAAGCTTTTGTGATATTTTGATGGTTGTTTGTCCTTCAAACCCAAGAGGTGACGTTTCTTCGGTTTTTATTATCTTTCGATTAACGTATTTCTTTGTAAATATTTACGTGAACATAGTAACTCCTCGATATATCTCGATGCAATCGCTATTCAGATATATCGCTTATTTGTAGGTCTATGATAGCATGAGACGACTTTCTACCAGCCATTGATGAACATAGGACCCAATAGAAATTGTTATATCGGGAGAAACACATAAACGCCTTACACATTATTAAACAGCATGGTAATTTGTAATTAACGTCGTACTACAGCAGCACAACGGGTTATTGACGACGGTCCGGGATCAATCCCTTAATGTAAAGATCAGAGGACAACACCAGGTGATTTTGAACCACGATCAGATGACGAGGCTACACCTGAGCTGACACCCCACTCTCCAAACTTCTACACCACCCAACGTAAGGACGTAAACAGCATGGAGTCTAATTCGCATTCTCTGCAATACTTCGTCAGCAAGATGCTCCCCTCTTTCCCCTTGGGTGAGATAAATGTTACAATATATGTGGGCGGGTCGTCGAGTTAGACTCAGTCTATCTCGGCAATCGTGAGCGCAACAAAACTGTGCACTATGTCCTTTTGAAGTTCTGAAACAGATCGATTCACTTTATACAAAGACCACCTCACAGTAGTTTGAATTGAACATTTAAAAAATTGCTTTCTTGCGAATTCGTTGTTGTTGTTGTTGCACATCCCCCTGGTGTAGGAAAGCCTACACCAGGTCCAGAAGGCCCCGTCGTGCCAGATCCCCATATACTTGCAAAAAGTCCTGATCAACCAACAGCTGCTTATACGAAGCGCCAAGACAGAGAAGAAGGTGATCAGGACTGGCAGGTAGGGAACAGGAACAAGGAGGGAAAATTCTCTCCCCGTTCTGAAATTTGATACTTTTAAGATGGCCACTTCGAAATCTGGCCATGGCCGATTGAAAAGGCCGAGGGCCACAGCATGTGATTGATAGTCCAGGGTGATTGCCAGCATACCAATGGTGGGATGGCGTACGGCGCCACAAGGAAAGCAAACGCTGTTTTCCCAGGGAGTGGACCTCAGTGGGAGTGAGACGATTCAAACAGTCCATAGGGAGATCACAGCCATCGGCTGTCTCGTTGCCATACACCCCGATATGCGATGGAATCCATTGGAGGCTTATTGGTGTTTTCAGGCCAATCTCGCAGAGAAGCTTCAGAATATTCTGGTCTGGGATGTCAAATATTCGTAAACCTTTTATTACCAATTAAATCAACTTTCAAGCAATACGTGACAAACTCTTTTCAACTCACCGATACTACGCTTCAAGCTGATGGCTCAACTAGAAAGGGGTCTATTTGTTTTATTACATGTTCCCGGGAGAATGTTTGCTTTACGGACAACAGAAAAATATCAATCAATTCCTTTTGAAAGCGAAATCAAATTTTGGATCAGAAGACATTTATTTCAATATGCTAACATGATAGTTTTTTTTAGTAAATTAGGTGATAAATTAGAGCACAAACCACTTCCGTAACTAGTGTCTAGCGCTGATTCTAATTTTTTTTAGTAAATTAGTTGATAAATTAGAGCACAAACCCCTTCCGTAACTAGTGTCTAGCGCTGATTCTAGTTTTTTTTAGTAAATTAGGAGATAAATTAGAGCACACAAACCACTTCCGTAACTAGTGTCTAGCGCTGATTCTATTTTTTTTAGTAAATTAGGTGATAAATTAGAGCACAAACCACTTCCATAACTATTGTCTAGCGCTGATTCTAGTTTTTTTTAGTAAATTAGGTGATAAATTAGAGCACAAACCACTTCCATAACTAGTGTCTAGCACTGATTCTAGTTTTTTTTAGTAAATTAAGTGATAAATTAGAGCACACAAACCACTTCCGTAACTAGTGTCTAGCGCTGATTCTAGTTTTTTTTTAGTAAATTAGGTGATAAATTAGAGCACAAACCACTTCCGTAACTAGTGTCTAGCGCTGATTCTAGTTTTTTTTTAGTAAATTAGGTGATAAATTAGAGCACAAACCACTTCCATAACTAGTGTCTAGCGCTGATTCTAGTTTTTTTTAGTAAATTAAGTGATAAATTAGAGCACACAAACCACTTCCGTAACTAGTGTCTAGCGCTGATTCTAGTTTTTTTTAGTAAATTAGGTGATAAATTAGAGCACACACAAACCACTTCCGTAACTAGTGTCTAGCGCTGATTCTAGTTTTTTTTTAGTATATTGTTTAGTATATTGTATATCTAGTTTTGTATATTGTTCGGTTTTGAAAGCGATATCTCATTGTTGTTGGTGGGAAAACCACCCACGTCGATAGGCATTCGCGCTTTTGCTTATAGTAGCCTTCTAACCAGCTTTCTAGAGCAGCTTGTCCGTTTTAGGACCCTGAGCCATAAAACCCAAACCAAACAACCATCCTAGCCAGCTTTCACATTTTCGTCGATCAAAATTCGTTTCAAAATCGACAACCCCAAGATCGCCTTCTCGTAGGAGTCGCATAATCATTGACCATCATTGTCGTTCGAAATCATTGGTAGTTCGCTAGTCCGAGACCACTAAAAGTACGGTCATTCCAGGAGATTAAAAATCTGGGTGACCCACGGGATCAGTTGCTATGAGAAAGCGAGTGTATGTGTTTTCGTTTAGCAAAGTTTCAAATAATAAGAATACGTTTCAAACTCCCAAACCTTACTTTTGGAAAGTTGTCGAAATTTATTTCTATCACGCAATCGAGAATTTGGAAGTTCGTATCAGCGTATACTGGAGTCGTTTCTGGTTTCTGCCTCTAAATTGCAAACACAATATTCGGCGTCTGTTGAATCATTGGCAGGTCCTAAAAGAAAGTGCTCTGTGGAGCTTTTCCTGTCTCATTATCGCTATCGGCAGGAGAGGAGTGCGCTTACTTGACCACATTGTTTATCACACTGTTCTCTTGCGATGACCGGATCGTTCGATTTCTGAGAGTGGGGCAACTAGAATGCCTTAGACTTGAAACTAGTAAAAATATATATCTACAATTCGACCGAATTTTTATTTGGCAAAGTTAAAATTTCGATCGCTAATGGCGATTGGAAACTTTGTGCTCTGCATTAACCCGCTATTAACTGAATTCATTCATTATTTGGGGAGAGGACCAGCTATTAAGGCAGCGGACCAGTATATATTCGAATTCCTGGTCCTTGGGACCAGTCACTTTTCTTTTTCGTTTCTAACGCTACAATAGTTCGTTGTATTGGTCTAGTGCGACGTTAACTCAACAACCTATCCTGAACCAGAAAAAGTCTAAGGATCTTCCCTGTGATAAAATAGCTACTGGGTACAAGCGAATGTAAAAAAACACGCAGCAATTAGCGTACGACACTAATAAGACATCCCCTAGCATGCAAGTCCGAACAAAGTATATCATTACTGCCTCCGTCAAAATAGTTGTAACCCGAAAACTAATCATTCCCATCGTTACATTAATGATAATTCAACAGTCCATTGTGTTTTCATTCGAGTCTTCCATTGTCCCGCTATCCTGTGCAGGACACACTTCCAAGGATAGTTTTCCTTACACCACCCAATTCGAATGACTGATGACAATGCTTTCGATATTATTATAAGAGTAACATCGTTTCTTATGTCCCAGAGATCTGCTGCCCCAATTAAAACTCTATTTGGAATCAGCCGTGTTTTGATTGGAATGGATGAGATACACTGACCCAGAGAAACGGCACCCTCTGTTGGAGGTGCTACAGAAATCAAGATAAGTTAATCTAAAGATATCACTTTAGATAGACTGACCATAATTAACTTTGTTGATGAGGTCAGTGGTGCATCCAAATCTTGCAACGCTTATGATGGTTTTAAAATATCTAGTATAAATCTAATTGTTCCATCACAAAACGTGCAAATGCAAATTTAAAAATAAGTAACAAAATAAAAATTTCTACCAGTAGTGTCTTACGATCTGTGCTCTTTTTGCGTTTGGAAGTTGAAAAAGGACATCTAAATATGGAACAAATTTATGTTCTAAAACTGTTCAGAAATTCCAAATTCTAATGGACTTAAATCAGAAATTATACTGTAGATTCTAATAGACCGAATCAGAAATTCTAATAGACCTACTCAGATATTATAATTCTAAATTCTAATAGAACTAATCACAAATTACAATTCTAAATTGTAATAGATCTAATCACAAATTACAATTCTAAATTCTAATAGACCCAATCGTAAATTATAGTTCTAAAAATTCTAATAGAATAATAATGCATAGATCTTAACATCAGAAATATTTTTTTCAAAAACAAAAGTTCCATAAAAATTTAGAAAATATAGCATGCTACAGTTTGTATTGTTTAATACCTCCAAATGGTTGCGACGAAATATCACGTCCTTCATGATCTGGCCAATTTTACTAACGATATCACCTCTCAACAAGATATTGCTAATCCTTTTTATCATGGCAAGATCGAGATGTAGTCAGTATTCTTTCAATGACGAGATATCTCGTTCATCCGGATCTGATCAGTTTTGCTATTGAAGAGATGATCGAGACAATCACCAGAAGGATGTTTGTCTCGACTTCGATGCTCCATTTAAAGGTTGTAATATATACTAACAACATTTACAGTTTAGCAGTTAGGTATTACGTAATACATTAAAGCAATACTTTAGGTAAGGTATCATGTCATATAAGTTGAAAAATGTTCGCCTATGTATTAAATCAATATTTAAAGCGAAGTACAATACTTTCTATTATAAAAACAATTATCTCAATAAAACACTATTTATAGAAATGCTTCTCAGCATCTTCCCACTTCCCACATTTAAATTACATTAACGGGAAATTGCTTTCTTATAACGTATACATTTATGGAACACTTTTTTGGCATCAACACAAATATCGCAGCAAAATGTCTTTTAAAGGAAAACATCCTTCAACATTTATAGGAGAATTAGCCTAATCACTGCCGGAAAACGACATTTACAGGAGAATATTTTTTCTAATATTTACACATTTATTGCAGGATACTTTTCAGAATTATCACAACAATCTCAATGAACTATATTTTCAGGGGATATGCTTTCTAATGTTGAGTTTAATAGGGGAATACTTTTCAGCATTAACGTAACTATCACATTAGGAGGGGAAATACTCTTTTAAAGGGGGTATTTTTCAGCATTATCGCAATTATTACAACTAAACGACATTTACGGTGGAAATTCTTTATAATATTGACACACTTACAGGGGAATACTTTTCAGCATCAGCTCAACTAACGTAGTAAAACTACATTTACAGGAAATTTTTTATCTAAGATTGAAGATACAAGTACTATTTTAAAACTGATATTTGATCATGGGATAAGAATAAAAATTGCACAAAACTAAGTAAGGAATAGTTTTTTTTTTGCAATATTGATAGAAACAATAAAATAATTGCTATATAATTATCGTAACCAACCGAGAACTTGGTGTTCGAAAGATAAACTTTTGAATGAGACCAAAATAAGTGAAGCAATATTGATATTCCAAAAAAGGGATTTAAAATTTCTTCTAAAATATGGTGTTAGAATTAAGTTTGTGGTTACAGTTTGTTTTAGTATAAGGCACGGCTACCTTAACATTTAAGAGCTAACAGATAAGAAAGATAAAATATATGATTATAATTATTTTAAAATATGCATTTCGAATTGTTTTATTACCACTTATATTCTTTTATCAAAGTATCTGTCAGCGCGTGCAAGCGATACAATAATTTTTATATTTATTATGCAAGCGCAAACAATAATCTTGTGAACTATAACCGTAATATGGAACGTAACAAAAAATAAATTTGGAAATGCAATCGATCTTATATTCTGACCATCCAAAGAGTGAAAGGCGAAGTTTTTATCTCCAACGTAAATTAGAATCGGGATTACCACGTTTCGACAGTATCATTTCACCAAACTATACCTGATCCGCATTTAACAGCACCATAATACGAGAAGCAATTCGGTAGTATCAAAACATTTTATAATAATAAATCATACTTAAATTAAAAAAACAAAAGACATTTATTTTGTACAATTGTGTAAACACCTTTGACATTTTCAAAGTGTCTTCTTTAAACGAATGCGAAAAACATGTCACAGAATTACATTACAAATTGATTTTTATGTATATCCGACGATGATCCTTTGAATGTGAACAACACATTTTGCATTCACTTGATCACCAACAGTTCAAAATGTTCCATTGTAACATAGAAAAATAGAAGCAAATTTAAATGCGATGCCGTGCCTACACCCTTCTCATCCTCTGTTATTAAGTTTTCCATCACAAATCAATGAAAAAAACTAGAAGGTTCACCAAACAACAACAAATGGCGGGAGCCCTAGTTTAGGCTTCTTATTACATCATAATTTGTGCTGCATCTGATTTGCTTTAAATGGGGCTGCTGACACGTAATTGGTCCATTCCTCCTCCGTCTGCGCATGCGTGATAAACCGCGCAGACTCGTTGCTCTGGTCTCACGAAGAGCCATTAAGGTTTTTCCCCCTTTCTGAGGGGAAAGGGATCTCTCTATGCAATTAGGGAATATTAATAAGGGATTTTAGCGACGCGAGAAGTGGTTTGAAATTTAATGATTGCTCAGCTATTAAATGATCGTTGTAAATCAGTCTGGCGCCGCTCGACTAGAATGACGACCGTGCCACGAAATAAAGCTTTTAATTGAGATAACTTCGTGATTGAGAAGATGATACTTGTTACTCGAATGGTTACGAGTGTATTAATGTCAGTATTTTCTCCATTAGAAATATTTTTTTTTATCGATGAAGCGTACAAACAAGCTTGAGGAGCAAAGCGAGACTACGAAATGTGGAGGAAATACGTCAGCAGACAATCTCGAATCGTATGAGAGGCGTGTTCTGAAAAGCTAGATGCAGATAACGACAGTGCTTCTGACGTGGTCACCTAACTCATCGACCTTAAAATGAAACAGACGGAGCATGTGCCACGCAGCTTCGTGTTGTTTCCTTCAGTTTTAATAACTGTCATGTGGTTGTGGACAAAAGCAAGAATCCTATGTTATTGATTAGTTAAATTGATTACCCACCGTGATCAAAAACACTAATCTGCTCTTCCATAGCCAATCGGCGAAGTCGGTTTGTGATTTATCCTTCAGAGATCCTACGACAGCGACTCCGCCCACATCGTCCGTCGATTTCATTTCGAGGTATCTGACCTAACTTGGTTTACGAATACGATTCCAACGCCCCAAAAAAAAACAGGCTATTCCGGGATCAATCCCGAAGGGAAAGATCTTGGACAAAACACCTCGTCATCATGAACCACGGTTACATGACGAGGATAACACCTGGGCTGGTCATCCTACTCCGAACTTCCACAGTACTCCAATATGAATGCATTTCAGGCCACAACATATTTAACGTGTACTAGCCCCCCCATGTATGGTCATTGGTAAAATCGAGTTTCGAACTCGAAACCTCCGCTTTCTAAGACGCGACACTTCCAACCGGGCAACCGTAGTCCTGATGGTAGGTTGGAACAGCTTCCTCAACTGGTGTCTGAAGCGAGGAGGCCGAAACACCTCACGTTCGGTTGGTGTGGAAGTTTGTAGAGTGGGGTGCCATTTCAGGTGTTGCCTCGTCATCTGACCGTGGTTCAAAGTTACGTAGGGTTGTCCACGGATCTTTCTCTTAGGTTATTGTTCCCGGACCGTCGTCAATAGCCCGTTATGTTTCTCTAGTGCGACGGTAATTACCAATTACCATAACTCTCTATTCAATGTTACCCGCACGCTTGAGGAGAAAGTGATACTTTTATGAATGGTGTCTGGGAATACCCATTTGTAGGCCACTGTCACACCAAAAAGGTTTCGCGATGTCACAAAAGGCGCGGCTTGAGTCAACAACACACAGCGTAGCGATTAAAGAAATAAAACAACCTTCCGAACCGGGCGTCATGCGAAAAAGACCGTGACACTTTCCGAAAGGATGAACAGTAGGTAGGAGGACCGCGAGTGTTGGGGTATCGCTTTTATGAGCGATGTTAAGTAAGAAATCGTTCAAATTTACGAGCAACACGTGACGCAGCAAGAAAAGAACACGATGGGACTTTATTCGAGCATACATATTCTCCCTCACGCACTACCTCTACTTTTCGATGCTATACGAGGTGGAATTTTTTCTTTTGTATCAACCGCGAAGACCTTCAAGTGTTTCGCTTGTTCTGAATTCTTGGAAATGGCGAATTTCTCATCCGATTTCGTGCAGAGAAACGAAATATAAGGGTTCTCCATATCGATTCATCGATACGAAGGCTTCTTACCATAAAAGGTCGCTCTTAAATTCTACGTGCAAAAAGCTGAATCTACCCGTGATCGAATTTACCCCATTCGCAACTCTGTTTACAACTGAATCTTACGTCGCAATCAAATTGCTGCACATTTTGCAGCACAAAATAGAACTTTGTTAGAACAATCTTGGAATGTTTTGCTGGCCACACAAAATATTTCAGAATTTTACAGTGCAAAGATAATTTGTTAAAACTATCTTGAACATGACAATTGACACTCAAAAACTTTCAGAACTCTGAAGCATAAAGATACTTTATTGGATTTTTTTATCTTAGAATATGTCACAATTGGCATATACAAAATCTTTTTCAGAATTCTGCAGTACAAAAATATTTCATTAGAATTATCGTGAAACATTTTGCCGGTTTTAAATCACTTCAAAACCCAAATATTTCAGAATTCTGCTGCTTAAAAAAAATCTTCGTGAGAATGATATCAGTACATTTTTCCGGTTGTAATGTGAACTTTCCAAATAAAATACTTCAAAATTCTCAGATAATTCAATAGAAGATTAAAGAACGATTTGCAAGAATAACATGCACATTTTTACGTTACAACATTTAACAAACTAATCAAAACATTTCATAATTCTTCAGAACAAAAATAACTTCTTTGAAAAATTCTTTGAATTCAGACATTTACCATGACCGTACTTATCTCTCAATGCAGTTGTGAGTTTTCGTTTTACACTTAAGATCAATTTTCCATCACATTATCATGTCTTGTGACGTTGCTCTTTTGTCCCTTTGCCTTTACTTTTTTATACCCTTTTGTACAAAAGAAATTAATAACCTTTAAGTGAAATAACTCTTTTAACCTTTCAATTAACTACCTAACCTTTATTAATAACATCATTATCAAACAATCAGCCTTTTCCTGAAAAACCATTTCACTCCTGTATAACCCTTTAATGGTTGCCATGGTTGTGTAACGGATGAAAGGGAGTGATGACAGTAAGAAATGATAACGTAAAAGAACAAGATCTTTGGTTATCGCCACACAACATTTGTCTAACATTCTACAGCTTTGCAGATACTTACAGCAACTTTACAGATGTTTTGGGACAGGAAGGGTTCGGCAGAGTAGCGAGCGTATCCTCTCGCTCTTAGTTCTCAAGGGTCTCTGTGGCAAAAGCTTGCGTCTTTCAGCTGAAAACCACCTGTCGATGGAATCTTTAGTGTTCTCATGAGGCATGAGATTTGTGAGATCGTAATGTCAGTGTAACGTCAGATGAAGAGGGTTTATTTCAAGTGCCCAGATCTTTATAACCGATGTGATGTCAAATAAAGTGTTGTAATAGTACTTCTAGGGTTAGGGAGAGTTGATCCCTTGAAAGGAGTTTTATGATCCCCAATTAATAAATTATTGAATATATCGGTTACAGTTGCCTGGTTCAATTTAGCTCTCGTGGAAAAGAAAATGTCCATAGAGCGACGAACCAAACAAAATCTGAGGAAAAACACGAACCTTACTCAAAATAATAATTAATCTTCTCACATAAAACAGCATTCCTGAAGAAAATCAGACCCACCCCTTCTGAGGTGAATAACACCAACCCTTCTAATAAACCACAGCGTTTCTTTTGTAAAAAACAATATTATTTACAACTTCACAACGTTCATGCTAGCAGTGTTCACGCTCAAATAATACCTTTCATGAGGTTCGAACTCTTCTTATGAACCCATGTGTTTATTTTGTAAAATGAAATAATTCCTTATAAAATGCTACAACGTTCATACTAATAAATAATAGTGCACACACACACACAGCAGAGCAACATGGTAGGAACCCTTCTTATAAGCCACAGCGGCTTTTTTTGTAAGATACCATCATTCTTTATAACGCTACAACGTTCATACTAACAAATAACAGCTTACGCACACAAAGCAAAACCTTCAATGTGGTATGAACCCTTCGTATGAATCACAGTGTTTCCATAAAATAGCATCATTATTTACGATGCTACAACGTTGTATTCTAACAAATAACAGCTTTCACGCACAAAGCAAAACCTTCAATGCGGTACGAACCCTTCACATGAACCACAGCGTTTCTTTTATAAAACCACATCATTCTTTACGATGCTACAGCAACGTTGCATTCTAACAAATAACAGCGTTCACACACAAAGCAAACCCTTCCCTATAATAATAATGGAGGTTAGCTTCCCTAAATATGAAAACAAATTATGTAATGACAACCACTGAGCAAATACTCCGGTATCTCCTAACTGAAACATCCCTCCCTATAACGGCTCGCAAGCGAAAGGTATGCTCGGATAAGGTCGCCAGAACCACCCATGCGTGGCAGTGTCCATTACGGTCACAATCACAGTTACGAGAGAGAGCGGCCGCTTGTTTTTGACTGCATTGTGTTTGGGCTGACCGGTGCGCGCTTGGGAAAAGTGATGAATGGGCAGAGGCTTGCGTAACTCGTTGGATCGGCGAGTAGGAAAAAAACAGAGAAAACGGACAATGAGGTTCGGAATTTTTTATTTTTTTGAGTGGCCAAGGTTAAGGATAGATGAAGGTGTGACCAAAACCTTCAACTTCGGAAAACATCGCGGTAGAACAGCGCCGTGTGTCTGAGTAAGCTCTGTGACGTACTGGGCCTCGTGGTCTGCGAGGAACGGCACAGACAAGATGAAGTAAAGGACATTGTTTAAAAATGATATTTGTACTTAACAATCAGAACGGTTGGTTGGTATTGGGTTTTATGGCGAAAGAGCCATAATTGGTCTATTTGATTCAAACACAAGACAGGGAGGGGGAAAAACAGAAGGATTGGCAAGTGTAAAATTGAAAATAACAGATCGCTCAGGTACCTCGGGGTTGTGATGGTCGTACACAGCTAAAGATGTCTCGCTGAGGGCAAGATTGTCAAAGAAAGATGTATGGATTTTCGGACTTGGATCCCACTCATGGGGCCTCTGTAAAAAAGGATTCTTGATGTTGAAGGATCACTCAGTTTGAGCAAAACTCTCCATTCCCGTTCGAGAGCTTCCAAAATGGGACTCTCTCTTTTCCTCGACCACGTATGGTTTTGCTATGTAAGCTATAGATATATAATCCTCTATACGTCTGAGAAGTGTAGCATTGTTTTTATGTCCATAACGACTAAATGCTCAAGCATATTTGTTAAAAGAATCTATAGAATATTTCGGTCTCTAGAAAGATTCTATTGGTTTCTCTGTCTTTCTCTTTTTCTTCCATGTAATAGAATCCTTTGCAAAGATTCCATCTGCCAATTCTATAGAATTGATTACTACTGGTCACGGTGCTGGCACTCTTTAGAGTCACCCCCACAATAAGTAAAGTCAAGTAGAATTGATTCATTTGGAAATATTTCATCGCCCATTCTGTATAAGTGAATACTTTGAAAAGATTCCACTGCTTCTTTCCTTATAATAAAATTCCTTGAAAAGATTATTTTGCTAATTTCATATAACAAAGTTCTTTGGAAAGATTACATTGCTACTTTCCTTAGAATAGAGTCCTTCGGAAATATTCCATTTCTTCTTTGCTTAGAATAGAACTCTATGGAAAAATTCCACCAACCCATTCTGTAGAACTAAATCATTTGGAAAGATTCCATCGGCCCATTGCTTCTTTCCTTAGAGTAAATTCCTTTGGAAAAATTACATGCTCTCTTTTCTCTACTTTCCTTGGAATACAATCTCTTGGAAAGATTCAATTGTAGAACTTGACAACTATTCCTCACATTATCTCCATATGTAAATGGAGTTTCCCTAAGAAGGCAAATTCTTAGTATTTTCGTACGAAGTTCAATCAGACGTTAAGAATAATCCCATCAAGTCACCAATAGACTAATATGTCTGTAGAACATGGCAACTATATTCCTCACATTATCTATATGAAAATGGAGGTTAACAGACACTTTTTCTGAGTATTAGGTATGGAGATCACTCAGTTTCTCTCTCTCATTTCATCGAAGTCAATAACTTGTTAAGAGTTTATTACAATTTATTTTACCCCGATGTTTTCTGAACTCGTGAAATCCCGTACGTGACGAAGAAAAATAGATTTGAATTGTGTATTGAATACATAAGATGGTTGATTGGCTGGTTCGAGTTTGTCGCGGAAAGTTCAGTAATGGACAAGCTGCGCCAAATTCATAAGAATATAATTAGAATTTGTGAGCCATTCAAAATCGAGCACTGTTTCTTCGAACGCACTACTTTTCCATTTTCAACAGGCATGAGACACGATAAAGCCCATTGTTTCGAGTATCCCTTCAAGAAAATAACGTGGGGAACACTGCGAACAGAACATTGAAACAATTATTCAAATTAGAACAATAAACAAGAAGAGAACTTGATATAATATGGTAACATGAATAAAAAGAGATGCGCCATGTTAGGCCTAGCATGCGAAACCATTTTGCAGCCAGAAGCCTTGATTTGTGCCGTCTTTTTTTCCGCTCGGCGCCGATTCCACATGCAAATAAGTCGACGAAAACCCTCGCAATTTCTGTCTTCCGTGTGACAGGTGAGATTTTGTGCCTTTCAACTCATTTGGAAGTTGTGAACGGGCGGCTAAAAGCGAAGACGTGTGCGGGAGTGCTGTTGTTCGCTTATTTATTCCAATCTCATAGTCATTCCGATGGCGTGCCTGTCTTGGAAGGCATCTCTCGGGAGAGACTTCTTCAGCGTGTGCTGCGTGACCTTGACATACCTTTAGCTCGTAATCTCTACGTTGCGGCAGAAATACGTTGTACTAGTTTTTTTCGCCGTCGAGAGCTTTCTATTCTGGGGCTCTCGTGACGCAGTTTTCCTGCCATCGGGTCGATAAAAAGGACATAAATCGAAGTTTCTCCGTTTGAATTATTACCCATTAATGTTTTCAACAATGTCTTCGCATAAAGTTTTAATGTATCTTGCAACTTAACTTCTTGCAGAACTACTATTTTTCAGATAAAATTTGGTGACGTCCATGACTGGTAACGTCAAGCCTGCATACACCCTGGAACTATGCGACAACTAAATTAAGTAACGTTTTCTGCGATGCGTTTTCGGTATCAGCAAGGGAATATATCATATTTAAAATTCTACGTCGAACTACTGGCACCTAGTAGTTACTCACTTCCAAGTCAACCTCGATTCTACAATGGTGCTGATAAACTAACAGCTTTGTCAGGAAACAAAAGACAACTATTCCCACCTGCGCACTATTCCAAAACATAAACTACTTTATTCGCATGTTTCTAACGTATGCTATCCAGTATCCATATCTGGGAGGGGGGGGGGAGTGAAGCCAGCAAAAACGAATATAGGAATTAGAGAATAAACTGCCCTCACTGTCCACACTGCCCTCAAAATTCCCTATGTGCGAAAATGCATGCTACACTTCTAAAAAAAGTTCTTCAACCTTACACTACCTAAAAATTAGTCAAAACAGTCTGTCACGAGGTTTCTTGAAAACTGAAATGACAATTGCATTCCCTTAAGAAAATGATGAAACACCAAATTTTAAGCTTTTCTTACTGAAGTCTATAAAGGCAAGAAATAAGTACAAACCTGCAAAGCAATACATTGTAATAAATTCTCAAATAAAATGAAAATTAAAACAATAAAACAAATTATTAATCAAATGATAAATGAACTCACATTCCACCCACCAAAATAGAATATAAATAAGCAAGGGCAATTCCATCACTATATTCTGTCGAATGAAGATTAATACTGGCTATGGGATCCAATCATTCTAATTAAAACAGTATAACACCTCCATCAGAGAACTTTCATAGGAGATACAGAGTTTTCGGCAAGGTTCTTCACTTCACTTCCTCATCCCCACATGATGGTATTAGTCGATATTTTATTTGTATTGTTTTAATCAACATTCTTGTTACACTTTCAAAATTAAAAAAAACCTGTCACAGGTCCTTAGAACATTTAGCGATACCTCTCTCTCTCTCTTAATAGGTTTATTAAAACATTTAATTTCAAACAGAAAACAAACCACACATTTTCTTTTCAGATTTTCAAGGTCTTACTTAACCTTGTTGTCTTTAGTATCGAGGTTCGAACCAACTACTGAATGGGGTACAGTAGTATACTCGATCACATGTTCCTAACTCCCACTTCGTTGGATCGCTTTTTGTTAGTTCATTATAAGTTATCCTTTTGTGGTTCTTAAATTTCTATAAAGCTTACTTGTCGCTTTGAGTCGAATTAAACCCTATTTTAAATTCAATGATTGTGTTCCGTTTCTAAAATGTTTAATAACATGCGAAAATATTTAAAAATAAAATAAAATCACTACCTAAACCAATGGATCTTGAAAAAGAACTGGCACGTATAACTAAATAAAAAATATATCTGACTCTGAAATACTACAAAGAAAATTCTCTAGAGAAGAAAGCATGAATAAATTACTTTCTTTCACTTAAAATGATCAGAGCTCCAAATCCTTGACTTAGATTAAGATGGCTCACGAAAAGATAAATGTTGATTACTTTTACAAGTTACCAAATTTAAGCAACGGGTCAAGAAATGAACCCGGTATTATCTACAATTGAAACAGTCACCCAGTAATCGTAAATATCTTTGCATGTAAATTGCTTAAAATATAATTTTTTCCAGCTTCACTCATTTAAAACGAGAAGATGGTTCTACGGGTTTCAAGTATGGTCAGTTGGATACAAATGGTTATTTTCTTGGGGGAGGGGGATGTCATGACGTAAGGGAATTATTTGGTCCAGCTGCACCACACACAATACAGACAACTTCACTTAAAAAATGTCAATAAATTTAAAAAAAAAAAGGATTGGAAAATGGAATAATGGGATAATGGAAAGTAGAAAAAGATCTCTTGTGTAGCTCGAGCTGACATAAATGAAGGACAATAAGAAAGACAGCATTGAGTGATAAAGTAAGGACTTGGGTAAAGGACCATTTATTACTAAGTTCAGTCTAATGGATGTAGTGGTTGGTATTTTACCTTTTTCTGCGGCATCGTGCTTGATGTGGTCTGTCTCGTCGTCTTTGAAGTAGGGGTTGTCGAAGGCGTAATCGCTGTTCTCGTGCACGATGAGTTGCTTGTCCGGGGACATGGGAGGGCACGAGATGCCCTTCTCCTGAGACTTGTCATCCCCGTAACCACCTGTGAAAGAAAACATATTGTCAGCTCAACTGTTACCAAGATTGAAGTAATGCACAATTATTTACATAACTACATGAAACAGGTAGATGGACTTTCAACCTGCCTGGTGGATGTCTCGATGAGGTATCTCGTCTTTAACAAAACTGGCCAGATCTTGATAGAGCTAATCTATCGTCAAGACCCAACCAACTAACTATCGGCCTACCCAACAAACCCAACAAGCTATCGTCATCTCTCCTCATTGGAAGAAACTGATCACATCTTGATATCGTCATCATAAAAGAATCGGCAATATCTTAATGGTAAGATCATTAGCAAAATATTGGTCATATCGTCATTAGCAAAATATTGATCAGATCTTGATGGACGAGATGTCTTGTCGAAACCACTTGGAAGGTAAACACAGAATAGATCACATACACAGAAAGGGACATAAAGTAGTGGCCAGCTTATTGTTTCTATGGCCAATAGAATCAATTGTATACAAACACTTTAACCTATTCAAGGGTGGTGGGAAACTTCCATCTCCTCCAATATTAGATACATAAATATTCTACGTATATTACGGCTACTAAAGTGTATATTTTCTCATTTGATATTCAGATTTTATGGGGAGGGTGATAGTGACGAACTGATTTGGATAATCGGTCCGGGAAAATGTGACCATCATGGTGGGATAAGACGTGGAAATTCTTCGAATTGCAAGCTACCCTGTCCACCCCTTGGAAAAACAGCGCTTAAAATTATTTTTCACTATTCCTATCAAAGTTGTACAGAGAGGAAGGGTTACCAGGGCTGGACTATTTTTCTATTCTTTTAACCCCCTGAAGGTCCCGAGTTTTCCGAGTAGTGTGATATAGCTTTTATCCACAACACATATTAGGATTAAATAACCCCATCTACTTGTTGAAAGATTGTTATTGACCATGGAAAGATTCATTGGTCCAAAAGATCAAAACTGGTCCCAATGCAGGTATTAAACTAGATTATTTTTAATAGTGCAAGGACCAAGATGGCGCCAACCGCCCCTCCTGGAGGTTGTCTCGACGAGGTACCTCATCATTGGCAAAACTGACCAGATCTTGATGGACGGGATTCCTCGTCGAAACCACAAGGAGGGTTAACCTTTAACTGCTGTCATTGGTCTCACAGACCCCGAGTCATTTTTGACTCCTTTCGGTCGGTTCCACCCCTTAAAGTGAATATTGGTCATTGTCCTATTCAGTACCTTCCTACCACGTCCAACAGAAGCCACATTTCAAGACTGGTTTGGCTGCCCCAACTATTTCGTATTTCACACTATTTGTATTTCCCGCGTGATCTCTTAGACCCCTTCACAGTATTTGCCTTACCGTTCTTGTAGAATGTAATAGTCTAAGTTTGAGTAGAGAGGGAATTTCGGCAGAGAGACTAAAATAACAGAATTTACTATGAAACGACCTGTGTATCTTACACAAAAACAAATTCAGGATATTGTTGATAATTGGTCGGAAATAAAGTACCAGGACAGTGAAATTTCGGATAATATTATTGAAAGCGAACACGAAACGGATTCGGAAATTTATGCAGATGAAGACATTTAAGTATGTCTTCACAAGAAGAATATTTCTACGTAAAAAATATCTTCAAATGGGATACCTGGAGGAGAACCTAATCGTGCCGTTAGAACACCAAAACACAACGTCCTGCAAAATTAGGTCCGAAAGCTGAGCCTGAAGAGGCATGGAATCTACTTAACTTATATAGTAATATAAAATATATTTCATGTTAAGAATTGAATTAGCTAAATTTAAAATGTATAAATAATAATTATCTAAGGAATTAATATATTATATTAATCAACTTTATACGCACTTTAGTGAGCGAGATCTGAGAGACATCTCCACACTAGTTACGAGACGGTTTGTGACACAGCAGTTAATTGTTAATACACATACACACACAAGAAAAGTTGTAATGATACAGAAAAGAGTACTCTTTGTTCTCATATGTAAGTTACAGCGAGGAATCGAATCTGCTCCGCCTAGACTTCCCAGGCTATTAGAACAGTGACAACACATTGAGCCATGGTAGGTAATTCAGGGTTGGCAGAAGGTTGCAGATATCTGCGTGTGAACCCTTCAGAGGGTTGGATGTGTTGATCACTAAATTCACGAGGAATGTTTATTTGATTTTTAAACTATTTAGTTAGAGTTGCGTTTAGATGCCTTGAATATAGACACCATAATTTTGCGGGTTTGTATGGTGGTCTCGGGGGATGCATTTGGTGCCGTCAGCAATAGAAGTGGTATTGAGGTGTTGTGTTGTGTAACGCCGATAGCAGCTGTTTGGAGTCAGAAGTCAACACTATTGGCCGCCGGTCGTAAATGCTGAAATACCAATTGGGATGGCCTTTAAAGGTTGATTGACGACCCAATGGGATTCAACTGTCTCCCAGTGAACTGAAAACGGGACGAGAAACGATAATTGTTACAGAGCTTGAACTGAGCAGATGAGTATATTTGGTGATCGGTCGACGACCGTTTTGAGGTGGTCCTTATTTCCCCTTTTGCAGCACACATTACCAAGAGACACATATCCCCGATCAATTCATTAATTCTGTAAATAATATAAATTCCTGTTTAAAGCAAATTAATAGTTTAATTGTATTTTGAATGTGACGTTTAATCGGCCCACTAATTTTTAGGAGGGGCATATCTCGAAAATGAATCGCCGTTCATGCTTTTGTGTATGGCAATCCTCCTAAATACCTGTCACACCTTTTCAAAAATCGACTGATCCAAGGTCGACTGCTTTCTCGTAGTGGCTCCTCCGAGGTTTAAGAAAATCAAGTCCGAAAACTGCTCATGTGGTGAAATTGGCACACCTCTACATTACATCACAGTTTGCCCCCTCACAGCCTCATGGCATATGAGAACACCTGCCGACCACCTAAAAATTGCATGGCTCAGAAACATTGCATGCAACAAGGGCTCGAGGGTTAAAATTATTAACATGGTGAGATTCATTGAAAATCATCAGGACTTGATTATCCCAAGAGACTAAGAAAAACGAACTTTTTTCTCACCTTGCATGATGTATATATATATATATATATATATATATATATATATATATATATATTTATAATGTAACCTAGTATAATGATTTAATGTATATACTGTATAGATGTAAGGATGTATAAATGTAATGTAATGTGCTCTAACATTCTGGGTAGACATGTCACCTTGGTGGTATGCTCTACTCATCTAACCACACTTATTTAAACTGGTACAGTGTCTCACGACACTAGGCACGGGAGTGTGTGTTGGTGTTAGTTAGTTAGTTAGTAGTGGCTCCTCACTATGCTCTGATGTATTTAACTTCTTATAAACGTGTTACTGCTTCAAAATACAGCAATGCAAATTCTTTTCTCGATAAAATGTAACAATGTAATTATGCGAACTGAGCTGTAGGGAAATATGCGACAGACAAAAACCTCCATCTTGTCACTGTTAATTATCTTCAGCTATCCCGACATACGACGTGTCGCACCTTGACACTAGACAAGCGTCAGTCCGGAGTAGGTCAGACGAGAGCAAAAGTGATACACCCTTTCGTGGAAATAACAATTTTTCCGTCACATTTCTTTATTTTTTCGTAAGCTCATCCCACCTGAAAAGAGTTAAAACTCAGAATGTTCAAAACACAGCTGCACAGACGACGGTCAGGTCCCACGCACGCGCGCTGATTGGACGTCAAAGAAGAAAATGGCGTCTTGGAACAGAAAGCGTTCGACACTCGGAGATCACCTGTTGAGATGTCACGTGACCTTTTTGTGTTCGAAAGCCATCCGGGTAACGCCTGCGGCCTTTCACGCCTCGTTATTTAAATTTTTCAGCGACAGCTCATTCCAAAAACAACTCTTAGACTTGATGTCATGACAAGAAGACTCGGTCGTATGTGACATGTTTAGGGTGTTTTATTTTTTTTTATCGCTGCTTTGCTTTTATTGAGTCTATTTGAGGTATAATTGAACAGATTTATGATAGGAATTGCCTTAGAATGTAATTCGAATGTTTTCTATCTTATTATGGAATAAAACAAAATAGAATATTAAGAGCATATTTAAACACAGATACTGGAATGCATCAGTATTTTGGGTAAATGTATTGCATGAACATTAATCCTTTTAGTGGTTGTTTGACAAGGTATCTGCGTCATTAGCAAGCCCGGTTGGAAGAATATCACTAGAAACTGGATGATTGCTAGTTCGAATTCAACAAAAGACCGTCGATTACAAAGGGTGTACATTAAATCTGTCGTGGCTTCAAATGTTCTCACGTTGGCATGGTATGTAAATTTGGACAGTGGGCTGCCAGTTCAGGTGTTGCCTCGTCATCTGACCATGGTTCAAAATTACGTGGTGCTGTCATCGGATCTTTCATTCGGGAGTTGATCTCGGACCGTCACCAATAGCTATTGTGTTGCTACAGTGCGACGTTAGTTGAATACCTACCTATCTACCTTCGTCATTAGCAAAACTGACCACAGCCTGATAGACCAGTTATATTGTCATTAGAGGAAATCTGACTAGATCTTGATCTCGCTAACATAAAAAAAGTCGTCGATACTCCCCTTGATGACGAGATATGTAGTTATTAGCAATATTATTTGTCACTATGAAATAATTATTTGTCAAAGAAAAATCAATCAGATTTTAAAATCGCAATAATTTGAACACAGTTATTGAAACAAATAGCTATTTGAATCGATGGACTTTTGTCCAATTTCATTATTTTTTACTCCATAGCAAACAATATTTGACTGAAATTCAAAAACAAATTTTTACCCGAGGATGAATTGCTTTATTTGTAGATTAGTGAATGGCAAAGTATACAAATGTCATCGAACATTGGTTTTATATAGTTGGGTCTTTGAGCCGCGGTTGCACGGTTGGAAGTAACAGATTAGCAATCGGAAGTTTATGAGTTCGAAACTCGATCCCATCAAAGACTGTTGAGTTCGTAGGGGCTGTTCCACGTTAAATATGTCGTGACCTCAACTCTCCTCACTCTGGCGTGGTGTGGAAGTTTTGATAGTGGGCGCCAACTCAGATGTTGACCTCGTCATCTGACCATGGTTCAAAATGACGATGTGTTGCCTTGGGATCTTTCGAGGGTCGATCCTCGACCGTCGCCAACAGCACGTTTTATTGCTCCAGTGTAAAGGTAATTGACGTCCTACCTTTTGTCTTTCCCAAGTTGTTATTTCTTGGGGTCTCCTACGCTTTGAAAGACTAAACAAAAATATTCGCTAACCTAATTTCTAATTTGCTTCTAAAAAAACTAAACGAAATTACTCTATTCGCAGCCAGTCGTAAAAATATTCTCACACACCATAAAAGAAATAAAAAAAAAAGACAAAAGTTTCGTGAAATTAAAAAAAGCAAAAGAGATTCAGGTAAACCAAACAAGGAAGAGTTCTTTGAACGGCGAATGCAAACTGTTGCCACTTATCGCATCGAAACAAATAAAAAAACAAAGACTGAATTCCACGCTGGAGCCGCAGGGATGGAGTCCTGATACACTCATTGCGTTGATAAAGGAAGCAAAGTTGAAAATGGAGATTAGAAAGTTGTCTGGTGGAATAACTTTCCGGGCCATTCAGCCCGCACGATGAAGTTCGAGACGCCATGTTTGGAGTTAAAACTCAATCACTTATGTAAACGTTTGGACAGATTATTATAATGAATTTAATCTGCTCTTGGAGTGTCATTACCCGCGATGTATTTACTTTCTCCTCATCTGAAACCATCACGGTTCAGGCAAGCGTATCTACGACAGTAAGACGGGACATGTTTTAGCTGTCGTTTCAAAATATATCACTGGCTTAGAGCCGGAACCCATTAGCTGATATTTTCTACGAGACACAATATGCTTAGATTCAATATAATAAGCTATACATTGTGACATTGTTATTTGTTAAAGATACATTACCATACACTACAAAAAAAATGCTAATATAAATTTCATTCTTGAGTCAAAAACGAATAGTTACTCTCTTTCCCTCCAAGTGGCTTCTAGAAGATATCTCGTCCATTACAATCGTGCCAATTTTGTTATCATTTGCTCGTCATCAAGACATTGCCGACTTTTTTTAATGATGACAAGATCAAGATCTGGTTCGATTTTTTCTAATAATTGCGATTACGCTTTCTTCTAATGACGAGATATCTCGTCCAACCAGATCTGGTTAGTTTGTTAATGACGAGATATATCGTCGAGACAACCAGTCAGTTAACGAGTTTGCGCTTTAAGCCAACGATATAAAGAATGGAATAAATTACAAAATGTACGAAAATTAAAAGTGTATTCCTTTAATTTTTCACGGTTCTTCAGTGCATGATATACAACCTTTGTTTTCACTTTCGAATTTTGCTTCACGCAATTCAAGTAAAACATATCAAATCACGAGAGGCATTTTCTGTAAATCTAGATGTAGATGGCGGCCCAGGTGCAGAATTATATTCAGTGTTCTGCAACACAACTCCAAGCTATTGCAATTGTTCTGCAGGCATTTCGTCCGAATTTCGAAAACTGCAGTAAAATAAAAAATAGACAAAAAAACACAACTATCGGCTAAACATGTATTACATATTTATAATAAAATATCAAAATTAATTAACTTTATTTATTTAAAAATCCAAGGCATACTTTTAGAATTTACAATTCTGTCGTTAACTTTTGAAATCAAATATTTTGTGATTGACTTAGAAGATGTGTTATTTATAAAGTGTTTGTGGTAATTTGGTCCAAACAACAAAAGGATGCTTTTAATAATTTCCTTTCTATTTTTATGGCCTAGTGGTACACCATTTGAATAATAAACATATTCATATCAGTTGTTCCAGTGAATGCATTATCTCCCTCAACAACATTGATTCTTTTGCTAACAATTTTATCTATTGTTGATCCCCAAGATTCACTAATTGCTTCAGACCCAGGAACAGACAGAACAAAAGCAAGAAATTTAATTATTTTGAGGATCTCAGACTTCAATTCATTTATGGCTTGCTTTAGTAGAGTCTTCAGCTGGAAAAAAGCATTCACTTTTCCTACATTCTTTAAGATTTCATTAAATCCATGTAGTAAAATGAGTGTACTCAAAATATAAATCTTTTTTTCTTCTTCAGACTGCGTCACCCATAGAAAAAGTTTTATAAATGAAATGAAATCTGGAAGAACACTTCCAATTCTTCCTTCTGCTCAGAATTGACATCATTTTTTGGGTACATTAAATACTCAAAATTAAACAGCACATTCGAGTGCCATATGATAATGTCAGTTTCTTCCTCTTTTTCAAAACATACACTATATAGTTCTAAGAGCGAATCAATATAGCCTATATTCTTCTGGATATGCAAACAGAGGGTGAAATCTCAGAATTATCATGTCCAGGGGTAGAGCGCAGTTTTTTCAAGCTCACATGAAGAGAAGGAAGACGAATTTTTGAAATGTACTTTTTGAAGAAAACATTTGAGTTGAAAACTTTGTATTTTTGAAAAAAGATAAAGGCAATGAAGAATGTATCATGTTTCCGTAATTCATCCATGTTTTTAGAATTGGATATATGAATTAAGTGGTACTTCATTATGGAAAAATAGCTTTTACGTTACGCATGTAGCTTTCATATCCCCAAGATAAAATGTCAGATGACTGGACACACTCCACTGAAGAATAGGAGGTTGTTTCGTAGCTAAAGAAAACAAGGTGTGGGAAGGAGCTCGCGTAGCACTGCAGAACATCGTAACTTGTGATTGAAAAAAATTTTGATAAAATTAAGGAAAAATTGTTTTGCAAAACCTTTGTTCAGCGACTTACGTCGCAATTTTAAGCACTGTCTGCTCCCGGGGGTAGCGGTAGTGTTTCGTCAGCGGACGTGTTCCCTATATGCATTCCGTACGTGACGTTACTTGGCTTGTTTTGCTAATACTAGTTGTGCACATCGCCAATAAAATGCCCTGAAATGAGTTCCAAATTGATAAAAAAAAATTGATTGGTCAACACCAATTAGATTAATGCCAAAGGTTGCCAAAACGATGGTAAACTACATTTTAGGGTTGCCCCGAGATGTATCATTAGCGAATATTTAGACAGGAGAGGTAAAACCTTCACAGACTATCTAATTTGTATACAATGAACGTCCTTCTCGTACATTGAAAAATATCAATATAATTTGCGTCCAAGTGTATGTCAGATGCCAAAACGGCGATAAACTACAGTTTAATGTATACACAATATGTGTTAAATGTAAATACAATTTGTTTAAAACCGTCTGATTCGTTTGTTTACTCTGAAAATCGCTCATATCCATAAAATTTCAAAATTCAAATGAAAGAAGAATGCGAACAAATTTGAAAAACATAATGAACGAAAATTAAGTTTTTCTATTTAATTCTAATTTTTGCGCGGACCAATCGGCATAGTGATTAAGGTGTTAGCCTCTACATAGGAAGGTTCCTGGTTCGAATCCGGGTCCGGCCATAGAAGTTTGTAAGCGTAGGGTGTAGAGGCGCTTGGTGCACCTCGAATCTGTCGTGGCCGAAAGTCCTCACGTTGGGTTGGCGTGGAATATTGGAGAGTGGGGTGTTGCTTCGTAATCTGAACATGGTTTAAAAATTACGAGATCTTGTCCTTGGATCTTTCCCTTAAGGGATTGATCCCGGACTGTTGTTAATAGCCCGTTGTGTTGCTCTAGTACGACGTTAACTAATAATTACCAAGTACTAATTTTTGCATTGAGAACAATAAATTAAAATATATTTAAAGTGATCGCCACCATTTAAGAATCACCACGAGTGCAGAAATTTTAAAGCATTTGACGAGTTCAGTGATTTTCTAAGGGTTTATTTACTTAGTTATAAGAATGCAAGATTGTTTGTGATTTAAATCAATGATTAAAAAAAAATCATTTGTTTAAAATCAAGGTTTTTATCGTTGATTTAAATCTTGACACCCTGTTATAGACACAGCTACATTTGCGGATTTATTGTTAATTGAGATACAATTAAAAAAATATGTCTTTAAAAAGAGGGAGTGATCCATAAGACGTTCGGGAAGCGATTGTTTACAGTGAAAACCCTCGCTCACAATGACTCTGTGTAAGACAAGCAGACTAGCAAGCAGACTATCTCACGCTCATAATCTCCCCTTTTCTTTATCAGATAACAGCAAAATACACCGAATGAAACAAAGCAACACTTTTCCCATGCTACCATACAATGTGCTACCTGAAACGATTCCCATGTTCTTGAAACACATACGCAGTGCGCCTTTGGTTGATATTCGCTTCGTCATTACGAGATAGAACATTACGTGATGTGGGTTTTAATTACCGTTACCTTTGTCTACCTCTCCCACGCATTGTTGTTCACCTGAAAGGACAGAGGCGAGTGAAAAGAACGCAATTAGTTACTTGATGTCCCGTAGAGGATGGACCTCAATGAAGTCTTCGAAAATGGCGTTTTAACGGCTAATTAACAAGCTTCGCTCTCATGCGTGTTGGATGAGCGTTCATTGTCGTTTATATCGGAAACGAGACCTTTGCTGTCCTATATTTTACTGGTTCCGAAATTGGGAAGATAAATCGACACTCATAAATAAATAGCTCCTGATTGGTGATTACGGAACTTACATTGAGGAGTCCAAACTTCTTAGGCACATTTTATAAATTAATTTAGAAAATTATTTGGGGAATGACCACGGCATTTTAAGATCATGTCAATTCCAAAAACGTTTACTCTCAGCAGTTTCCAAACTGTTAACTGCGCTCTTTTCGCTGCGAGAAAGCAATTGGGCAATATACGAGGTCTGTGTGGAAAGTATCTAGCCATTGTTGTTTAGTTGTTTTAAGGCGCAAGGGTCATATTTGGCCAAGCTACGACAAGTACAAAACAAATAACTCTTTGTAAAAAAAATGTCAAGAAAATGGGAAAAAAAAGAGAAATTGGTTGGGTTTTGGGTTTTATAGGGACATATGTCATATTTGGACAAGCAAGCTGGATTGAGGAATAGAATAATGAGATGAAAGCTGGAAAAGATCGCTTGGTTATCGAGGAGGAGCGACCTCTATGTTTGCTAGACAATAAACCCCATGGGAAAAGAAAATATCACTAGAATACCTAGTGATCGTGATGCCCATACACGCCAAAAGATGTCCCTGAAGGCTTCTACAGTCATGTAATATCTAGAAAGATACATTGTACATAGGACTTTTGGAATTTAGTTTCCTTCAAATAAGGCATATTGTTTTAAGGCACACTTCTCTCAGCTCCTCTTCCACACTTTTCAAAAAAATCTAAAAAGTCCACTGTTGGAATCGCCAGCAGCTGACTCGTGTTCTAAAACCACATCCTTAGACCGAAAGTTCAACCCTCTTATAAGTTATTATGAAAGCTGCTTAGATCTTTATGGACGAAATATCTCGTTCATAAAGACCAAGGACGTAATGTATAGTCGTTTGAAGAAAACTGGCCATATCTGGATATCGTCATGATAAAAAAAAATCGGCAATATCTTAAAGAGATATTTATCATTGACAAATTGGTCAGATCTTGATGGACGAGATATCTCGTCGAAACCAATTGAAGGGTTAAAGCTTTGAAGTAAATTTAAAACTTACTGTTCGTTAAAATTGTTGCTGGCATTCCTCACTTTAAAGATAATATAGGGACAAGTCTTTAAATACGTATACTCAATGGAGGTTTGTTTAAGTTATGAAATTACTCAGTGCCATTTATTATATTTATCAGAAAAAATATCTCTAATTTTTTAAATTTGTAACAATCCAAATTTTCAAAGCACAAGCGGTGAATCTAATAACTCTGCTGTTATAGATAATCTACAGTTAATTTTACGACAGAGTTTGGATTTTTAGTACTTGTTTTTCCTACCAGGATGCAACTGTTTTTTTTTAAACCCAGCCCTAACTTAATATACTCTTTTATTCACAATTGCATACTTTTGAATTCAGTTTGGAAAAGAACGGCTTGTCATTCTACGGGTCAATTTTTAGTACACAAGGACCCCTTTTAAGTCGAGTCGATACATTTCCCAAGATTGGCCACTGAAGCACATCTATGGTTAATCCTACTGATGACTATCTCTATATTATAAGAATTGACCACATCATGTTGAACGAGATACCTCGTCAAGAGAAAAAACTCACCATATCTTGATTTTATCATAGGTAAACGGCAATATCGTGATGATTTCTTGCGTCATAAGTAAGATTGGCGAGATACTGGATATATCTCTCTTCGAAACCTCTTGAAGGACTTATTAGAGTAGTAAACGAGCCAGGTTTGATACATGTAATACCAAGGTAGATTCCTCTCATGTGTGTCAATAAGATTTGTTGTGTATGTTCGTAAATATGGCGTTGTCTGGTGTTTGGAGCAGCTTGACCAAATATCATACAAAGCCATATTTTGCCAAATGATAAATATATCTGACTAATCGATCCCAATGACCCATATTTGACCATGAGTCATACATCATACACCATATTTGGTGATGAATTTTTTTAATTAACGTCTTACTAGAGTAACACAAAGGGCTATTGACGACCGTCCGGGATCAATCCCAAAAGGAAATATCCGAGGGCAATACCACGTCATTTTGAACCACGGACAGACGACGAGACAACACCTGAACTGGCACCTCATTCTCCAGACTTCCACACCACGCCAATGCAAGGAAATTTGAGGCCCGTATGGATTTAACGTGCACTATCCCCCTTTATACTCGACGGTCTTTGGCTGGATTCGAACTCGTAACTTTCCGGTTGCTAATCCTAAAAGGCAAGTACCATAGCTCAGATCCTAATGAACGATATATCTCTTAGAAGCTAGATACATGTAATACACTGGATATATTCCTCTTGCGTGTTTCAGTAAAACTTTCCTTGTGGATGCGTGTCCATTTTAACGTTGTCGTGTGTTTAGATCAGCTTAGCTAAATATGACTCTTACGCCTCAAAACCCAATCCAATCAACCACGCTCAATTAAGTATTGTAACACTCTAAGCGCGGCTTATCTGATCAAGCCGACATAAAGCAGACACATTCAAGAATTCCTTAATTGCAGATCATAAAACTCATTACAAGTGATCAACTGTCCATAACTAACCTTAGAAGTACTATTACAGTTCTCCATTTGACATTACATCGGTCATAAAGTTCTGGGAACTTGACATAAACCCTCTTCATCTGACGCTACACTGACATTACGATCTCCTAAATCTCAAGCTCCTTGAGAACACTCAAAATTCCATCGACAGGTGATTTTCAGCTGAAAGTCGGCTGGAATATTCCAGAGACCATTTAGAACTGAGAGAGCGAGGACACGCTCGCTAACCTCTGCCGAACCCTTCTTGTCCCAAAATATCCGTAATTTTGCTGTACATATCTATTAAGCTGTAGGATGTAATTAAAATGTTTTTGTGCTGAAACCCAAAGATCTTGTTCTTTACGCTATCATTTCTGTCATCTCACCATTTCATCCGGTGCAGTAGCAATCGGATCATGTCACTAGAACTGATGATTTCAACGAAGCGAGAAGAATTGGAAAACTGACCAGAGGCATCAGAATCGCCTTAGCACAGGTTCTAGGTAACGACAGGAAGCAGGCGGAGCACTATAATCTCCAATGAAACTCTTCGAAGGCGACTTCAGCGGAACTGGCTTCGGCTCCCTGAGCAAAGGAGGATGAGGAGGAGGTTTGGACGGGGCTTTGGCCTTCTCCCTCTGCCAACCCATGCGGCGCAGGACTCTCTCCAATGCCTCTCACGTACTCTTCCCTTCGGAAGCCAGACAAGTTGAGATGTCATATTTCACTTGTCGCCTCATCTGACAGCTAGTGAACGTCACTTGTGACAGCTATTGGGGAATCGAAAGGTAGGATTAACTCCTGAACGCTTGTCTGAAATAACAACCACCACAGAAGTCGGAGGGTTTGTTGTCTCGAGTTGTTTGATGGCGAGTTCAAGCAGTAGTGTAATTAGGGGCAGTTGCACCGAGCTCTAGTGTCTAAGAGGGCGGTGACGTTTCGAAAATATTTACATAAATTGTGTGAATTTTCTTGAAAAAATGTTTTGGTTCAAAACATAACGTCCTTATCACAAGCATTTTCAAGTGCTATGCGTATGAAATGAATTCATCATGACCTCCATTTTTATGGTACCACATTCAAGAGGCTGTTCTTACTTCAATGTTACCCACTGAAATCGTATCAATATACAGATAATACAGAAGAGAAAAGAATCGAAGTAATAAAATTATCTTCTCAGAAATTGTTCTGTTTGTCTGATATAAATTGTTTTGTTTAAAAACCAGCGATTTAATGAATTTTGTATAGTTGTTGAATTAATTCTAATTGATGAAAACTGAACCACCAATTGATGAGTTAAATTGTTTGACTTTTAGTTCCTTCTCAATATTTCCAAACGATATTACCCATTATAACACGGTTGTTAGGAATTTTATGTCGCAAGGGCCATATTTGGCCAAGATGCTTCGGACAGCGTCAAGTAAATTGACACTCTGACACAAGGAAAGCATTTAGTGACACATTAAGGAGAAAAACACGATAGGATAAATCGCTCAGTGGGCGAACTCAATGAGCTACGGCGAACCTAAGCAACATGGTTTTTAGATGGGTTCTTTATGGCGCGAAGGCCATATTTGGCCATTCTCTGCCGAAAGTAAGACAGACAACATCAAATCACGGACATACACACACAAGGAAAATTTTGCTAACACAAAACAGAGCCAGTAGGTAGGTAGGTAACTCAATTAACGTCGCACTGGAGCAATACAACGGACAATTAGCGACGGTCCGGGATGCATACCGAAGGAAAAGTTCCCAGGACTGCAATCCCAGGTGCAGAATTATATTCAGTGTTCTGCAACACAACTCCAAGCAATTGCAATTGTTCTAGAGGCATTTAGTCCGAATTTTGAAAACTGCAGTCAAATAAAAAAAAGACGCAAAACACAATTATCGGTTAAAAATGCATATTTATGATATTTATTATGATCAAAATTAATAAACTCTTGCTTTAATTAAAACTAAGGCATACTTTCAGAATTTGAAACTGTCTCGATATCTTTTGAAGTTAAATATTTTGTTATTGACATAGAAGATGAGTTATTTATAAAGTGTTTGTGGTAATTTGGGCGGTGTAGGGAGGTTGTTTCGTAGCTAAAAAAGAAATAAAGGTGTGGTAAGGAGCGCACTTGGCACTGCAGAACATCGTATCTTATAATTAAAAAAATTGGTTAAAATTTTGATAAATTAAGGAAAAATTGATCAGCAAAGACTTTGTTATGCGACGTACGTCGCAGTTTTAAGCACTTTCTGCTTTCGGGCTTGCAATTTTGAGCCACAGTCAAATGACGAAATCTCACTTGAGTTGGCTGCCCATTTTCGAAATCACAGAAGAGATAAGTAATCGAAAGAAACTGTACCGCCTACAACTCTCATGTTGCTACCGAACTGTGCCCAAGGAAAAATAATTTAAGGAGAAGGCTTATAATCTAATACCAAAATTCCGCATATCTATTTACTTTATCAACCACACTATTTAAGGGCTCAAGAAATGCGTGGGTCGCTTCCAATGGCTTGACATGGGCAGCCAATGGATCCTTAGTCCAGGGCTCGAAATACCCGGGTGCACAGGTGCACTGTGCACATGAAAATAAAATTATGCACCTAATTTTTTCCCGCTAGGCGCACCTGTGCACCTAATTTAAAAGCTTAGGTGCACAAGGTGCACCTGTATTAAAAAATATATTTCGAGGCCTGCCTTAGTCACATACCTCAAGTCTAATAGCTTGCGCTCACCCGATATGGACACCTGTAATCGCGTCCAAAAAGCGATCTAGGTATCGGTAACAGCCGATAGATGGAGTGTACTGATTAATGTGAAAGGAACCGGTTCCACAGGCGGTACTTGACAGTGACGTATGTTCGACAGAACATTCGAAAGACACCTCTGGGAGTGTCGTATGCTGGGTGCTGATGGCCTATTTCGGAGAGATGGAGTACCGTGAAAGATTCTTATTAATTGCCACACCGTGTGGGTGAAAGAAGCCTATACAGCCCAAGGGAGAAATTTTGCTGATACAGAATTGTGGCTAGTCCGGTTCATTTAGAACCAACCCATCGCGTGCCGTATCTGCTTTAACCCTCCTAGTGGTTGTCTCGATGAAGTGTATCTTGCCAATAGAAAAGAACTAACCACTCTTCATGGACAAGATATTGCGTCATTAGAAGAAAACTGACCATATCTTGATTTTGCCATCATAAAAAAAACATCAATGTCTTGATGAAGAGCTTATCTCATCGGTACAGCTACAGTTTACGTTTAAAGCGTGGCAATGGCCTTGGCGATTTTTTTGGCGCACTTCTAAAGTTGCCAATGAAAGAATTATTTCAAAAATCATTTTCTTTCAAAAATATTTTTCTTTTTACAACGGAAAATGAAAGCTTGAAATCACATTTGAGAACGTTTTGAAAAGTATATTTTTTAAAAACTTTCACAAAAAGTAATAAGCTTAAACACATTTCAAAACACAATTGTGAACCAGCAGAAAAAGTAAACTGCGAATTTTGGTAAGAATACCCTGAAACTTATCAATTACACTATGTATAGTGGGCATGTTGAAAAGAAAAATATTTATAAAAAAAAAAAAAAAAACAAGAAATAATACAACCTGATACGTTGGAACTGTTCCGGGGAAAAATTATACCAGAAAATTCCACAACTGGAGAAAAACCATTAAATTAACCAATGAAATCAAAGAAAAAAAATTAAAGGGGACCAATGCAATCAAAGGATATTTTAAAATTAATCTAACCAATAGAATGAGAAAAAATTTCAAACGAACCAATGAACCATGATACACCAAATGCAAGAAATACAAGGTCAAGCAAATTAACATTCACTCACAAGAAAAGTCTTACTGACACAAAATAGAAAAATACAACCATGGTAGGTGAGATTTGTTAAGTGTGATCTGGTTTTATGAAACAAGGGGGCCATATTTGGCCAATTTACACCAAGCACAAGACATACTGGATCAAGCAAATGGACATGAACACACCAGAAAAGTCTTCCTGGCACAAAAGAGAGAAAATACACCATACACCCGGGCACGTAAGACTAGTTAAGAGTCGCTTTTCTTTGAAGAATTTCCACCTCTCCTTGCTGTGTAGGAAGGGATGCTCGGAGCAATGACAAATGTCGTCTGTGTGCACAACCATGCATGCAGAGAGAGTTCCAGGTAATTGCCTCCTCCTCGTCGTCTGCTTCTGTTCTTGGCTACCCTCACTGCCGCCAAATCACTCTTCTCACGTGATTCATCGCGTGAACGACACTTCACTTTTATCACTATCCGCTTGTTTCGTCTCAAGAGTGTTCTATTTCAGATCAAACTTCAGCCATTTGAGACACCATAACCCCTGGATATATCTCGCGCCTTGGGAGTTGGTTGTTTTGGCGTTTTATGGAACGTGGGTCCTATTTAGCCAAGCTGCGCCAAACACAAGACGACTTGAAGTAGAAAATGAAAGAGGGACCGGGGAACAGATTAGTAGCCGGATGAAAGCAGAATAAGGTCGTTTGTTTGTTTCGCGAGGACTTCTTGATGAACTAGAAAAAGCAATGTATACCGAGGAAATCTGTCAAGCCGAGAAACAATTTCTTATTAGAAAAAAAAGGATGTTTGTGTGTGTATACTTTCTATACAAATCTACACGGTTTGACCAATCTACACCAAATTTGGTACACTTATACTTTAGAACACTACGGAAAACATAGGATATTACTTTAATGTCTTCAGACCAATCTATTGCACCTACAACCATGAAAATTGGCACAAAGGTATTCCTAAAAGTGCCCCTCGAACCCTCAATTTTAAAATCTAAAGTTTGTTTTCTTGCATTAAATGAATACTGACAAGGAAACACGTTCTATAGGGTTTATGTATTTGAGTTAATACAGGGAAATGTCGCTGTCATATTTGAGCATTATTACATTTCCTAAATCATTATGGTCTTTTGATATTTTTCTGTCTTTTTTCGAATTGGAGCTCAGAAGGTCGAAATTCGACACTTGCACGTCTTTCGTTTAACAGAATTTTGCATTTTTTCATCGTAATTTCGTTCTTGTTTGTATATGTCTTAATCTTTTGCATATTGCAATACATGATTCAGGAATTAAATGTATATATTCGCATCCAAAGTAAATTGTAAAAGCTATAAAAAAATTAAAATGGAATTAAATAGTATTTTCCGTATAACTTAAATGACTGAAGTTAAAAAGTGTATTCTGTACTACTTAAATTATTGCATTTTTCTATGTAAGAAAAAAGTAATTATTCTAATTAATTCTTCAATCACCATTTAACCACTTCAACCCTTGCAACGCCTGATTATTCAGCTTGTTAGAAATAGAAAAGACATATACTATAACTACCCTATTTTAGTTTCCTCCTTTTTATCAATGGTAAAACTTATACGATAATACTAAATGCGAAAGAATATTTCTAAAACCAAAAATACCTTCTCATGCACATTCTGCGAATTATACTTCCTGTGTGTATTTCTCTATTCTGAGTCACTAAAACTCCGTGTCTACTACTTGATATTGTGTAGCATTGCCAAATATAGCCCTCGCGCCATAAAAAGCAACCAACCATCATTTTTCGCTTTACGGACCGCTCTCTATTCTTTAGAAATTTAAGTTTATTTTGTTTTTCCTATTGTGTATCAACAGGCTTTCAATCTACATTTTAATGCTTTTATGGTTGTTTTTGATAGTTAAAAAAAATCTGTCTTAATAGTTTTTTTAAATCTTGAGACTGGCGTAGCTTATCCATTGCTGATCTTGAGCTCTTGGAACTCGGTTCAATCAAAGGCCTTTATGTACGCTATGCCCGGTGCATATAATTATAAATTTAATCTACAACCTACCTACTACCATGAGATATTTTGCCATAAATCCCAAACCAACCACCAATGCGCTAAATTTCGAGATTTCGCATGTGAAACGTTTTTATTCAATACATTTTCAAAGTTGATGGGATGTTTTAATATACCTTTAAATGTTTGATGGTTTATATAATATTTAGAAAAACTGTTTTGCATTTTATCTTTATTCGCTTTTGACGTAGCCTGTCTATTTTCGGACATTGTGCTAGTAAACCCAAATAAAACGATCAACGAAAGTTGGTAGACACGAAAAAATGTATTTTGCACGCCTTTACCTTTAAAGAGAAATGTAAGTCAGTCTAGTGCAAAGAACAGAATAAAACTTCTATACTAATGCTTCCAGACACATACCCTCGTCAGCATGACATGACAAACGGCAGTAGACAATGGACAGCTCCATTGCCATGACGAGCGACAATGGATAGCTAACGGACCCTTTTGACTTGACTTCGTTCTACATTTGAACAGTCTATTTGGTGAGGACAAACGTCTGAAACAACGCCTCTCGTCAAAAAGGAAAAACTTCTTTTGAAAGCAGCCAAGGAAAACAGTTCCACAAAAGACGGGGAATTCATGCTTGTAAAATATACATTAAGGAAAGAAATGTGAGATTCGGCAAGAAAATGCTATGAGAAATGAAAATGGCGCATTCCAGGGGACTCACCAAATAAGGTACTGCAAAACTACACGTTACCTAGTTTAAAATTAAGCGATGATTGAAAAAGTAACTGGAATCATAGACGTAAAATATAAGTAGACGAGCAAATCTAATGAGAGGATCTTCGACAAGAGTGGCTAACATGGGGAATAGTATCTGTGCCACTGCTCTGTGGAAAATTGACTTGTTTGAAAAGATTCGGCAAGAATGCTTAGAGAAATAAAAATGGCGCATTCTGGTGACTCGCCACATAAGGTACTGCAAAACTACACGTTACCAAATTTAAAATTATGCGATGGTGATTGAAAAAGTAATTGGAATCATAGACGTAAAATATAAGTAGACGAGCAAATCTAATGAGAGGATCTTCGACAAGAATGGCTAACATGGGGAATAGTATCTATGCCACTGCTCTGAGGAAAATTGACTTGTTTGAAAAGATTCGGCAAGAATGCTTAGAGAAATGAAAATGGCGTATTCTGGTGACTCACCACATAAGGTACTGCAAAACTACACGTTACCAAGTTTAAAATTATGCAATGGTGATTGAAAAAGTAATTGGAATCATAGACGTAAAATATAAGTAGGCGAGAATTGCTATTGAGAGGGTCTTCGACATGTGTGGCTAACATGGGGAATAGTAGCTATGCCACTGTTCTGTGGAAAATTGACAGGTTTGGCCGATTTGACATTGTAACCTCGCTTGGCGAATTAACGTCTTAGAACATGGTTGATGTGAGAATGCGCATTTCTGTAGAGTAGTGACAAAATGATGAAATCGACAGTCTTCTACGATGCCAAGTGGACCGACCAAACAATGAATGAATGTCTGCCACCCTTCCCATGGAATAATCAGGTGATAAATGTTCGTTTCCTACAGGAAGACGAAAGTAGTTTAAGGTCATGTGACGATTAGTTTTAGCCATATGATCAAGGGCACACACAGAAAGATTAGCATTACTCAATCTACTTTAAAAATTAATCTATGATTAGAACAATTACTTTTTTTTTTAAATAAATAATTGCATAATTTTGGTGTTTGGAAGTTTTGCATTTTTATTACAATAACACAACTCTTAAAGAGATTCTGAGCTAAGTAATCTGAGTTCGTGAAGAAGCGACTTAACATCAGGGGTCTTAACCGAGACTGCGCACCTTATCAGTCTTGAATGAACTATGCCCTTCGTTGGGTCACGTTGACAAAATAAAAATCCTAAGTATAGCAACACATGATCATTGACCCATTCGGTAATATTGCTATTTTATTACTTGTTTTCCGATGAATTTTAAATTTGCAAACAGTAGAGGACATTTCAATCCGTTCCTTTAGAAATGGGAGCTCGAGTGAACAGTTTTAACAGATGGTCAATAGAAAGTAGATGGCTTTCACCAGTTAGTTGTCTTGGCCCTTTCCAAAAGGCTCTTCTGACACATTGTGACATTTCGTAGGAGACATCAACATACATCGTCAACCTATGATATTTGGGGCATTTGTCCAAGTTGCGCCAAACACCACAGACAACGTCAAATAAGATGACTTGGGCATCCTAGGCGCGAGGAACCCGTTTAGCAGAGACAGTTAACCCCATGGTAAAAGATTAAATTACTACGTTATCTCGGATTTATGAAGGTCGTGCACACTTAAGGATATGTCCACGATGAAAAAATCTTCATCGTTTGGTAGTTATAGTAGTTCAAAAAGTAAATTCTGGTTGTAAATTAACCAATTTGACTTAAATTTTCACTATATCTTTCCTGCAAGGGTATACAGCATTATAGAGGGTCTTGATCAAGAATCGAGCACCAAACCTAAGCACTCTCGATGGTGTCCAATCGTTATCCTCGACTATGTTCTGATTAAGCGAGCGCGTTTTAGTTGTACAGATTTATATTAGTTTATTTTTATACTTATTACGTCCCTAGGTATATGTTTTTAACTTAAATTTCACACTTCCTTATTTAAATAAATTTCTGAATTTATTTTTGTTCTCTTTCTGATGTGGAGATAAGGTATTTTGCAGTGGTTGTTCCAAAAGTGACTATTCTATCCATGTTAGACGACTATGTCCAATAATTCAAAGCATTCCGTTGCTGGATTCCGTAAAAGACCAAGATAAGCCTAATTAGAACAAGAAAGCAAATGATCAAAAGAGGATACTTAGAACAGATTACAAAGTGATTTTGTTTATTGTGATTACTGTGACCACTGCGCAGTCTTGAAATGTCCCTTGTGATGATCTACTCCGTGAAATTTGGAGGTAGGTAGGTATTTTAATTAACGTCGTACTGGAGCAACACAACATTGACGACGGTTCGGGATCAATCCCCAAGGGAGAGTTCCCAGATGAAATTTGGAGAGTGCGGTGCCACCTCAAGTGTTGCCTCGTCATCTGACTGAGGTTCAAAATTACGTGGTGTCTTCCTCGGATCTTTCCGTTGAGAGATTGATCCCGGACCGTCGTCAATAGCCCGTTGTGTTGCTCCAGTACGACGTTAATTAAAATACCTATCAAATCTACTCTCTTTGGAATTAACATGAAAAATTCTTGGTTCCCAATCGTGAACAGGAGGTACTATACACTATTTACGCCGTTATGAATTCTACCAAAGTTTGGTTTAGCAGCACTCTAGATGGAGCAAATATCGTATAAAATTATAGAAGTGGAGGACCGGCAGCACCTGTAGGGTTTATCAATACTTTGTTCTTGTATTGTCTAAATGTGGAACAGGTTTCCGTTACATAAGCTGCAATCGAATGATCTTATCTTAAGCTCACAGTATCATCAGCCGTGTGATATTTATCTCGGTAAACATGGCACGAGCTTTCGTAATGCCTATCCCTTTCTCACTGACAGGGCAAATGGTGTTATTTTCAACTTTCGACCTCAAATATCCCCACGGCGTGGTGTGGAAGTTTGGAGAGTGGGGTGCCAGCTTAGGTGGTGATCACATCATCTCTAATTACGAGATGTTGTCATAATGTTGAGTAATAGTTAGATGTTGGTCCTAATAGATAGAGACATGTCAGATAGGATCTTTTCCTTCGGGATTAATCGTTAACCGTCACCAATAGCCCGTTATATTGCTCGAATGCCACGTCAAATAACTGTATATCTACCTAATTATAGTTAATGGAGTCTGCTAATTCTGGAGAGGTATTATGGTTGTCTTTAATACTGCACAAAGGAGTTGGATTTCTGCTAACATTTTCGACAGGGAATTGCGTGGTATGATTAGTATGCAATCTATTCTGAACATCCTCCAAGACCAACATTATCGCAAAGGATAGTTGGATGACATCGCACTGGAGCAACGCAAAGGGTTATAGGTTACGGTCTGGGATCAATCCCGAAGGAAAAGAAGCGAGGACATCAGCTCGTCATTTTAAACCTCGATCAGATGATGATCCCCACTCTCTCAAACTTCCACACCAAGCCAACGCGAGGACATTTGAGGCTACAATAGATATAATATGTGCTCACATTCACGACGTTCTTGGGTAGGATCGAGTTTCGAGCTCGAAACCCTCTGGTTGCTAATCTGCTATTCTTTCAACTTATTTGATGACTGATTGGGCAACATTATTATTTTTTCTTCCGTTTACTATGGTAATTGGTAATTTTAGTTAACGTCGTACTAGAGCAACACAACGGGCTATTGACGACGGTCCGGGATCAGTCCCTTAAGGGAAAGATCCGAGGACAACACCTCGTAATTTTGAACCACGGTCAGATGACGAAGCAACACCTGAGCTGGCACCCCACTCTCCAAACTTCCACGCCAACCCAACGTGAGGACTTTCGGCCACGACAGATTTAAGGTGCACCAGCCGCCTCTACACCATACGTTTACAAACATCCATGCCCGGGCCTGGATTCGAACCAGGAACCTTCCGATCTAGAGGCTAACACCTTAACCACTATACCGGTTGGTCGGCCCGTTTACTATGTAGGGGGCATGTACCTTCTATATAATTGGGAGGGATTGTTCAAGGTGTATAGGCATTAAGCTTTGTCACCCTTCATTACAATAGTTTAACGTGATATGAATTGCATTTTGTGTGCCAGAAAAATATTTTTAATTTTATAGAATTTGTTTTTTACAGAGGTTAAAAAATCTTTTTACAAACACCCTCGTGTTTTTCCAGCATAGCATTTTCGCACCAACTTAAGAACACCCATCGAGTCGTTTGAATGCAAGCATATTTCGCTGTGGTCAAAAACTCGCATCCAAATGTGGTTCTTAAAGCATTCTTTCCTTGTTAATCAATTTCCTACATGGGGAGAAAATTACACTCGGAGAACATTCAATCCTTCTCTTCTACCTGTTTCCCTTGTTTCTTCAGGTGTGTTCTCCTCGTAATCGGGCAGTTCTTTTTTGTTCCTCTGTTTGCGCAGCTGAGTCCAGAACTCTTTAGGAAATGAAATTCATTTTTCGTTCCGTGTGTGCTCAATGAATAACAAAGTTAACATGCTTCGAGATATCTGACCTCGCACAAATCGCAACCAAACAAGCGTTGAAATGATTTGAAGACTTCCAGTTTCAAAAGATTTCAATGAATTCATAAGCAATAAATATATAACTCTTAACAGCTCTAGTTAAAATGAATGTGATCTTGTATTGATGTGTAGGGAAAATATAAGCCCCATTGAAAGGTCAAGCAAAAATTTCGTTACAGCAGATCATAAGCCACTGTGGTAAGTATGACGAATAGGATTGATAACTTCGGTAGTTTTTAATTAACGTCGTACTAGAGCAACACAACGGACTATTGACGATGGTCCGGGATCAATCCTCTTAGGGAAAGATTCGAGGACAACACCACGTAATTTTGAACCTGAATAGGATTGAATTAAACCATATTTTTAAATAACTTCTGATCTCTATGTTGCTGCCCATCGACTAACAGTCGACTAGAAGGAGAGAGGAATAGAATAAAAAAAATCATAAAATCTTGCTTCCTAGAATGGATGAATATCTTGCTGTCCGATCCATTTTTGTAGGGTAGTGTGTATTAGTTGCTCAGATACAATATAAATTGGCTAAGTAAAACTATGTAAGGATACATTAAAAAAAAGAGCTTCTCACAAATCTCGCTTTAAGTGGAAAAAGTATGTCCATACAGCATTGCTGAGGTAGTTAATTAACGTCGCACTGGAAAGACACAGGGGGCTATTGACGACGGTCCGGGATGGATTCTAATACGAAAGATCTGAGGACAACAACTCGTAAATTCGAACCACGGTGAGATGATAAGGTCAACGCCTTAGCCGTTCCCTCACTCTCCAAGCTTCTACACTACGCCAGCATGAGGTCACGACAGATTTAGCGTGCCCCAGATCCTGCGTACACGACGGTCCTTGGTTGAACCGAATTTTGAACTCGCAACCCTCCAGTTTCTAAACCGTTACTATTCCAACTTTGCTACCACGATATAGAACAATACTAAGGAAATCTATTGATAATCAACTGAAATATTCTATTTGAGAACGGTACTGTGATTATTGATGACATACATACGGTGAAACTAAGGGTTCAGATACAAATGAAAATCTAGAACTCTAATTTAATCCAACCACAAAAGAAATATCTAAAAACATTTGACCAATGAGATAAGTCAAACTCAATCGTTGGTCAATGTCAACGAATAAAAAAAATTGACACCCACTTAGAATGCAAAACACCCGTCAACCGACATTTTTCGACCATTGTTCTAGATTCGATGGAGTGTGGGACTTGCCCAATCCTAATGACGTCCAGCTTCTGAAGTAGGCACGTGCTCTCACGGACCACCGACCACGACATGCTAAAGACCCCACCACCACCTCCCATTGGTCAGAAAGACCCAACCACCTTCAATCCATCAGAGCGAAGTTTTCTAATGAATGGATGAAGAGCTCATCAGATAACCGATATGTATGTGATAATAGTTCTGGTAACGATGGCCTTAATGAAGAGGCGAATGACTGGGGAAGTGTTGTCAGGTGTTCCCAATACGAAGGATCTTTCGATAGTTCTGAATCGGTGGTTTCCATTCTATTTTTACACATTAAAGTCCTGGTGGATTTCCCGAGGGTGCTCTCTAGATGACCGAACGACGAAGTGCATACAGATTGTTCATAAGCGCTAGTTTAGGGTTTCTGAAAGTTTGAACCCTGGGGATATCATCAGTTTCGACATGGGCATGATGTTCTGACAGTATCAATCAAAAGCATTAACCCTCAAAGTGGATTTTGAAAAAGCATCTCGTCGATCAAGACCTGAACAATTTTTCTACCTTGACTAATTCAATGATACCAACAATTATGTCTTGATGGCGAGTATGTCGTCTTCAAGATATTGCCGATTTTTTGACGGTGACGAGATCAAGATATTGTCAGTTTTTCTAATGGCAAAATATCTTTACGAAACAACCACCATGAGGATTAACTCCAAGGGGTCATAGGGACTGTCATGGCTCAGTGGGTATGCCAACTGCGCTAGCAACCTGCAAGTTATAGGTAGAGCATGTTCGATTCTTCCTTGGGTGTATATTCGTCCTCTCCACTATTACACTCTACGTCCCGTCACGACCAAATTTCACGTGTGGTTTCGCGAAAGTCGGACGGACAGTGATTGTAAAAAGTGTTATTGGGTATGTCTTAGTATTGGACAAATATTTAACGATGGTATTTTTTATCACAAATGCAATAGTGTTAAGCAACAGATTCGTATGTTTGAAAACAACTGTGTTACAAATACGTGTAGTCCTATTTCTGCGTTCTCTAAAATTTTCAATATTTTAAATTACTTTCAAGCTTAAAGGGAATTTATTTTTGAAACCTTCTTTAGTAAACGCCGTATTTCTAAATAAGCAAATAAAGAGTTACTGAGCACGACCAGAAAGAGAGGCACATTCAGCTTTTTTGTAATCAGATGTGTATATGAACATATTCTGTGCGTGTACATGGTTGATGAATGTGTTTTGAACGAGCAAACTTAGGAAAACGAACGGTCTTTAAAGTTGAAGTCGTCACGCTTGAAAACGCCGTGTAGCAAAAAATGGCTGCAGAGACAAACCAAACCACAGCAAAGGCCATGCAAAAACAGCTTTACGAGGTTCCTGGATTGCTTTAGGATCATAAGTAAGTACTGGTAGGTCTTCAACTGATCCCCGTTTGTTAATCTCATACTGTCCATCTGTAAGATCTCATTCCGGTTTCAATGGTTTTAAATGGTACTCGGCAGATATTCTCAAATAATAGACATACACACACAAGGAAAGTTCTATTGACCCAGACGTGAGACATACACAGGGTGGTATAGAACCTGCAACGCCTACAATTCGAAGGTTGCTAGCACAGTTGGCATACCTAATGAACCACTAAGAGCAACAGGTAGGTAGTAGCTGGGGAGTGTTTTTAATTAACATAAAACTGGAGCAAATGCAACCGACAATTGGCTACGATCCTGGATCTGTCCTGTAGTGAATTATCCCGGACATCAACCGGTACGAGGATAACTCGTCATTTTGAACCACGAACAGATGATGAGTCCAACCCATAAGCATGCACTACACTCTCCAAATTTACACAACACGCCAACATGAGGTTGGTTGATTGGTTGGTTTGTGTTTTGTGGCGGAAGATAAGCTACTTCTAAGCTAAGAAGCAAACTAAAGGATAAGCTACTTCAAACACAAGATAGTGAAAATTAAAAATGTGTATAAAAGATTTGAAAATAATAACCGGATCATCTTTAAAACTGAAATAGAATAAATAAAACAACTGATAATACACAATAATTAAATGTAAAGGTAAAATTTTAATCACAAAAATGTAAAACTGTATTTTCTTTTCTAATAAGAGAACTAAGGTTGGGTATTCTCATATTAGTTGATGAAATTTAATGTAATTCAATTTAAAATCTTATTATATAGGTGGTAAGAAACCTGAATTATGAAGAAACTTAACAATTAATGGATAGGGAGATTAATCCAACCGATCTGATGAAATTGGCAATGAAATTTAAAAAAAATATCGATAAAAATGTCAAAAACCTGTACAAGAAGTTGAAATATGATGGATAGAGAGAGGCTCTTGTCAATAATGGCAGATGGAGCGTATTCCCCAACCAATAAAAATCTATGAGTGACTCTTGAATGGCCTATAACAACGCACTGTAGCAACACAATGGGCTATAGCGACGGTCTGGGATCAACTCCCGAATGGAAAGATCCAATGACAGCACCACGCAATTTTGAACCATGGTCAGATGACGAGGCAACACCTGAGCTAGCACCCCACTCTCCAAACTTTCACACCAAGCCTGTGTGAGGACATTTGTGACCACGACAGATTTAACGAGCACCAACGGTCTTTAGTTGGATCGAGTGTCGAACTCCAGCTGCTAATCCGTTACTCTTCCAACCGAGCTACTGGGATCCTGCATGAAATTGGAAAGCTAGGGAACCTTATCAGCTGATAGGCTCTTGCCCCTTTGGATCCTCCCCCTCCTATGGATTAGGGATGCGACATCGATGTCAATGTTTTCAAAATATCGATGTTTAAAAAAAAACATCGATGTTAAATACATCGATGTTTGATAAACATGTTAAATACATCGATGTTTTTTAAAAAACATCGATGTATTTAACATCGATGTATTGGGGTCGATGTTTTTGTAACATCGATGTTTATACTTGTCGATGTTTTATTTTTAAGTGAAAAAAGTACCGTTATAAAAATTTAAAAAATAACCAAGTAGCATACTTTTCATAGTGAGCAAATTGAAATACTTTTAGACCAAAGTGACCAAAGGTGAAGGGTCTGAAAAGTAGGGATTCGACATCGATGTGGATGTTTTCAAAACATTGATGTTTTATAAAAAACATCGATGTATTGGAGCCGATGTAGTATCACTAGTTGCTAAACCAGTTATAAGAAAAAATTTAAATACACTGAATTTTAAAAACATCGATGGTTTGGGGGCGATGTTGCATCACTAGGTGCTTAACCAGTTTTAAGAAATGGGGAAAAAAGTATGAATTCACTGAATTTTAAAAACATCGATAGTTTGGGGGCGATGCATTATCAACATCGATGTTATGCTGTCGATGTTGCATCCTTAGTTGCTAAACCAGTTTTAAGAAAGGGGAAAAAAGTTTGAATACACTGAATTTAAAAAACATCGATGTTTCAAAACATCGATGTTTTTGGAACGATGTTTTATCAACATCGATGTTTTAACTGTGAACATCGATGTTTTTCTCTCGATGTCGCATCCCTACTATGGATCCCTTTACTATTTCTTTTTGCTCTATGTTCCAATTTCATGTAACACGTGGGTTTCGACAGATGTCTTTGTCAAAGTGGTTTTGCAATAAAATAAAATGATGAACTGGAAGAAGGGAAATTTCTTGACTGCTGTACACCCTTTACGCGAAGCACATAATTCAACCACCGACCCAAGACAGCTACAACAGCAGCCTTGGCTTTTGGCATTCAAGGAAGTTCTTTCGCCGTCGCTGCGGCCATGAAAACTCCGCATTTGGGATTCGGAGAGTCATGCTTGTTTGTCGATCGGATGAGTGAACGTGAATTGCATCAGGCACTCGCATGTCCCACTCTCCCCCAGATAAGGCGCAACAGCGGAGAAGGAATCGTCGGAATGCGAATGAAATGCACACGGAAAGACACTCGAACAACACCCGCTTGCGACATCTGGTGTCTGCTCAAGCGAGACTTTTCCTTCGAGTATTTCACGACAAGACAGACCTTTGGTTTTTCCATATAAAGAAACACACAATGCGTAAAAATAAAAAATCCTCGACACTTTCATTTAATTGTTATGTCCAATATAAATAATGACTTGTGGTGATGATTGAGATCTGTGTTAGTGGTGGTTCGGCCAACCGTCTTAGAATCGGAGCCAGACAAGAATTGGCTTGTCTACTCCAATGGTAATATATAGTCATAGTCATAGTCATATAGAGTGGGGAGGTCAGGAAAGCCCTAGGTGCTGATTCCACTAGGGAATATTGCACCAAACCCCATTGTTTTTCGATATTCCTGTCAGAGAAAGCCAGATTCCTAGAGAAAGGCCAAAATGGTAATATATGAAACCTAGTAGAATTCATCTTGCTCATTAATTTTCTAAACATGTCATTCTTAACCTTTTACTACAGGGTTACTCTGTAGGTTTGCACGCAGCGTTACAAAACCGCGAGTTGTAAGTGAATCAAATTATATTTATCCATGGGTGACGACTCCAAACACCTATACACGCTATATGGACAAAAGTATTTGGACACTGCTTCAGAAAAAGTGCTTGATTATTGAAAAGTATTTAATAATGGGAAGGCATTCCTTTTGCTTGTATTACAGCTGCAACTCGTCAAAGAATACTTTCTAAACGTTCTCTGTACATCTGGGCAGGAATAGCTCGCCATGTGTCATGCAAGGCTGTGAGAAGGTATTGTTATGAAGATGAGAGTGCGTGGCATGGTCGTACTCGTCGCTCATATTCGTCATACAAGTGCTCGATCGGATTGAGATCGGGGCTCTGAACAGGCCAGTCATGTAAATTCACCTCATTTTAAGGAAACCAGACCAGCACACGTTTTGCAGTATGACATGGAGCTCGATCGTATTGGAAGAAACAGCCATCATCTTCGTAGTATTTATCGCCATAATGTAGGCAAAGTTGAACTATCCAGAACATAGAGGTACCCGTCAGTTTTCACGGTATCAGGTACATAAAGCAATAGGCCGAGTTCTAACCAGGAAAAACAACTCCACACTAAGATGGATCCTCCTCCGAATTTCTGTGGTGTCCAAATGCTTTTGTCCATATAGTGTATACTGTCCTCAAGATTTTGATGATTTTTTATGACGACCAGATCAAGATCAGACCAGTTTTCATTTAATAATCGTGATTGGGTTTTCCTCTAATGACAAAAACCCGGTCATCTTTGCTAATGACGACATATTTCATCCAGACCAGGAGAGTTAAAAACATACACCGAAAATAAAAAGAAAGAAACAGAGGAAGAGTAATATATATATATAAATATATATATATATATATATATATATATATATATATATATATATATATATATATATATATATATATATATATATATATATATATATATATATATATATATATATATATATATATATATATATATATATATATAGTTCTTTCTCTTTCGTCATAATCGTGATATCGTTGGAACGAGAGAACGTAATCTGATAGGAAAACATCGATCTAAAAATTAGAGACTAGACTACCTATGGAACAGTAGTGGAGTTTTTGCGCTTGTATTGAGCTGTCAGATTAAAATCAAGCTAAAAAAAAGGCTGATGAATCTAGATGTATAATCTAGAGATAACAGTAGGAAGACTGGAGACGGAGAAATACGAGAAAGAATGCCATTTATTTCCACTTTAGAGCATAGACGAGCACGAATATCGAAGTCATGAGAATAAATGGCTACCAGTCACGCTGACGCAGTACCAATAACCCCCGAATGGTGGTGCTTTCAAAAGTTGCACAACCGAAGCTGTGTCGGCGGCAAACAGAAAATGGCGACTTCGATTGAAAATATATTGTCTTCATTCTGCAATGCAAAAATAAGATGTAATCGAATTAAAAAATTATCTATGTAATCACATATACCTTATTTAATGGCGATCCGTAGACTTATCATATTACGTCCTTGATTGATCACGAAGAGAAAGTTCAGAGGACAACACTTCGTTATTTTAAACCACAGTCAGATCATGAAGGGAAATGGTGTGAGCTGCCACTTCACTCTCCGCACATCCACATCACACCAACGTGAGGATATTTGAGATTACGACAGATTTAGAGTGTAACAGCCCCCAGGCACACATAGGTACGTGGTTGGATCGAGTTTTAAACTAGCAATCCCCTACAGTTAACTCAGTTACAAAATACTACTTGGTGTCTAACCTGCAGCGCTTCCAACTCATAGAGGAAATATATAAAAAGAGTGTGCAATAGTAAACTTTTTATATTCCCAGCAACATGTGACCAAACTAGTAGTACCAAGCCCCCTACACTACATTCGTCTACCGGGTAAAAACAAACATTCGTCATCTGATTGTACCAGGGGACGGGAGAAGAATAACATCCAATGATTCGTCAGATGATTGATCCGCGTAACACAATTGACGACTTAGGCAACTACACCATCTGTATAGTTGTGAATGAAGAACACCATCTGTCGTCCTAGAAATGCGAATTCACATATCTGCTCTGTCATAAGATATTGCCAAGCAAGGCTATAAGACGACAAATCGGTCACACATGTCATATTTCAGAGCAGTAACATGATTTTTAATTTTACTTGCGTAAATATTTATTTAGTATTCGCACGTTTTGTAATTTGTTTCTCTTAAATTGAATGACAACTATTTAAGTGACTTATTCACATGAAAAAAATGTTTGCACTCTTGTAAAATTAAAAATAAACACAAAAATCAACTTCAATAACCACGTGGATTACGTGTGTGTTTGTGGAATTTCGCTACTTCAATACTCGATGTTTCAGACATCCGAGGGTTGCGTGTTCAGATCATGTCCAGGCCACCATTTTGTACAAATGAATTATACCACAAGGAACCACTTAATCATTTATTGCAAGCAGTACAAGACAGGAGCAAAACAAGGAATGGGCCAGTTTGCTTTTCTCTCTACCTGCGACAGCAGTGCGACAACGGTGGATCGTTTTACCAGATGATCCGAAATGATCCAAATAAGTAACACTAGAATTACATGACATCCGTAGCTTTGGGCAAGAATGACTTGAGGTATGAACATAAACGACAAATTTCATGATTACAAGCCTTTAATTCTTTATACTTCCGAACTTTCGTGAACCTGTTTCGATGCGTTGCGGTGTAGGTACTTCTGAGAAGTTTCATGCCTTTTCGAAGGATTTCCAATGTAAGTAGAGGGTCAAAAGTATTAAGGTCAAAAGCATTCAAACAATGCTTTTATGTTTGTTTACCTTCCAGCTTATCAATTTTGGAAGTCTTATAATTTTCATAACACATAACAAGCATAGACCATGTGATCTTTCCTTTTAAAGCTCCCAAAATTCCAAAATATTCTGCATTTTCACTCTATTTATCCGTGCTTAAATGGAACTATGGAGGCCCGGTTAAAAGAGTCGCGGACTGGCAACTTCGTGTTTGAAACTAGGTCCAACAAAAGAAAGTCGCGTACGTGGGAACAGATGCATGTTGAATCCATCGTGGCCGCGCGTTCATCGACCTTAAAATGAAATAGACTGACCATGTGTCCCTTATCTTCGTGTTATTTCTTCCAGTTGCTCAGTTTGAATATCTGTCACGGGGCAAAAGCAAGAATCATAACTTATTGATTGGTTAAAGTGATTATCAACTGTGATAAAAAATATTAGTCTACTATTCGATAGCCAATCGGTAAAGGCGATTCGTAAGTCCACGTGATTTACCTTTCAGATCTTGCGACATGACTCCACCCACATTCTATTTCATTAGAAGGTTGATGCTCACGTTGAAGTGGTGTGAAAGTTTGGAGAGTAGGGTGCCAGCTCAGATAGCCCATTGTGGTGCTTCAGTGCGATGTTAGTTCAACTACCTACCGTGTTTAAAATGCACTGATTTAACTATATTCAAAAAGTGATGTTTACAGCTAATTTATTTATAGCTGTCTTTCATTATTTTTTCTAAACTATCCGTTTTCCTTAGAATCAATTTGTGACAGAATGCGAGAAAACAAAGTGATTTTTTAAAAGGTAGAAACTTGATAAAAACTTATATTTTACTATATTTTTGACGGAACTGGGCTGATTTAACTATATTAAAAAAAGTAATGCTACAATTTCTTTTTCAGTCAAGCAAAACACTACAGAACGATCTAGACTGAACGACAGATTTAAAAAAAAATCAATTTTTTCACACAAAACATTCCTCCGCAAATATATACGATGTTATGTCATACGAAACACGATAAGATGGTCAATTACCATTCAAGTTTGGAACGGAATGCAGTCCGTTTCATTCTTTTTACGACAAATACAACAGAGCTATTGCACAGGCCACAAACCATTCCATTTCAAAACACAAAGACATTGCATGTTTTCTCCGTATTTTTTTTTACCTTAGTTTTCGTGAATGGCAACGAGACGTGCGAGCGATCACAATGGCGGAACGTGGCGAGCGCTCGCAAAGCGCATAATGCCTTTGAAATCACGAACTCCCGTGAGTTCGTGACGAAGATGTTGGCGCAAGCTACCGAAAAACGCCCCGCTTTATTGCCAGCTTATAAAAAGCAGCATCAGAGACGATTACAGAGTTTATATCTCGTTGCTGTTGCAATCATCGGTTTTGCCTCCGCTCGTTTGAGTATCGTGGAGAAGTCATCGTGACATCCGTCAATTCTGTATTCTAAGTTCATTATTTTGCCACTAGAGGGCTACACAAGCAGGACAGAGTAGGATATCAGCGAGCCACAATGCACATCACTGTCCAGAAAGGGATTCCATCTTGACCACACTCAAAATAAAAAGAAACAATAATCCATATTTAAAGCTGCTTGGCGCAAATTGCAGAGCGACAATTTTTGAAATAACGGCACGTCTATTCGAACCCGCTCTCCGTATCTATATATATAATTCTCTTACGTGGCACGCTAAAAAGACGTTATTTGTTATCGCGTTTTGGCAACACTGTACCATTGTTTACCACGAAGACTCGCCCCTCAATTTAATTTATAGCGTTATCGGAGGAAATTTTATTGAAAATATATAGATATTAGTCGAGCTGTTGTAGCTTATATACAAACAACATGCTGGGTATTCGATTTCCAAAGCGGCGCTCACATTTCGCGGGTCCAAATTTCCTCAAAGTTTTCATTTGAATTCCAAATTGTTCCAGTTCTGATTCCAGAGGTACTGTATAACTTTTCTGCAGTACTACAAATTTATATTTTAAAAATATTTTTGGGATTTATATTTAAAAATATTTTTGGGATTTACATTTTAAAAATATTTTTGGGATTTATATTTAAAAATATTTTTGGGATTTATATTTAAAAAATATTTTTTGGAGTATCATATTTTGTAAACAATCCTTTCTGCTAGGACACATGTCTGCATTAATGTGAGCAAATCTTAATAAGGTTCGCGCAGCGAACCAATGAGGACTGCAAAGCAATCCTCCGGGGGTTGGCGAGCGTCAGGGAGCAGGGTGCGGGCCTCCTAGTTCGGATATATTGAACTAATGAGTAACGAGAACGGGAATGATAGTCAGGTTCAATTGCAACCCTCTCTTTATTCATTTTTTTGACGGATACGAATACAGAGTGGATTCGAACAGCCGTACGTACAAGTAATGTAAATGAACCTTTACGGTAGGTTCTGTTTGCTACTTTTTAAATTCCTAATTTTTATAAATGATTATCCTCTAGGAATATCTATCGGCAACTGATATGCGCGCCAGAAAAACCTATTCGGAGACTGATTCGACTTCGTGCACCTGGTTGTCACAAATCATCTAATGTTTCCGAGTTCCAAAGAGGGAACTCACAGCTGTGAGTTCACCCCCTTTAACGTTGCAGGTGTGATTGAAAAAAACCATCAGAATTAACATTCCAAGAGAGAGGCGGACTCCCCCGAAAAACGCAAAGGGAAACGAGGAGATAGAGATCACTGGGGAAAGTGGTGGACGGGAGAGCTCTCGTTTAGACAGCTGTACGGTGAAGTCAATCACCGGGAAACAAAGGAGAAACTGTGAAGAGAAACTTACTCTTTCTTCATGAACATTCGTTCATTGATTGTGCATTCTAATAGTCGTGTAGACAGTTCCATTTGTAAATTGAAACCTCGTAAGTGTAATAAAAATCTTATAAGGGTATCCAACTTTATCTAACTCCATTGTATTGCTCTGGTGCCCCCAAAAACCACAGCGTACGGTTTTATAGCTGGTTAAGCTTCCCCACAACGAGGACAGCAGCTATTTCTCAAATAGCTTATACTTATTCCAATGAAAACACTCTTAACTCCTATGTTTAGGAAAGTGTACTAGTGTAACTGTGCAACCCCGACTTAGCCCACTTAGCAGTTGCTAGTTATCATGAATTGGTAACTTTACCCAATGTGAAACCAAAAACCCGTAAATAAATTGATAATTTATGCTTTTTTTTATATCAATAGTAATCTCGATAATTTAATCAATAATAATAGTATTCTCGATCAATAATCGCTTTCGTCGGTATCCGCACTGTTTTAACGTCGAAGCGCGACATCGATAGGCGACTGTATTGTGTTGAACAGCTCATCCTCGAGCTAGGTAATTCAACCATTTCAAACAATGTAACATTTTACAGTGGTTGAAGGACAGGATGTCCACTAGTTCGTAAGAAGGTTGTTGTTTTCCAGATTTGAAATCTTTGAGACATTTTTTCCACCGACTAACACACTGTTAAGTTATTGAATTTGTTTTTATATTAAAATATTACTATTCTATCTCAGTGGTAATTTTATATTTTTTACCATTTGTCAACAATGTAAGTTAGAATAGTAATAACACCTTTCCTCTAGCTTCTTTGAAGCTCCGTAGATACATGCTTTAACAAAAATTCTTGCAACCTCTAGCAAAATTGTTTGCGCTTTTTAGTTTGCTGTATTTATTTTAAAGTCCCCAGGTATATCATCTTAAATTGTCAATTATTTTTTACTAAATCTTTTTGTAAAAGAATGTAATACAATTTTGCTACAAATAGATTTTTAAAAGCTGCAATTTTTTTTATCAGAGGTTAGTACAATTTTAATTATGTCAATACAATGTCATCTTCAATGAACTGTTTCATCTCTTATAAAATTATAAAAACAGTAAAAAGTTCCAAATCCGGCCGTCCAAAATCCGTACATTTTGCAAACCTGCGTTTTTTTCTAAATTTTTTTCATTTTTCCGACAATTTTTTTTACGAACAAGGAGGTAAACCTGGACCTAATTGATGAAACAATGCAAAATAACGGACATGTTCAGAGTAAATATCCCACAGAAAACTAAAGACCTGAGCGTAAAATTTCTTGCAATGAATTAAAAAGGTTTTTAACTTTAAAAAAAATATTCCTATTTATGTAACTACTATTTTACTATTGTAAACACAAAATTCGCGCTGGGAGAGGTTAGATTAAGGGTTTTTTTTGACAAAAAATGCAAATAATCTGAAATTCGGAATGGCCTAGGTCCGAAGGATTCCGGATTTTGGACTTTGTACTGTATATGCCTTTTTATTATATTTTTCGGTTGATACATATTTTTATCTGTGTAACTAGATAATTTTCTACAGAGGAAACGGAAATTAAATTAATAATTTGCATTTGTACAAATTCAATTACATTAACTGTGCAGAGATGGCAATAATTCAGAACCGGTTGTTCGAAATTTTAAATGGATGGCCCGGACTTGCTATTCCTGGAATTCCGAGAAGGCCATCAAGTCTCAACAAAGATACGACCCTCGATTCCGTCTTCTAATCACCCTACCTGCATTCGTGTTCGATCTGGAATCCGGGCCTGCGTTCCCATATTTTTCCTGCGGGATTTTAATTCCCGTTCCCAGGTAGCAATTATTCGCCATCAGCCCGAGTCGTCCGTCACGATAGTCGTGACGTCACATTCCCGTGGCGTCTTCTTCACCCCATAAAACCTCCCGAGGAGGGCAATGAAAGGCACAAGCGGTCACGACTAACAGTCACGAAAGGAGAGATCGACCGCTAAGCGCCCCGCGATCACATTCGATTGCTGACGACTTTCACCCAATGGCGAGGATCGAAAACGATTCGGGAGCGATGCCATTCTGGGGAGGACGAAAATAAGTTAACCTTTGCAACGAGTTCCGTGGCTACTTGATGCACAGAAGCGGAGCTAGACGTTTTGGTTTGGTTGATTAGGGGTTTTATGGTGCAAGGGGGCCATGTTTGGTCGAGACTCGCCAAACTCAGGACAGACTGAACAAACTCAGGACTCAGTAAGTGAAAAAGCACATGGAAGGAATAAAAGATTGGGGGACAGATTAGGGGGACGAAAGCAGAGGAAGATGTCTTGGATATTCCGTGAACCATGTTTGTAGATATTGAACCCCATAGGGAAAAGAAAACATCATTTGAGTATCCTGTGATCGTGAAGCCAGTAGACATCTAAGGCCCGGTGCACAGATATGGTGTTTCAACGTGCGGCGCCTCTGCGGCACCGAAGCCTAACTATACACACATAACAGCGAAATGACGCAAGTACTAACTTCTCGCCATTTGCGATAAATATTCTATCAAAGAAAACGTGTTATTTTGCATACTTGGTGTAAAAAAAGTATATTTTGAAACACAAAAAATAGACGTTACCGGATACAACCATTTATTAATTAATTTTTATATTACATTTATTTAAAAAAAATAGGTACTTCAAACCAGAGAAGCGTGTGCGGCGAGCTGCGGTGCCATGGGGAACTACGGTACAAATTGCACGTACGGCGTCGGAGGCATGTGTGCACAACTCCATTGGATCTAATATATTTAAGACCGCACTTGCGTTGCGGCAGTGGTGCCGCACGTTGAAAAACCGGATGTGTGCACCGGGCCTAAAGGAGCTGTCTCTTTTTTGATCTGGGGCAAATGAGGAATACCACCCCCTGTTCGAAACAAATTTGCTGTATAAAATTATACGGTGTATTATTAAAATTATTGAGTGTAAAGTCCAGTTAGCCCATTTTAATAAAATTACTGTTCCAAATGTTCATTTTGTGGTTTTAATCTTTGTCGGATATGCATAAAAAGGAACAAAAGCCCGTGCTTTGATAATGGCTCCTCTAATGACACTCTTGATTTATCTTCGTGTCGAAAACTGCCTCTGTAGAGGCCAGGCTCTGATGTGAAAACCAGTTGCATACTGTGACCAGTTCAGGGCAAAGGACATTTGTTTCCTACTCGTTCGCTTGGGATAACAGGGCAGTTTTGACTCGACGAGGTATTTCGTCATCACATTCGCACTTCTTTCTTAAGCTATTAGTCCGGTGGCACACTGGAGCAGCATGAGACAAAGCATCCGACATGCGAATGAGTGTTCTGTGTGTTTCTGTTCAGAAAACATGTCTGTACGCATGCGCATTTCAGCCAATGTTGTGTCGCAGGAATCATGTTGGATCACTGTATGGCCTGCCTTTGAAGCATATTATATAGCAGGGGCTGACTTGTACTGCTTGATATACATTACCCTACAATAATGGATCGGACAGCAAGGTGTGGTGGTATAAGGGAAATAATACATGATTTAATAGGGGGATGGTTCCCCAAGTGCTGCGATTACACTAGCAACCCTTCTGGGCATACTTTCTACAAGGGTATGATACACAGCTATGGGCATTTGTGTCCATTCCTGTTGCAAGAAAGTCACCAGCTCAGCTGTAGATTTCAGATATGGTTCCCTGGTCCGTAAGCGTCACTTTAACTCGTCCCACCAATGTTCTATGAGGTTAAGGTCGGGACACTGAGCAGGCCAGGGTAGACGTTTTACATCCATATCTTGACAGAGGCTGCAACGTGACTTGGAACGTTTTTGTTCTTTAAGTAACATTCGTCCATTCCACAAAATTGCCAGAGTGAAGGAAGAACCTGATTGTCCAAAAGGTTCCCGTAAGTGTCGGCGTTCGATTGACCAGGAACAACATGCAAAGGTTCCAGGCCATACCATGAAAAACACTTCCAAACAAGCAGTCGGATTTTACGCAAATCCGCTGGCGTCCGGTCCATTATTGTAGGGTAGTGTATTTCCTGACACTCACAATCGATGAGAGCAACAACACGTGTGGTTGGAGTTGTAGTCTCCAAATATCCACACCACACCAACGTGAGGACACTTTAGGCCCGACAGATTAACGTACACCAGCTCCTATGTACACGGAGGTGTTTGGTTGGATCGAGTTTCGAACTCACAACCCACCGGTTAATATTCGCTACTCCAACCGGGCTACCGTGGTCCTTAAATACCGACAAGGAATTTGGTTTGCGGTTATTTTTTAGTGTGTACTCACCATCTTACTGAGTACTGCTTGATATATTTCCTGACTCTAAACATGAGTACCATTACAGAACGACTTCGTTTAGCAATAGCTGAAAGAATAAGCAGACTCCTGAGCACTAAGAGTGGATTGTTTGTAATATGCGAGGGAATTCGTGGAATTTTCTCCACGCATGGCTGACCGGCCGCGCCGTTAACTCGCTAATTGCCCAATTGGCTCCTTGCATCGGACATCATTATCCATGCCAGACATTGGATGCCGACTATTTCGAGTTCGTGACCCATATGCCTCTGAAGGACAACGTATCCATATTACGCACGGGGCTGTTTTCCATTGTCGAACTGAACATGCACTCGAAGCCTAATTATTTCTTTTTGCTGATTGGAAGTTACGCGTTGTCGCTGCTTCGGTGTAACAAATTCAAGAATTAGTCGACACGTGTTTCTCGTTAGTTGCTGTTTAAGTTAAGTAACGCTAAATCGAGAATTCGGTTAGTTGTTTTTGAGTTTTACTGCACATTTTTTAGCCTAGTTGCACCAAACACAAAACCATGTCAAATACAAAATGTCATGAATGGAAAAAAGGATTGGATAATTAAATAGTGTGATAAAAGCATGAAAAATGGCTTGGGTATCCACGGAGATGACATATTTAAAGTGTACCATGGTCTTTGGTTGGATTTGAACTCGAAAACCTCCGTAACTATTCCAACCTGGCTACCGGAAGAAAGGAGAGATTGGGATTCAACTGAGATAATGAATCACAATCCGATCTTGGGAAATCATTCATCAGCAGATAACTTTGTTCCCGTCTATTTGAGTAATAAGTTGAGTTATGAAACTTGTGCACTTAAGCAGCCATGCTGCCACAATCCCCGTTTTTGTGGAGTTTCACAATCTCAGTTCCCCAAATCAGACACAAATTTCTGTCACTATTCTGTTGATGGCCTGGTACAATCCTGAGAATCAAACATGCCACTTACATTTGTCATAAAATAATAGCACTAAAGAAAGGTTTACTTGTAAAGTTCAATGTCTCGATGACTATTTACAACGTTTACAAAATTTAAAGGAAGACGACAAATCTGTTGTGGCTTGAAATGTCTTCACGTAAGTGTAGCGTGGAAAGCGTGGAAGTTGAGATGCCAACTCAGATGTTTACCTAGGCATCGGACAGTGGTTCAAATTATGTGATAAACTCTTTCTCTTCGGGATTAATCCCGGATCATACACAATGGCTCGTTGTTTGGCTCCATAGATGCATTAATTCAACTACATGCCTACCTGAAGACATCCAGCCCTGTCAACACTCCAGAAATTTTGCTGCCTAGAATAGTTTGCACAACTCTCAATGGATCGTTGAAAAACTTTTCAATCGAAATTTATTTTTCATTGAAAACGTTATCTAAGGAGCTGTGAGTCGTCAATAGCCCGTTGTGTTGCTCTAGTACGACGTTAACTCAAATTACCATTACCACTAAGTAGCTGTGAATTAAAATTCAAAATAACAAGAATGTGCAGATCAACTATTCAAAAGAGAGTAAGGTTTAACCCTATAAGTGGTTTTGACAAGATATACCATCCATAAAGATCTGAACAATTTTTCTGATGACGAGATAAATTGTCATCAAGAATATACTATCGATTTTTTTTTATGATGACGAGATCACACACACACAAGGATCTGTTCAGTTTTGCTGGTGACGAGATACCTCGTCGAGACAACCACCAGAAGGATTAAAGGTTGTTGTTCCACTGACCGAATAGTTAACTCTGTCTCTCGATACAGCAAGTGGAACAAAGTCTCATTTAGGCATGAATGTTTGGAATCCACCGTAATCCGCTGGCCCCAGTCTAATTAGCTAAAAAAATGAACAACGCGGGACAAGCCAAACAATCCAGGAATGGTACTCCAAACCACAAAGAACCAGAGTTAAATCAAGAAAAGTGGCATTACACAAACCCTCAAGCTCTGTTATTAGGACTTTTTTCATCCATCCAACTATTTAAGCCCTAAAACGATGCGTTTGATGAAGGCAAAGTAGGAATAAAGAACCACCTGTGTTATTTATTTGCGGAAAAGAACCGGCTCCGACCTGCATACACGGTGACCCCGGCCCGCGGGCTGCCCCCCTGGGGGCGCCCCCCTACTCCGGCGGCGAGCACAAAGCACCTGCAGAACCTGTTTACGCTCTACAGAGTGGTCACTTCGTCGTCCGTTAGAAAACTTCCACTTGTTTCTTTTCTCTTGTTGAATCTTCCTTCTCTATTACCGTTCTCTGCAATGTTGCCACTTTGATTTCTTTATGGCTCTTAAATGAAGAGATTGCTGTTATCAAGGCAGTAGGAGGGGTGGAATCAGAAAGGGGTACACACCAGTAGTATACATCGGGCCACGCATATTATACTGGGTGAAAATTCTTTATAGATGGTCCACTTGACTTCAGACCTCACATAGGTTCCAAATAAAATATGATTCATAAAATATGACAAATGGAGATCTTTCGTATACGATTATTTTGGTATCCTATTATTTTTGTATTAATATATTTTAGTATTCGAGTGAGCCGCGGTAGCTCAGTCAGTTGAGCGTCGGGCTCGCATCAGAAGGGTTGTGGGTTCTGTCCTCGGCGGAGCCTGCAATTCTGACGATTGTGAGATCGGCGCTTCGACCTGGCTAAAGACCGTCGTGTTCACTAATGGTGACTGGGGCACGTTAAATAGGTCGTGGTCACAAAGTCCCCCATGTTCCCATACCAAATCAATACCTCTGGGGGTATCTGATCAGAGGGTTATCGGCCTCTGATTGGTATCTAAATTACGATATGTGTGAGTGAATGGATGTATGAAAGGGACCTTCCTGTAAAACGGATGTGTCATGTATGCCGAGCGAAGTCGGACTTCCTCCCAATGGGGCTCAATAACATGGAAGGCGCACTCTCTTGCCGTCTTCGACGGGCCTGGCACTCCTCTGGTTTGCCAGTGTAGGCATTAGAAACAACAACAACAACAACAGTATTCGAGTACTTTGGATGAAAACTAATGTTGAGTGAAACTACCATTTAATCTCAAAAATCGGTGGTTACATCTTGATACATAACTCCGGCGTATTAACATTGACTCCTCGATGTATTCTATATACCATCGAGGTAGTACACATATAGTGAACATTACAAAAAGCAGTAAGAATTGATGAATCACAAAATTTCTTTAGAGGACAGTTCCAAAAATGATTTTTCAATGATCAAACAAGATATGCTCCAGTCACTTCTTTATCAATGCAAATAAGGTAGTTTTTGGAGTCAGCCAGGTTGAAATGATTCAAATAGGCTTGCAATAAAGTTGCCTATTCTGCTATAGTTGAAAAAGTGGCAACTTCTGTAGGGATATTTTTGAAGTAATGGAGGTAGGTCATTAGGCTCACTCTGGAATAGCAAAAGATAGCGATTTATCCCAATGTTCCTCCATAAAGTACATCAAAATGATCAAACCTCTCTCCCGAACCTACCAAAACATCTAAAGAGGGTAGCTTCTGATAAAGGAACTGGTCCTGTTGTGATTGATAGTTTAGCTAACTTATAATCCATTTCATTTTCACGCACTTCGAAAAATTAAGGGTCATGCAATCCGAGATGAATCATGTACCAAGTACCTGTATCGAAGTACCTCAAATGACCAATGAATAATTCGATAATCATTTGGAATAAAGTACGAACACTTACATGTCTTGACATGTTTAATAGGGACTTTAAGAAATTAAATAAAAAATGCTTATCTGAACACGTTAAAGGTTTTGGTTTATAAAAAAAGCATTTTTTTTTGCTCTGTTGAAGTCAGCCTAATAGGGAATGTGCAGGTCTCTGACCTTAATGCAAGCCCCGCAACCTACAGACATGTTTTCCGCAAAGCTTTTCAAGAGTTCCTGAGGCAAGGAGGTCCCATTCGCTGACAAGAATATGTCTTTCCTTAGTGGTGTTGTGAAGGCTGCAATGCAACATCCAAGAACATCTCAAGCATACATTGAATTACGATTCCGTGACCATGCTTGATACGAATTCAGTATCAGTCTAAACTTTTGGCATGTGTGTAATATTAAATAAGGTTAGAATATTTTCGAAAAAAATATTATTATTGCCCTCACTTTTAAGACAAATATTCTTTACCAACAAGGAGTTCTTGAACTCTTAAATTCAACCCTCCTGGTGGTTGTCATGACGAGGTATCTCGTCATTAGAAGAAAATTGACCAGATCTTGATGAACGAGATGTCTCGTCATTAGAAGAAAATGACCAGATCTTGATGGACAAGATATCTCGTCATTAGAAGAAAATTGACTTGATCTTGATGGACGAGATATCTCGTCAGAAGAAAACTGATCAGATCATGATGGACGAGATATATCGTCATTAAGAGAAAACTGACCAGATCTTGATGGACGAGATATCTCGTCATTAAGAGAAAACTGACTAGATCGTAATGGTCGAGATATCTCGTCATTAGAATCATCAAAAAGTCAACAATAACTTGATGACTTGACATCTTGTCATTAAAACAATCGGCCAGGGTTTGATTTACGAGCAATCTCGTCGAAACCTTTAAACAGTTGAAGAAAATTTTCCTTAGCAGTCGCAAACTCAAATTTTATCTGGAGACAATGAAAAAAGAACTATGTAGTTCAAATCGCGATACCTGAAGGCGTGATGTAGTGAAATAAAAATTCCCTCATTGAAATTCTAAAAATTATCATATTATCATACTCAACACACAGTTCTTCCCGAGCGGGAATTGTTAGAAACGCTTAGTAACTATTTCTTTTTTTGAAGCATATGTCTTTAAACCAGTATCTCAATGTCGGATGATTCAAGATCAGACAAGGTAAGAGCACGAGACAAATTGGAAAAGAAAACGAAGGAAAATCAAGTCCATGGTGAGGTTCGTAACAAAGAAAGCATGGTTTCGTGACTGAAACTAATCATTGCTAGCGATGATCACTGAGAAATCACTCCGAGAATAACATCGATTTTACAACTGCACATGAAAGTTCAACGAAGTCGGTCTGAATTTATGTTACCGTATATAAATAAGAGTTTTGTGACCTTTTATATTAGCTATAGAGTCCGGCTCTTTTAAAGAGCAAATGTGATGAGACTTTTTACATTAAAAAAAACTGGTTTCGATCCGCTTTTGTGGCTCCGGTAATGTATAAGCAACGGGAGGGTTGCTAGTTCGAATCCAACCAAAGACCCCTGTGTATAAAGGGGTTGGGGCACGCGAAATTTGTCGTGGTCTCAAATATTCTCACTTTGGTGTGGCGAGGAAGTTTGGACAGTGGAATGTTCCATTCCATTCCGTTTCGAGTGGAAGCAGACCCCTTCGTACCGGGAAATTGAAAACCCACAAAGGATTAGCCAATGGCTAGGGAGAGGGACAGTGGAGTGTCCGCTCATATAAAACCTCGTCATCTGTCAGTGGTTCAAAAAATTACCTGATGTTGTTCTCGATAGATAGGTATTTTAATTAACCTCACACTGGTGCAACTGAACGGGCTATTTGCGATGGTGTTGTCCTCGGATCTGTCTCTTCGGGTATGATCGCCTATAATCACCACTATCCCGATGTGTTGTTCCGGTGCGACATTAATTAAATACATACCTATCTCGGTTTGCTTTTCTAGTCAATTTCATATAAATATCAAAAATTTTACTAAAAAAATAGAACATTAAACTTATTATTTAATAAATATTATTATATTAATGAATAACAAAACCTAAATTCTCAAATCAGCAAGCAAATTGTAATTAAAAATATGCATTGCATAAAAAACTTCATAAACGATATTTTCAAAATATTTTGAGAAAAGTACACAGAAATCAAGTAAAATAGCACTGTCGTTACTGAACCTCAAAGACTTCCCCTTCAAACTCCCATTAAGGTTTAATTTAGTTCATCGCTTCCTTTTTTATCTGTGTCAATGTAGTACAGAGCCCCCAGTGAGCTGTTGAGTTCAAAGTCTGTAAAGGTCAGGGACTAATTCAGAAAATATATTATTTTCAGCTATTATTCCAATCAAAAGGTTAAATTATAAATGAACATAGCGTTTATCGCCTTTATTTACTGTTGTTTGAGCGTGCAGTTTATCTGTGAAAAGAAAAAAGTTGCTAATTTATTTTTGAGACTTAAAAGTATTTCAGTATCGAAAAATATTTCTGTATTCGAGTATCGAACTAGAAACTCTTCTAAAATCTTCAATATTAAAGTTTTTGTTCTGAAATTTTTTCTATAGGTATGCATTGCATTTTGTAACTATAATAACTATTTTATGTTTTCAAAACGTAAATTTTTTTTTATTAAAATAAAAAATGTCAAAATTTTGACGTTGGGCAAAATTGGTATACGTATCTTAAAATATTTTATAACATATCACTTCATCTTTGCATCAGTTAACTTCTAAAAGTTCATGCTATAAATTGGCTTCGTGACTTTTGGTTAAAACAATTAGAATAAATTAAAAATATTTTGTTCAAAAACTGCATAAAACGCATTATACAAAGTCCGAAAAATTATAGAAAAAAATATATATATACACAACTGTTGAAGACAAATCTATATAAATAAGAATGGAGTGTTTGTTTGTACATTCAATATTTTCGACCCATTTCAAGTTTTCTATCCGTTTTGGACCCTTCTGATGCCGAATCCGCCTTTTTCTCGTTTGGTGTCTGTCCGTCTGTCCGTCTGTCTGTCTGTATGTTGTGCCCTATACACGTCCACGCGGTTTAAGATATTTTCATGGAAATTTGCATACAGTGAGTACTTATCTTGATTTAGTGAGTGGAATTGGTTGCGAAAGTCTGTTTGTCCGTCTTTCTGTTCTATGCTCGATTTTGTGTTTGTGTAAGCATCACATGAATTCTATTCCAAATATTTGATTTCAGTGTATTTTATTTTATACATTATCTATTAATTTAGTAAATGCAATATTAAACTTTTCTTTATTGTTATATTTAGATGAGTTTCATGCTAAAACACCTGAGTAAGTATACTTAAATCAACCATAATTTGGTAGTTTTGGAAAAATTGGAATGTCTATTGAATATTACGATTACTTCGATTGTTTTACCAGTACTGCTAAAACAGTAATTATTCTTCAAAAAATTATATTTTTTAATGAAATTTCAGTTATGATACTTCATTTATTTCGAGTCTTATTTTTGTTCTTAGCGCAATGAAAACGATTTCGGAATATTTGAGACAGACGATATTTTTCAACGAAACGAGAATGAACAAGATCGCGTGAGCAGTGATATTTTCTGTTTCTTTCGCTCTGAATTAATTTCACATTTCTAAATTTTGTGTACTTTTAGTTGTAAATTGTGGCAACTGTGCGAGATCAAGAGATAAAAATGAATCACAAATTAATATCTTTAGAACAATTTTTCCGACATATTTTATTTTGTTCTATTTTACTGTTTTCTGTTTTAAATATTTATTATTTTAATAAATGTGTTTTCCTTCTCATCACACCCGACAGCAAAGTATTAGACTTGAAAATGTTAGGTAAGTCAGTATAAATGTCAGTAAAATTTTCAGTAAATTTTAAGTGTAGTTATGCCATTATTGAAAGAATAATGCCGTTATTGAAAGAATAATAATGTTTGTTAATCCAAACTGGAACTTTTTCCAACATTAAAAAATTCGTTGTAATAATGACAGGAGAAGATTGCAAAATTTCACAATGTCGCATACCGGAGGCAAGAGTGCCACAAGTAAAAAAATATTGTTTTGTTGACTATGAGTGCGAGAGCACTCGCCGTAAATCGTAATTTTAATTAATTGAGTTGAACATGAAAAGAACTTAAGAAAGGGAATTCCAAATCTTCCTATAAATCGTCTTTTATAGTAGTAACCTTAGTATCAACTTTCGTCATTTTGTAGCTTTTGTGCGATGTATGTGATGTGCTCATACAGCAATTGTGCGATGTATGTGAAATGTATTACATGAATGGATATGCATGTGTAGGATTTGTGTCCAAAGTAAGTTGTAGGAAATATAAAGATGGCGAAAGATGTTAAAATAAATTTTTACTCTACAAAAACCGTAAGTCATTATATATTTTGATTATCTCTTCAATCTATAGTAAACCAATTCAAACCGAGTAAGGTTGGGTATTTTGCTAGTTAAAGAAATATATTTGTAAAGTAAATGTAGAAAATTGCGTGTTCATTTATGACAAGTAGTTTTTAAGTTAAACGATTTTTACTATTGATATCCCATTTAACACAAAAGGGGGGAAATGTGTTTAAAATTGTGAAAGATCGTTTGATTTGCAGCTGTCATGTTTATAGAAAGTTGAATATTTCCGGTTCTACTGATGGTTGAAAAGAAATTTAGGTTTCATTTTATTCAGAAAAATATCTATATTATTTTTGAAGGTAATAAAAAAAAAAGTTAGACTTCTTTTTCATATTTTGAGTTCCAGACCCCTTTAAGCGGAAACATAGACCAAAATAACCGACTTCAGTCACTAAATAAATGTAAGAAGTCACAGTATGTAAAGTTTTATGAAAATATATCCAACCGTTTGGACGTAGTATGGTCACACTCATACGGAAAGCGAAGCCACTGATTTTGCATTTGTAGAACCGAAAAGGGATAAATAACATGAAATGGGTTGAAAATATTCAATGTCCAAACAAAAACCCTCCCTTTTCATGAAAATGTATGTGGTCATATTTAGTACGAAGTATGTCAAGATAATTGAAAGACATTTTAACCATTTATGGAAATGCAATCGCTTTCAAGGTTGCCGGGGAAAGTCGAATGCATGGCCGATTCCCCTCAAAGACGTTGTTTTTATTTTATCCATACTTCGATTATTTCTCTTTTTTAATTTCATTCAAGAGAGTCGGTAAGAGAACAATGGGAGGTATGTTCTCTCCCAGCGTTGCCACGTGCCTCCCCCAGTTCATGCCGATCGTTTTGTCTCTCTTTGGCTGCGTAACAATCCCCATAAAACGAGACGGAACAAAAAAAGAAAAGTATACGAAAAGAGGAATGTTGGAGATAACATTGAATTGCGTCGTGGCATACGCCTTCGAAGGATAATTGTTTCGGAGTCTCAAACCTCTACGGTTTGTAATAGGAGTAGAGTAGGGATTTCCAACCGGTGGTACGCGGCAACGATTCAGGTGGTACGCAAGGATGATACGAGCGACCCAAATATTCTACGAAGTTTGTTAGATTTTTTAATATGTATAACCACGTTTAGCTATTTCTTAAGCCATTTGTTACTAGTGACTTGTGAAAGAGTGGTTTTTCTGAACTTTTGTATGTAAAAAATAAATATAGAAACAGAGTAGTTGTTGAAGAGGACTTAAGAGTGAAGTTAAGCTCCATTGCTCCTGATAATGATATTTTAATAAAAGACAAACAACAAGATTCGCACTAAAAATTAATTTTTGATTATGTTAATCTTTGTTTGCTTAGTTTGTACTAATTTTTTAAATTTATTTGTTTTTAGACCTGTGATTAAAAATAAAACTAATTTTCAATAATCGTTTTTTTCCCTTTATTAAAACATCATTAATACGAAATACAAGTGCATTAATCATAAAATATGAAGCTTTTTTAGTATTTTAATAAAAATAAAACAAGTCAATGGACACTTTTCTGACATTAGATATATGTTTCTAAAAAAATATAGAACTGGTGGTACGTGAAAAATTTCTAAAAATTTAAAGTGGTACGAAGTTACTAAAAGGTTGGGAACCCCTGGAGTAGACCATTCCATGTTGTGTGTTTTTCTCTTTATTTTTGTCGTTGATCCTCAAAGTGATTACGATACATTTTTTTGTAATATCGTTCTTTTATTGTTGTCTTCAGATTAATTTTGAGTTTGTGACTGCATAAGAAATTTCTTCTTTAACCCCTCCAAGTGTTTTCGACGAGTTATCTCGTCTATCAAGATCTAGACAATTTAGCTAATAGCGTGGTATCTCGTTGTCGAGATATTGCGAATTGTTTTGTAATGGCGAGATTAAGATCTTATCAGTTTTGTGCAAAAGACGATGTACCTCATGGTTGGATCGAAATTCGAACTCGCAACTCTGCGGTTCCTATAGATAAGCGCACACTTATCCCCATCACAGTGATCAGATTTAAGAATTATGTAATTATTTACATTGTTTTAAATGAGGCTGCGCTCACCTATCTGCATCGTACATTAGCAATCCCGACGGAGATTCCCGAAGGTGAATAAAATCCGTTCCGTTCGTACAATGCGGATGACTCATCCGAAATTTTCCAGTAGTTTGGGCACCGGATGTTGGCGTGGCCGTATTTTGCCGTCAGCTCTGAGTGAATCCTGATCTACAAACATGGACTATGTAAAACTAATTGCTATTGTGCACGAATTTGAAGAGTTGTACAACATGCAAACACAGGGTTCCCACGGTCCTTGAAAAGTCCTTAAAAGTCCTTGAATTTTTTTTTCATAACTAGGGGCCCTTGAAAGTCCTTGAAAATTACGGAACTTGGTGAAAAGTCCTTGAAAGTACTTGATTTCTTTAACAAGTACATAATTGTGTAATTTCGTCTTGCATTGGAAATTGTCCAGACTAGTTTCCTCCACAGCATGTGTGCCATTTGAGCCTCATTCTGAATGAAACCGGTGTTTCACGCTTTGACACAATGTGATATACTTATAATGCTAGGTCTAGATCTCCACAGTATGGCTATCCATCTAAGTTGACACCTCTGGTCTCCATTAAGACCGCCGCTTCTCATACTCTTCTTCGTGCCACCAAAATAATTTATCGTACGATATTTTATCGCACGACGGAAATCGATATGTGTGCAAGTAGCCTGAAAGTTAGCATTGAAACAAGAAGCCCACTCTGCAAAAAAAAAAAATCAGGTTCTGTGAGAAAAGAAAATCTCAATTGTTCCCAAAATTGACAATAACCTTTCTTTTTTGGACTATCAGTTGTATAAAAAAATTATTTCTTTTTTTATATATTTTTCTTTTTAGTTGACAACTTTTGTGTATGCCTTGTTTTAGGTCGTTATAAAAAATTTTAGGTCCTTGAAAAATATTTTTTTGGTTTTGAAAAGTCCTTAAAAGTCCTTGAATTTTTTTTGGATAAAGGTGTGGGAACCATGATAACACTATTCCAATCAACAACGGATGAATATGATATGGGAAGACATCGAGAGTATAAGGAAACAGAGTGGAAAATAAATTAATATTTGATTTATTCACATAAGAGCAACACTACCCTACAATAATGGACCGAACAGCAAGATGTGATGCTATAAGAGAAAGAATAAATATTTTAATAGGGGGATGGTCCTCCACGTGATGCAATTACATTATCAACCCTTCTGGGCATACTTTCAACAAGGTTTTGACACAAAGCTATGGGTATTTGTGTCCATTACTGCTGCAAGAATGCCGCCCTTTCAGCTGTAGATTTCGGATATGGTTCCCTGGTCCTTAAGCGTAACTCTAACTCGTCTCACAAATATTCTATGGGGTTAAGGTCAGGACTATGAGCAGGCAAGGGAGGACGTTTTACATCCATATCTTGACACCACTGCTTGACAGAGGCTGCAAAATGAGACGGTGTTGTCGTCCTAGAAGTAACACCGTCCATTCCATAAAATTGCCAGAGCGTAGGAAGAATCTGACTGTCCAAAATGTTCATGTAGGCATCGGAGTTCAATTGACCAGGAAGAACATGCAAGGTCCCAGGCCATATCACGAAAAACACTCCAAAAAAGTAGTCGAATTTTATGCAAATTCGCTGGCGTCCAGTCCATTATTGTAGGGCAGTGTATATATTTTGTTTACAATCGAGTCTTTTTTTGAGGTTCTATTGACTTCTTGAATTACGTGTTTTCTCTATTTAAATGTGGTGGGTTGTCTAGAAATGTTGCAAACTTTACGTGAGTCATACCAAAGTACAGCAAAAACTCGACGTCATCATCAATTAAATCAGGGAATAATGGAGATGAAAGTCTTCATTCTTCGACCTCTTATTATTTAGATTGTGTACACCCCAGTTCCGTTGTTGTTCCTATTCTGCAACCAACCAACTGACGACTACTTCTTCATAACTGTCCATAACAGCGTTTGAGTCCAATCAAGTTTGTTATCACAACCAATGTTCATATGAGAAAATTGCACGAATGAGCTGCGATGGCCTATGGAGGTGGCCTACCTTTAGAAATGCCAATCCTACGAATGCAGTATGCGCAGTACACTAAATTAATCCGACCCGTTCCATCCGTACGATGCTGTAGGTTGGTATTTAATTAACGTCGCGCTGGAGCAACACAATGGGCTATTGGCGAACATCCGGGATTAACCCCAAGATTCGAGGACAACACCACTTAATTTTGAACCAAGGTCAGATGACGAGGTCACGCGTAAGCTGGCATCCCACTCTCCAAACTTCCACACTAAGCCAACTTGGACATTAATGACCGATTTGACTCGCACCATCCCCCCTTTGTACACGACGGTGTTTGGTTGTATTCGAACTCGCAACCCTCCGTTTGGTAATCCGTTACTCTAGCAACCGGACTACCACATACGATGCGGGATAGTGTGCGCCTTACCTTAGGTCTCGGTGCATGTATCCAATTTTTTAACGTGCGGCGCCGCTGCGTTGCCGAAGCCAAACTATGCACTCTAACCGTGAAATGACGCAAATACTAATTTCGCGCCATTTGCGATGGATATCTATCGAAGAAAACGTGTTTATTTCGCTTACTTGGTGTACAAAAAATATATTTTGAAACAAAATAGACGTTACTGGATAGGTACATGTATTAATTGTTATTTATATTCCATTTATTTATGGTAATTGGTAATTTTAGTTAACGTCGTACTAGAGCAACACAACGGGCTATTGACGACGGTCCGGAATCAGTCTCTTAAGGGAAATATTCGAGGACAACACTTCATAATTTTGAACCACGGTCAGATGACGAAGCAACACCTGAGCTGGCACCCCACTCTCCAAACTTCCACACCAACCCAAAGTGAGGACTTTCGGCCACGACAGATTTAAGGTGCACCAGCCGCCTCTACACCATACGTTTACAAACATCCATGCCCGGACCCGGATTCGAACCAGGAACCTTCCGATCTAGAGGCTAACACCTTAACCACTATACCGGTTGGTCGGCCATTTATTTATGAAAACAAGGTACTTGAAACCGGAGAAGCGTGTGCGGCACCGTGGGGAACTGCGGTACAGATTGCACGCAAGTTGGACGTGCGTCACCGCAACGGCGCCGTAGGTATGTGTGCACTACTCTGTTGGATCTAATGTATCTCAGACCGCACTTGCGTTGCGACAAGTTGAAAAACCGGATGTGTGCACCGGACCTTAAGTCACTATTCTAGCAACACGGTTAACGCAGACCCATCTATCTCCGCTAAGCCATGTCTAGTTAAAATACGGGAAGGGGTTTTTTGTGAATTTGTTAAGAACAAGGAATCGATCCATTCTCGATCCATATCGTACGGAGCTGTTGGAAGAAATGACCCCCTGATCCCTCTGGGAAACTTTATGCACGAGCCTCCAGGTGGTTTCAGATTTGGGAGAATCCCTCCACGAGGGTAGGGGGTGAAAACCACTTCGGGGGAGTGTCAAAGGGTGAGGTCAATGAGGAGTGCAAAAAATGAGGTCTTTGGGGTCCATCTCGTTAGGGGAATTTTGTGGTAATGTATGAGAGCAAGGGATCTTCAGTGCAATCAAACCAGGCGGTCTGAAAATTTTACTACAGCTATTCAAATGCTCTCGCATGATAAACGTCGGGGTTATCTTAAAATGCAGTTTTTCGCCACTTTGGCGACGTTTGGCGGTTAATCTAAATGGCACGTGGATCCATCAACTATCGTATATCAATTCGGATTTTATTATTTGGAATTTCTATGGCGAAGTGCTGAAATCGGTTTCTTTACGAACCTGAGGGTATTTTCTCGTGGGGTTTACTATATTTAGTAAACACGATGGGCACGCTACCGGAAAACCCAAGCGAGCTTTTTCTGTTTCATCCTACTACTCCGGTTCCCGATAATTCTTTTTTCTCTTTCAAGACATCTTTTGTAGACTCTGTCTCTTGTATTTGGCGCAGTATTTGGCCAAGTATGGATGGACCTTTGAGCCATAAAACCCCAACATAATCAAACCATTAAAAAACACTGTCCTCTTACCGCTACAAAGTCCTTGTTTTTGTAACAAGCATCTCTGCAGCGTATTGTTCATTATTTTAAGAATTATGAATCTTCAAGTTTGCATCCTTCCCAATTGCGAAAGCATTTTGGTTTCGTGATTCTGGAACTGCGTCGACACTGCTTTAGCAAATATTTTTTTAGTCTCATACGTAACAAAACAATTTTCCTTTTAGTTTGCTGCACTGACTTAAAAGACCCCAGGTCAATTACCAGACACTCACAATAAATATTTTGTGTTGAACCATTAAAAAAAGAGTGGATGTAACATTTTTTTCTTGCAAATAAACTTGCATCTTGTTGGGTTTATTTAAAATAATTTCTCAATACAATAAGAAATCTGCAAAACAAAATAAGTGTTTTTTTTTTTCAATTTTCTAAGCATATTTGTGCATGTTTTGAAGTGAATACGTCTTTAAAAACGAAACAGTATTGAAGGGAACGCTTAAAAAGTCTAGCGTTACTACTGTTGTCTTACGATTTAAAAGCAAGAAACACCCAGAAGATATATACAGCGTAGTGTACACAAAAATGTCCTAACCTCACACTACCATCGAATCCATGAATACAACTAAGCTTTTTAAAAATAATGCTAGTGTAAGAATTTTGTAAAAATAGTTTTTCTAAAATTTTGTTTCTTTCTCTAAGGTTGATGTCATTTTTTTTGAAATTCAAATCGGTGAGTAATCCATTTCAACGATGAGTTTTGCTTAGGCTCTCATATAACTGTAGTCGTTTTGAATTTTTTCTATGTAATTGGATATTTTCTTAAATAGAAATGACAATTAAATGAACAAAATGGTCATTTCCACCGCCAATTAAACGGAGATAAAACTGTTTACATTCAACCTGCAACTAAACGAGCAATTGAATAGATTACCTAACACAAACAAGGCAGGTAAGAACAGATACATTGTCTGACAGGCATTCATCAGTCAATTACCTAGCTGTCTAGCGATGGAAGGAATGGAGTAAATCACCAATCAGTGCGGTAAAGACAAGCTCTAAAGAAAGAGTAGAAAACCACCACCCGTAGGAATGGGTACCTCAGCATTCCTCAGCCTTGACATTATTAAAGTAGCATTCTGCCCATACTAATGGATGTTTACCAATTCCTCAGGCGGAGATACCGTTCGGCTGTTTTCCTTCGACTCCCTTGCCAAAGCCTTGGGAAAATACGGCGCACGAAAACCGAGAGGTGTAGGTCACTGGCTGCTTTGGAAATTGCAAAATACGACCAAAGAATCTTAACCCTCCTGGTGATTGTCTGCATGGGGTATCTAGTAATTAGCAAAACTGACCTGATCCTGGGGGACGAAATATTTTGTCATTAGTGCGCACGTAAACGGAGAGGTATAGGTCACTGGCTACTTTGGAAATTGCAAAATACGACCAAAGAATCTTAACCCTCCTGGTGATTGTCTGCATGGGGTATCTAGTAATTAGCAAAACTGACCTGATCCTGGGGGACGAAATATTTTGTCATTAGTGCGCACGTAAACGGACAGGTATAGGTCACTGGCTACTTTGGAAATTGCAAAATACGACCAAAGAATCTTAACCCTCCTGGTGATTGTCTGCATGGGGTATCTAGTAATTAGCAAAACTGACCTGATCCTGGGGGACGAAATATTTTGTCATTAGTGCGCACGTAAACGGACAGGTATAGGTCACTGGCTACTTTGGAAATTGCAAAATACGACCAAAGAATCTTAACCCTCCTGGTGATTGTCTGCATGGGGTATCTAGTAATTAGCAAAACTGACCTGATCCTGGGGGACGAAATATTTTGTCATTAGTGCGCACGTAAACGGACAGGTATAGGTCACTGGCTACTTTGGAAATTGCAAAATACGACCAAAGAATCTTAACCCTCCTGGTGATTGTCTGCATGGGGTATCTAGTAATTAGCAAAACTGACCTGATCCTGGGGGGACGAAATATTTTGTCATTAGTGCGCACGTAAACGGAGAGGTATAGGTCACTGGCTACTTTGGAAACTGCAAAATATGACCAAAGAAACTTAACTCTCCTGCTGGTTGTCTCCATGAGCCAAAATTGAGTAGATCCTGAAGGATGAAATAGCTCGTCACTAGAAGAAATCTGACCGGATCTTTATTTCGCCATCATCAAGAAATCGGCAGTATCTTGATAACGAGATACCTCGTCATTAACAAAATATGTCAGATTTTGGTGGACGAGATATCTTGTTGAAACCACTCGAAGGGTTAAAACAGGTGCCAAAAACGTCAATAGCTAACTTAACCACAAGACCTGTTGTTAAATAATATTAGTCGTTGGGATTGGATTAAGAATATCTTTTAAAGGTAATCGTAAACATTATTAAACTCCATCGTAAACATTAAGTTAGCCAGGCTATATTTGTAGTGCTCCCAAAGAGGGCTTGAAAGTAAAATGCTTGAATACCTCTGCTTTAATTGCAAAAATAAATGACATCCATTTTGTTTTGAACACGCTAAGACAACAAAATCTGCGAATCTCTGAATTAAACAGCGCGTAAGTTATATATGATTTGTATTTATTTGATGCACTAGGTAAGTAATAAACATCGCACTGGAGAAACACGACGGGATATTAACAACGGTACGATATCAACCCCAAAGGGAAATATCTGAGTTCAACACCTTTGTCATTTCAAACAACGGGAAGATGACGAATGACGATCTCATGCACTAGAGTCCGCCGTAACTAGTTGTCTGGAAAGACTTAATTACAGGAGTGGGTGTTTACAACACCGTGTTATTTATTTCTAAATTCCAAATTTGTCATTCGTGTTTAATTTTGACCTTGAATGGACGAGCGCTTTGTCTCACTGGAATGGTCATAATCTCTAAGCGAATTAAAATTTAAAAAACTCACTTCCAACACTGTATGATAGATTCATGTATTCGACTACTACACTTGATATAAGATGTTTTTACTTTTCGAGTCGTTTCATGGCATGACGTTCGACTAGATGACGGATAAACGAGGATTTAGTGTCTAGTGACGCCATTAAAGTCACTATCCAGCCCCGATTCTCATGCCAGAACTGAATAAATAACACACTTTTGAGATCTGCTATTTTCTCCACGCAGATGTGTTAGATATCGTCGGCTAACCTTGCCAGTACTCGATAAGTCGTCAGGATGATCACAAATATGGCGAGGGTTTTTTGCTTATGTGGAACGAATTTCAAATATTCTCTTCTTATCGCGCGTCGGTTGAATGTGGTTCGTACCACCTCATTCCAGTACTTGCCTGATAGAAAAAGACAACGGTAGATTAAATAAAATAAAAAGATTAGTTGTAGTGTGATTCACATACGAAAAAGCGATTAAATCTTGCGTTCCCAATGCCTTTGACTGCGACTATCTAGGGATATAAGCCTTGTGTTTAGATAAGGGTAAGAATACTAATCATAAACTGTCTGTGGGAACTTTTTAATTTGTCTCATTTTCCTTTGAAACATCTGCCATTACATGATACATAAAAATGATCATAATATATTTTATTTTGGAATAAATATTGTTTGGTAACATAATCCTGGTTTTTGCTCAACATAAACCCTCCACCAGAAATTAATTGTGTGTTCAAATCACGTCCGGGCCACCACTTCCTTCAATGCATTCTCTTTGACGATAGAATAACAGGAAAGCGCAATTAAGTAATGCTTTTATTGAAACATTCTAAATATTCAATTAAATTCCAAGAATCTTTTCTCGAACCGAAATTTTTGTGGATCGTCTCTTTGATTATTTAATACTATCTTCGTTGTAATTTTGAACACTCCGACGTCCTTTGGGAGGACCAAGTTTTGAACTCGCATCCCCGTGAATGCTAATTGGTGACGCTACCAACTGGGCGACAGCGTTCCCAAAGGGATTGGCGTTTCAGGAGATCGTGAATTGAAAATTTGTTTGGTAAGTAGGTAGATGAATTCCGTTCGGCACTGGAAAAACATTGGCTATTGACAATGGCCTGGGATCTATCCTAAAGAGAAAGATTCGAGGACAACACCACGTAATTTTAAACTCAGATGACGAGGTCACACTTAAGATGGCACCCCACTCTCCAAATGTCCATAACCCACCAACGTGAGGACATTTTAAGCCACGATAGATTAAATGTGCACTAGCCACCTTTGTACACGACGGTCGGGTTGGATTCAAACTCGCAATCCTCCGGTTGCTGAACCCTTAGTCTTCCAACAGAGCTACCGCGACCCATTCTTACTGAAGAGGATATTTTACAATATTGTTAATACAATACCTACAAGACAATACTTACTTTAACGCTTCAAGTGGTTTAAACGAGATATTTCGTCCAACAAGATCGGACCAATTTTGCTAATGACGGGATATTCAGTCATTAGATAGGTAGGTACCTTCATTAACATCGCACTTACGCAACACGACGGGCTATGGAGGATGGTTCGGGTTCAAACCCGATCCGAAGACAACACCATGTAATTTTGATGGTAAGGGTAATGGTAATTTTAGTTAACGTCGTACTAGAGCAACACAACGGGCTATTGACGACGGCCCGGGATCAGTCCCTTGAGGGAAAGATCCGAGGACAACACCTCGTAATTTTGAACCACGGTCAGATGACGAAGCAACACCTGAGCTGGCACCCCACTCTCCAAACTTCCACGCCAACCCAACGTGAGGACTTTCGGCCACGACAGATTTAAGGTGCACCAGCCGCCTCTACACCGTACGCTTACAAACATCCATGCCCGTACCCGGATTCGAACCAGGAACCTTCCGATCTAGAGGCTAACACCTTAACCACTATACCGGTTGGTCGGCCCATGTAATCTTGAACTACTGTCAGAAGACGAGACAATACCTGATCTGGTACTACACTCTCCAAACGTCCACATTCGTCACCTAACCGTGGTTTAAAACTGCGTGGCGTTGTCCTCGAATCAGAGGGATGATCCTAGACCGTCGTCAATAGCCCGTTGTGTTGCTCTAGGACGACGTTAATTAAAATTACCTTACCTTACCCGGACTATCGTTTTTGCGTGGGGAAATTTTCCAAACAAACCCTTTTCCATTTCTCTTTGCTTTTGGCTTTTTATATCTTATTTAATTTTTTCTAGTTGCTGTAATCAGAATGTTTAAATCCTCATTTGCATTCATTAATACTTAAAACAACTTTACCAGCATATTTTACCAACTTTTATACGAGTAAAATCTATAGCTTGTTTTTATCCCACTTTCCTTTTAAAACTTTTATTATCAACACTAGGGGCTCCGCCCCCTGTTCGCTATCGCTCGCCAACCCCCAAAATTTCAACGGATTTAAAATCTGCGGAAAGCATTCTTTAAATTATTGCGTTTATGTTTTCTTAATCTTTAATGTTTAATGTTTAGAGTTAAATCTTTAATGTTTTCAGTATCAATAAGATTTAATGTGTCCAACCCGATTTTTTCATTTAATTCTAAAAAATTGTTTTAACAATTTATTGGCATCACGGCGTTGCCTGTGCTTCGCAAACCAAATGAGAATTCGTAGCAATCACAGGGGGTTAGCGAGCAGTGGTTACTCCTGACCCCACTAGCTGTCACGGGCAACGCCAAGCTGGTCACGCTGTGGCTAGTATACTATATCAAGGGGTGTCCGTGCAAACGTTTTCATGGTGCTTTTGGTTACTCTTCACCTATTTTCTCAAACACGATTCGGAGCCGCGTAGCATCGTAGTCCTCGTGACTGGATGAAGAAAAGCGAGGAGAAAAAAAACCCGGAGAGGTCTGAAGACTAAAAAAAGACCAAAGCTCAAGACGAAACAAAAAGAAAATCCCCAGAGGGGGCTCACGATGGAACGAATCGTGTCACATTCCACCGTCGGGGTCGCTTCAGAACCTTCCTCGTTTTGTCAACCTCCGTCAGCCTCGAGCTGGCCCTTGGAGCGGATGATGAGAGGGAGCGAACGAATTCAGGAAATAATTTCGATCCAATCCCAACATTACCCATCTCCTATTCCAATCGAAAGGCAGGAACATGCCTTTAAATAAATTTGTGACTGTTTTGAAACATGTCTAGCTGAATTTTGACATTTGGTTGGTACGGAAGTTTGGAGTGTGGGGTGCAAGCTCAAGTGATGCCTCGTGATCTGAACCGTGGTGTTGTCATCAGATGATCTTTCCCTTAGGGGGATTGATTCCGGATCGTTGTCTATAGCCCGTTGTGCTTCTCTAGTAGGACGTTAATTAAAATTACCTTACTGGGGTACCTCCCCGTTCAAACTGTCACATATCCCATAATACATAGATTCTTCGCTTGCTTAAGCAACCAAATACGAAATTAACTTAGCGCTTTCCAAATATATCTGATTATTTACCTTCTGGGTCACCATGGCTCAGATGCGTCGCCCACTGTCCTAGCAACCTGCGACCTGTAAGAAGCGACGTTTGGATTCCTGTAACTACGATGGGTATATTTCTAAGATAGTAAATATTTTCCTTGTTTGTGTGTGAGGTAGGTACTTGAGTTGACGTCACGCTAGAGCAACACATCGGACTATTGGCAACCGTCCGGGATCAATCCCGAAGGGAGCTATCCCTGGACAACAGCTCGTCGTTTTCAACCACGTTTGGAGGAGGTGAACACAAGATCTGGCCCCCCACTCACCAAACTTCCACAGCACGCCAACGTGATAACTGTCCAGGCCATGACAGATATAACGTGTACTACTCCTAAGGTATTTGGTTGGATCGAGTTTAAAACTCGCAACCCTCAGGTTTCTAATTCGCTACTCTTCCAACCTAGCTGCCGCAACCCCCTTAGTGCGGAGAAAGAAATCTGCCCCAAAAGTGAAAGACGAAAGTCCAGTAATCTTGAGACGACCACTGCGGTGAGTTGCTCGAAGCATGTTTGAGGGTAGTAGCGTAGACAGCTGCATCGAAGAGGCTTCCTGAAGGTGTTTTGAATGTGGTCGGGCTCATTTCAGGGTCACGGTAGGGTTCTAGTTCGAGCTATGTAAACCTCAAAAGTGTTCTAGAACCGGAAATTTCTTCCGTAAATAGTTTTGTATTACTGCTTAGCTTTACCCTGCTGATGGTATCTTGTCATTAGCAAAATTGACCAGATATTGATGGACACGACATCTCGTACTTGGGAAAAGCTGACCAGAACTTGATCGCGTCATCAAAATATTGGTAATACCCTGATGGTATTTTGATATTATTTTAAGATTAACGTCACGCAGGAGCAACATGACGGACGATTCTGATATCGCCCTGATGACGAGATTTCTCTTCATTCTATTGAGCTTAGTCATATCTATATTAGTAAGGTAGCCGACCAACCGGTATAGTGGTAAGGTTTTAGCCTCTAGATCGAAAGGTTCCTGGTTCGAATCCGGGTCCGGGCATGGATGTTTGTAAACGTATGGTGTAGAGGCGGCTGGTGCACCTTAAATCTGTCGTGGCCGAAAGTCCTCACGTTGGGTTGGCGTGGAAGTTTGGAGAGTGGGGTGCCAGCTCAGGTGTTGCTTCGTCATCTGACCGTGGTTCAAAATTACGAGGTGTTGTCCTCGAATCTTTCCCTTAAGGGACTGATTCCGGACCGTCGTCAATAGCCCGTTGTGTTGCTCTAGTACGACGTTAACTAAAATTACCAATTACCTACCATTACCATTCGTAAGGTAAGTTTAATCAACGTCATACTGGAGCAACACAACGGTCTATTAACGACAGTCCGGGATCAGGCCTGAATAAAAAGATTCGTGGACAACACCACGTAATTGTGAACCACGGTCAGATGACGAGGCAACACTACTCTCTAACTCATATCTCTATTGAGGCCGCGGTTGAAGAGATCGTATTAGCAACCAGATGGTTGCGAGTCCGAATCCAGCCAGACTGTCGTGTACAAAGAGGTCTGATGGACTTTAAATAATCCGTCGTGGCCTTGAATGTCCACACGTTGGCATGATGTGTAAGTTTGGTGAGTGGGGCGCCAGCTCAGGTGTTGCCTCCTCATCTAACAGTGGTTCATAATACCGTGGCGTCCTCGAATCAACCCCAATAGAAAATATGATGATATAGCCCGTTGCGTATCTCTAGTACGACGTTAATTAAATATACCAAAACACCATATCTTTATTGACGAGATACACCACCCAACAATAATGGAACGGACGACAGCGGATTTGCATAAAATCCGACTGCTTGTTTGGGGGTGTTTTTCGTGGAATGGCCTAAAACCTTTGTTACTGGTCAATTGAACACCGACGCCTACATGAACATTTTGGACAATCAGGTTCTTCCTACGCTCTGGCAATTTTATGGAATGGACGAATTTTACTTTCAGGACGACAACGCTCCGTGTCATATTGCAGCCTCTGTAAAGCGGTGGTGTCAAGATACTGATGTAAAACGTCTTTTCTTGCCTACTCAGAGTCCCGACCTAAATCCCATAGAACATTTGTGGGGCGAGTTAGAGCGACACTTACGGACCAGGAAGCCACGCCAGAAATATACAGCTGAGCAGTTGATATTCTTGCAGCAGGAATGGAAACATATACCCATAGCTGTCTATCAAAACCTTGTTGAAAGTATGCCCAGAAGGGTTGCTAATGTCATTGCAGCACGTAGGGGACCATCCCCTTATTAAACCATGTATTCTTTACCTTATACCATCACACCATGCTGTCTGGTTCATTATTGTAGGGTAGTGTACAGGTATGTCGTGGAAACTATTTAAAGGATTAAACGTTTTGATCTACGCATGCTAAAGTATAATATACGTCATCCGATTGGATTAGAGTTTGGAATTTTATACACAAGGTCCTAAGTAGAACAGGGCCTCGGTGGCCCTGTTGGAAGAGTAACGGATTAGTAACCGGTGGCCCTGTTGGAAGAGTAGCGGATTAGTAACCGGTGGCCCTGTTGGAAAAGTAACGGATTAGTAACCGGTGACCCTCTGGTAAGCAAATATGAAACGAAAATTTTTACAAGTGTAACATACCTATAACTTATTTTAACACAGGTATTTTTTTCTATCTGCTCAGAAAACATTAATTGCTGATAAAGATAAAAATTGGTCATTTAGAAAAAAAAAAAACAAAAAAAAACATAGGAGTTGAAGAAAGGAAATTTCATCACTTCAAATTTAATTTTTTTTTAAATCTATGTTAAAGGGGGTATTTAAAAGTGTTTTCATAATCTATACAAAAAATTCAAATCAATACAGAAAAAAGATTCTGAGAAAATGGTCCGTAAAATTTGACTATTTTAACATTACGGAGATTATACATTAAAAGGTGACACGGATTTTTATTAATTGAGAGCATTCGGGGGTACGTAAAACCGCCGCAATCCGTCAAGTTTGTGTATACTGAAAATTACTCGCGTAGTTTCTGCAGAACGCAAAATCCGATTATACTCGAACAAGAATTTAGTAAACAGAATCCCCACTTGTTGATTGTTTCAATTCCTCGCTCGTCTTAGAACGAAGTTGGGATTTCCGACACCCCGCTCTGCGGTTCGACTTCTTGAGGGAACTTCGTCGCTCACCTGTTGCACGCATTGCCAGGCACGAGGCGTGTCACCGGCGAATGCTCAACAAGTCGTTGATCTCCATCCCCTTCCAACCTGCGGAATGCGACCGACTGATATCGTTTTCGTTTTTCTCGTTGCTCTTCCGTTATCGCTTGCTCAAGGAATACCTTACATATTCTCATTTTCCTTTCCTCTCTTACACAATATAATGGCAGCGGTAGCCCAGTTTTGGAAGAGTCGCGGATTACCATCCGAAGGCCTGCGAGTTTGGAACTAGATCCAACCGATGACCGTCGGGGCTGGTGCACGTTAAATATGTCATGGCCTGAAAAGCCCTCACGTTGGCGTAGTTTGGAAGTTAGGAGGTATGGTATTTTAGGTAGGTATTTTAATCAACGTATCACTGGGCAACACAACGGGCTATTGACGTCGGTCCGGGATCAATCCCCAAGGGAAAGAATCGAATGGAAGTTTGGAGAGTGGAGTGTCAGTTCCGGTGTTGACCTCGTCATCTGACCGTGGATTAAAATGACCATGTGGTTTTATCTTATCATTCCCTTCGCGATTGACTGAACAACTATAACTACCTATCTACCGAGTAGTGTAGTATTGTCATTCCCCACAACCCAAGTAATGACTAAATAATTTTTGGTTGATAATCTAAATAATTTTTGGTTGATAATCTAAATAATTATTGGTTGAAAGAATCGAAAAATATATTCTATCGGTTAAAACTGGGGAGAAATCTTGCAAGGGCATCACCATATATTGCCCTTGCGCCATTAAATATAACTAACCTCGCATATGTGGACTTGGTGGGTAGGTATTTTGATTAACGTCACACTGGATCATCACAACGGACTATTGGCGACGGTCCGGGATGAAACCCGAAAAGGTCACATGAAATGTCCCGTTTGTTTTCGAGTTGACAAGTCAGTGTGATAACCAGTCTTTTTTAACACTTACAGAAAGCCAAATTCGGACACCTCAGGTTTTTTTTTAAATTGGTAGGTAGGTAGTTGGATTTAATTCGCACTGGAGCAACACAACGGGTAATTGGTGAAGGTCCGGGATCCATTCCGAAGGAAAAGATCAGAGGGAAATCATTCTGAACCACGGTCAGATGACGAGTCCACCTCTCCAAATTTCGATACCACGCCATCGAGGGGACATTTAGGCCACGGTAGTTTAAACGTAAGTAGTATACGGGCCCACAGTAGGCGGAAGTGACGTCGCCTACCCACGCCCCTTTTGATAACGACACTCCCGATTACTATGTGGGCCCGTATACTACTATCGAGTACCCCACGTACATGATGGTCTATGGTTGGCCCAGGTGCAGATTTATATTCAGTGTTCTGTAACACAACTCCAAGCAATTACAATTGTTCTGCAAGTATTTTGAAAACTACAGTCAAATCAAAAACAGACATAAAACACAATTATCGGCTAAATGTGTATTGCATATTTATTATAAAACTCATCAAAATTAATTAACCTACTTTATTTAAAACCAAGGCATACTTTCAGAATTTGCAATTCTGGTCGACGACTTTTGAAGTTAAATATTTTGTCGTTGGACGTTGAAGATGTGTTATCTATAAAGAGTTTGTGGTAATTTAGGGCGGTGTAGGAAGGTTGTTAAGTAGCTAGAAAAAAAAAAAAAGGTGGAGCAAGGAGCGTGCTTTGCACTGCAGAACATCGTAACTTATGATTGAAAAAAAGATAGGCTAAAAATGTGATAAAAATAAGGAAAAATTGTTCTGCGACGAACGTCGCAGTTTTAAGCACTTTCTGCTCTCGGGTTGGTTGGATTGAGTCTCGAACTCCCGACCCTCTTGCTGCTAATCTGTTACTCATCAAAAGTACCTCTTCCACATTTGTGTTAGTAAAACTTTGCTTGAGTGGGTATGGTCATTACTTGATGTTGTCTGTCCTAGGTATGGCACAGTATGGCCAAATATGGTCCTTGCGCCATATGGCCTACAAACCATCTAACCAGAATTGAAAATACTTCTATGTGATATGCAATTTTAGGAGACGTAAAGGTGCAATTCCAATGTGACGACTGAAACGACTGTTTCCACGTGACTTTAGCATTATGTCGGTGAAAGCTTCATAAATGGGACTGCTTCAAGATAAATGAATGGAATTCCTTTCCAATGGTGCGTCAGTGGCCGGGCTGCGATTCCAGTGAGACGACTTGAAACGTGGGAAAAGAATGCTACGTCTAGATTGAAGTATTTTTTTTTTGCCTTATTCAGCTTGAGACGGGGGGTTATGACTTAAACGTGAACGTCCTCCTAAACTTTAAGATGGCCTAGAAATTTAGGTTCACGCAGGGACAAGTTCATATAGTTAAATAGAAATTATTACAATGTAATACAAATGAAATTAAACTTAATAAAAATGAATACCACAATTTAAGAACCTTGTAAGCATTTGATCTTTGCCTTTTTCTGCTTGAGATGGGGTAATGATGTAAACGTGAACGTCCCCAAAATTCTAAGATGGCCTAGAAATTTAGTTTCACGCAGGTACAAGTTCATATAATTGAATGAAAATTATTACACCGTAGTACAAATGAAAATATACAACATAAAAATGTATACCACAATTTAAGAACCCTGTAAACATCCCAGACTTAACAACACAGCGCAGGCAGGAATTCCGTGAGGAAGTTCGATTTTCATCTCTCCGACATTCGCAAAATCGTCTCGTACGCCGAAGGGTTCCTGGTCACGAAACCAGAAGCAGTGTCGATGTCAGGTCAAATGAAATGAACGAAGAAAGCTCACCTCTTGAATCCTTTCTCACAAGTAATTCAAGGATGCATTTAAGACTTAGCAGCGGTTACAGATGACTTAACGCTCATTACGCCGCAGAATCGGGTCTCGAATTCCTCCGGCGCACGTCAGCTGAGATGGCTTTCTGGAATTTCGGAGTTTAGAGGTTTCAGGGTCGCGTTATTCAAAAAATAATAATAAATAAATAATGCGTGATTGATGAGGTTAGGTATTAACTTGCCACTCACTTTATTTAAATCCTTGCTGAATGGATGAGGAAGTTTATCCATGCCAGGTAACAGGAATGTGCAGTGGGGTAGTTAAGGGCAGGGGTTAAAATGGAAAATAGGGCAAAGGGGTTTTAAATAAAGGACACGGGGAAAGATTCTCGAATAATTTAGCGCGCACATTTTATGTGGACTATATAGACAAAACTATTTGGACACTGTTTTTCAGAAAAAGTGCGTTATTATTCTATTTAGTAACGGGTAGACTATTATTTTGCTTGTATTACAGCTGCAACACGTCGATGAATAAACACGAGATTCCTTGCCGAAAACCTATCCTAAAAGAGGCCGGTTGGAATAGTAGCTGGTTAGCATCCGGACAGTTGCAATTTCGAAACTGGTTTGAACCCAAAACCGTCGTCTAAGTGGAGGCTTGTGCACATTAAATCTATCGTCACTTCAAATGTCCTCACCTCGGTGCGGTGTGGAAATTTGTAGAGACAGCTCAGGTGTAGTCCTCGTCATTTGACCGTGGTTCAAAATTGGGAGGCTTTGTCCTCTGTACTTTCCCTTCGTGATGGTTCCTGGACCATGCCCAATAGCCTGTTCTGTTGCTTGCAGTCATTCAAAATTTCAGCTTTAAAAAGCACCAAACACCCTATCCTTTTGACCAACGCAATTCTTGATAAAAAATAGAGAACAGCCAAACTACCACGGTATGGTGCGGTTCTTACGAGAAGGCTGTCGACCTTGAGTCAGTCGATTTCTGAATAGGTGTGAAAGCGCGTTCGGAGAAGGCTGCCATACTAAAAAGCACGGATATTTTATCTCTGCCTACTCACTATCAATACTATAGCTTTCATCATCGATCTATAAATTTAGAACCAGAAACAGCGCTTATGGATTTGTTTATGATTTTCTTTACCATCAGATCCCTAATTTAACTAATAGACGAGGCCAAAACCACGTGACTCATCTTCATCCTTCTGTGAGCAACACTTTATGTCTCCAATTGTTGAAAAAAATGTCGGTTTTTCTATTCTGATATTTATAAGCTTTCATACTTTATTCGTCAATATTTTTATATTCTTGTATGTGATACTTATATGACACACCATGGTGAATCTACAAATTGTATGCTTAATTTACTCTATGGCATTCAAATGATGATTTTTAAGGGATAAAATCATAAGGCGGGACAACAAAACGCGACACAGGAAAAAAGAAAAACAAAACTTTCACATAAAACGACAGCGAAATTTTATTCTTAACTAGTATATTAAATAAACAATAATATCACTTAAACGAAATGTTATGTATTTTTTAGGAAAAGATTTTTTCGATTAACAACAGATAAACAAAACTATGTTAATGTCTTGTTTTATCATTTGTATTTATTTAATTGTTGTTTCTCCGCAGAAAAATATCCAAGTACAGCGAACAAAAATGTATGATCAAATAAATGTTTAAAAAAAAGACACATAAATACAATTAGAAAATTGATAAAAACGAAACAAATCGTGAAAAAGATTACTCTTATTGAATTGAAATCAGTAAAAAAATGTACCAATCTACGAAAAAAAATTGTACAGTTTAAAACGTAGCGAAATAGTTAGTATTTAAAGCATTTTACAAAATAATTGTCAATTTCAATTTACACGAGGGTGTTAAAATCAATGTAAGAAACTAAAAAGGGCGAATATATTTTGACATTATTTTATTAATTTATTTCTAATTTTATCAATATTTAAAACCAAAAAATCCTGCCAAATCAGTTTGCTTATAGTAATAATTAGAAAAAATTTTAAAACGACGTTTTCACGAAACATCAGTATATTGCACTGCCGTAAATATTTAGTAAACTTAAATTATTCACTGAGAGGGGGGGGGGTCACATTCTAGGTATACATTCTCAAACGTTATTCAAATTCTGTACTTTCTTATTTGGAAAATTACAGCACAAACTTGATCAATTTTATCCACAATTTATTTCTTTTAAATAAATATTGCGTACATGCTATTCAAGAACATTATAGTATTAAAATAGTAATGAATTATATTTCTCCTTTTCTTTAATCAAATTTCATCCAAAATTTAGAGTCCCAAAATAGCGACTTCGTTCCATTAGTGAAAAAAAAAAAAAAAACATTCGATCATAGTAGTCCATTTAAAATATCGTTTGCACGTAATACCGGAACAATAAAAAGAGAAGTGGAGAGGGGAGGGAGAAAAGAAAGAAAACGCTCTTCAGTTCTTTTCCGTATTATGGGGTTGACGATGCGGAAACGAAAGCATTTAGAGGGTGAAAGTGGTCGAGTGCCTTTTCACTTCACTGCACATGGGTGTTCTTTTTTATTGTTTATTTACATAGTTTTATTATAATTGTCATTATTTTCCACAAATATTCGTAGCAATGTTCTTTCAGAAACGTCTGCTTTTTGAGAATTTTCCATTCTTCCTTGTGGATGAACTTCTACATTTGGCATTTGGAAAATACTTGTATTTTTCTTTTTTTGCAGCATTGATGTTTCTGCTATCTGAAACTATGTGTTGGATCAAGTTGGGCATTCCTCTTTAGAATTCCTTTTATTTAACTCTTTCTCGTAATCTATAGAATCTTTTAATATTCGTAATGTCTTTAAAATTGATCACAAATAATTGTTGCGAAAAATATATTTTAACTAGTGGAATGCTGAAAATAATGGAATATGGGATCCTCAAAAATTCACCCACCATCTTTGTTTACGACATTTTAATTTCATTTTCAAACATCTAATGTTTTATGTATTGCACAGTAACCTTATATTTCATGTCAAAATGTCCAGGTGCACGATACGTGCGATTATCCTTAATTTTTTTCCAAAAATCGGAAGTCAGCTAAAAACTGAATACAGAAATAAGTATTTAATTAATGGAGAGTAAAAATATTCTAACTACATAGAGAGTTAATCTGGGTCTCAGAATAATTACAGTCTTTTCTTAATGCTGACAAATATTATACTATTTGGCCCTAGAATTATAAAATCATTATTTTTTTAAATACTGTTGTACTTTGTCAGATTTTAAATCGTTCAATAATTAATTTTTTCCATTATGAGATTTTTAAAAACTTTTTTTGAACAAAATACGAAGTTTACTATATAAACCTTCTTCCAATGTTTATTATTTTTCTTGAAAAGAATTACAGTATTTGTATTCTGAAATATTTTCAAGGGCATAACAAACGTGAAAAACATTTCCATATTTAAAAAGTGCTCTCATTCTTTCCGATAACCATAAATAAAAACTAATATTCGTAACGCATTTTTATGACGGTGATAATATAGTGTAAAATCTCCGTCAAATTGATTGTTTCGTCTTGGGTATTTTGGTATTTGGGTAGCTTGAAATAGTCCTGGCGATTTTTCTTATAATTCACAATGATTGACTTATAAGTCTATTAAAGCAAAAACATTGATTACATGGATATAACACTCGTTATCTTGAAAGATAAGATCACACTAAATAAGCTAAAATTAGAAAATAACACAGGAAATTTTCAGGACAAACTATTCTGATAGTAGATTTTTACGACATACTGTAAGCTAATTAAATATTCACGACATGTTACCCACTCAAACAGTTTTAATCAGGTTGTCTGAGTTTGCTTACTAATGTGACCTTCATACGTGAAACTGTGAAACCAAAACAACATTATTCACTTAAAAACATTCGGCCAAATACAGCATGTCATACGAAAATAAAATACGTTTGTACTTTCGGTAACTGATTTGTGTATTTTCTGAGCAAAAACATTCGAATTCCTTTTTTCTATTCGTGGTTACTATTCTAAATAATTTGAAATGCTATGTAAATGGGAAGGTAGCTGAAATTACGTCGCACTGGAGGAACATAACGAACTATTTTATAAATGGGATTTTACTTTGTTAATTTACTTGCTTTAAATATTTTTGATATGCTAAAATTTTATTTCTGAGTTTATATGAATAAAATGGATATCTTTCTTTTCCCTGAATATTTCTCATCTCTAATCTCTCATACTATGTTAATTATCAATCTTCTGAATAAAAGATTAATTTAAGTAACTTGAGTTAGAACGTTTTTAGAAATCAATGATATGTTTGATTGATTAATCGACAAGAATTTTAAATTGAATAATTTTCTATCTTCTGAAGAAATGTTAAGTGCATTTTTTCTATTCTTGAAGTAACATAAGCGCTCGTTATTCCACATTCAGTTTAAATTTTTTATCAAACTAAATAAGAAATATTTTAAATAGGAAATAAAAAATATAAATAAATAAGAAATCTTTTCTTAGGAATTGCAAAAGATGTAATATTTAGTTTCATAGACATCAACATGAACTGAAATCATATGTATTCTATAGAAAATAAATTTAAGACTCTCAATCACAACATGTTCTTTTACTCTACTAAACTAAATGTTGCCATGAAATAAAATAACTTCGAAAATAAAATCTAAAATTCCTACCTTTTCTCTGTTTCCACAAATACCAAATAAATGCCGCCGCCAGAGCACCCGTCACCAGAGTAACCACAACCGTTGCTATGACGATACCGGCGATGCTACCGGACGAGTAACATCCCTCATCCTGGGCTGCAACACTCCACGAACATTCCAACAACACCAGTAACACAAAGCACCAAACGGCCGGCGAAAGCGTGAACCGCGACATTCGAATCACAACACGTTTTTTTATAACACTTCCGACTTATTTAATTCCAAAACCAAGCGCCGAACGTAAACGTCAGAAAACGAATTTCTTCAGCATTCTTTGCAATTGTTATTTCACCCGATAAAATAACGAAACGAAACTGAGTAAATAATCCACAGAGCAGAAAATTGTTTTCGAGCAATGTATTTTCCGCAGCCGACTTTTTTTTCCCACTGCCAGAACGAAAGGTTCGCCAGGTAGCGTTTGTATCCAAAGAATCTCGTTTGTTTACCGCAGCACGTGAGATAATAGTCTGCCGATTTCGAATTTCCTGACAAGTTTCGCGGCGATGATGGAACTCCGCAGGGTTGCCACTCGCAAGGTACTCGTCGCCTTGGCGACCGCAACAACAGGTGCGTGCGTTCCGGTGCTAATAAAGCGCCATTTAGACTAAAAGTTGCAGATTGTAAAGGGATTAACTGCTTACAGATAGATAAATTGGGTGCTCTGCAGTGATATGCAGACGATAATGGAGTGTGACTCGTGATCAAAGAGTGGTAATTCCCTTTTTTATATTCCAAGACTGAGTTGACGTACCTGAAAGGATAAATTCGAAAAATGGCGTTTGTTTTTTTAATTTTAGACATTAAAAAAGCTAGTTAAAGTTAGTTTATTAAAAGGAAGACAATGCCGCATAGACATAAAAAGTCTATAAAGCATTTTTCATCAAGTTAAATGTAGTTGGCGGTGGTATAGCTGCAGCGGTATGTGTTCCCTGTACGTATTCCGTCACTTGTTTGTTTGACAAATACGCTTTTTCAGCACTTTGCCAATAAAAAATTCCAAAGAATGAATTCCGAATTTTTGTATGATAGTTGAATTGCCAACACCAATTAGCAAACACAAACATTATAAAAATTAAACTAAGTTTTAATGTCATCCCGATATGCATAATGCGAGAGCATTTGAGTAAGAAAATTAAAACTGCAAGTAGGTTGTTAAATACAGGGTGTCCTAAAAGTTCTCGTACTCTAACTTTAAAAAAAATTTATTACAAGTGTTTTTTTAATTATTGAATTTTATCATCTACTTATAGTTTTATCGACTCTTTAATTTTTATCGTTTGATTTTCTTCGCATTCAAGTTGTGCGATAATAAAGTTCTAAGTCATTTTGTTCTTCATTGTGAGATGAATTCATCGCTCATTCAGATAATTACGCTATTAGAGGCCTAGTTTGAGTGTAAATCATGTGAAAGGTGTAAAGAATTTTGGCGACATAAAAATCCTAATGATGCCATACCGAGTAAAGATACGCTATATCAACTTATTCAACAATTCGTTGTATTACTAGAAGTGAATGAACGAGACTTTTGGTTCCAACAAGACGTTGTAGCCTGCCATACAAGTTATGAAACCATGGGCATGGTTCAAGATTATTTTGGCGATCGACTCATCTCAAGAAACATTTGGCCACCTCGTTTCCTGATCTGCGCATCATTGGCTTTTTTTTCTGTGGGGATATTTAAAGAACAAAGTTTATGAAGATAATCACCAAACAATAGATGATCTGAAAATTGTCATTACTCAAACGATACAAGAAGTCACTCCCAGCATCTTGACACGCGTTTCTAAAAATATGCGCAAACGACTTCAGCTTTGCCTCCAAAAAAAGGGTGGAAATTTTCATTTATTATAATTGTAAATCCAATTTTTTCTCCTACGTTATGTTAAAAGTGCTTTTCACCATTGGCATAAAAATAATTGTTTTAAAGTTTGTTCTTTTTGTGTAATAAATTCACGAATCGTCAGTACGGGAACTTTTAGGACACCCCGTAGTTGAATTTACGTCTCACTGAAGCAACACGACCGGCTCTTGGAGATAAATCGGGATCAATCCCGAAGTGAAAGATACGACTAAGATGTTTGGTAATCAACCTCCAAATTACTGATTATTCTTTTTCATGCCACATACATTTCGTTCTTATAAGCAGATCAGATGTCTCATCCATAGTACCGTTATTCGTTATTCCCAATTGAAATTATAAATGGGACCACTGCATTCCTGTTGGTAAAATCGCGGATTTGCAACCGGAGGGTTCCGAGTTCGAAGCAAGTTCTAATGAAAGACGCTGGTGCATGTTATATCTGTCGTGACCTCAAATGTCTTCACGTTGGCATGGTGTGGATGTTTGGAGAGTGGGGTGCCTGCTTAGTGTTGACCTCGTCATCTGACCGTGGTTCAAAATTACGAAGCGCTTTCTTGGATCATTTGGATCCTTTGGGATTGATCCCTCGCCGTCGCCTATAACCCGTTGCGTCTTCCAAATTCAACTACCTATCTATCAAATTATTGTTGTATTATATCTCAATAAACCAACTTTTTTAGTGATCAATCACTTTGTTCGTGTAATATTACATGCATGTGTGTAGAACAAATTTGTGTGCACAAATTGCTGCTTATGTTATATGTATTCTTATATCAGGTTTTGGTTGGGAGGCTTGACCGAACCCAAAAAATGTTGGAATGGTTGAGATGAGCCTTTTATAAAATTTGAAGGATCCAACCTTAATCGAAATTATTATTTTCATATTGAAATTTGAACTTAAGGAACCAATAGAGCTTTTTAAAACAAAATAACAAATACAGTACAAAGTCTCAAATCCGGACGTCCGCAATACGGTTTTGTCCAAAATCCGGTCGTTTTGCTAACCGGCGTTTTTTTCTTTTTGTTTTTCCTCCCTTTTTACATCTTTCCGACAATTTTTAAAGAACAAGGAGTTAAACCTGGACCTAATTGATGAAACAAAGCAAAATAGCTGACATGTTCAGAGTAAATAACACACAGAAAAATTAGAAGTTTTGTAAATAAAATTTGTTGCATTGTATTAAAAATTATTTTTTTTTAATTATTTATTTTTACATATCTGCTATTTTCCTACTACGAAATCCGGAATGGCCTAGTTCCGGAGGATTTTAGACTTTGTACTGTATAGCTCTACTCCTTACAAAAAGTTAAATTTCTCAGAGCATTAGAATTAGTGTGTAGTGTCGAAACTGGCTATGCATAAGGACACTTAATGGTGCTTCTTCAAGGCTTTTCAAACACAAATACTAGTCTGTAAATTGTGTAACTTTTCCCTCCAATTTTATGAAAAAGACATTCTTACGTAAGGGCACTTTTGAATCTCAAATAAAATGAAGGAGTGGTGCTATAGCCCCTTTTGATTGCTCCACTTTACAACCTTGCTTTAAGATGGATTCTTTTCTTGCTTATACCCCGGGTCTTGAAAATGCCAGACCAGGTCCTTAGCATTTCAAGTGACTTAGACGAGGTATCTCGTCCAACAAATTTCTCACTGATTGAAATTTCTCACTGATGACGAAATATCTGATCATCAAGATATTACCGATTTTTTTTATAAGATTAAGATCTGGTCAGTTTTGTTTGATGAGGAGATATCTCGCCCATGAAGATATGATCAGTTTTCTTTTGATGAGGATATCTCGTTCATGAAGATATGACCAGTTTTCTTTTGATGAGTAGATATCTCGTCCATGAAGATCTGATCAGTTTTCTTTTGATGAGGATATCTCCTTCATGAGATACAGCCTCGTAACCTGTTAGTGGTTCAATATGACTTGTTGTTCTCCTCGAATCATTCCCTCATGAGATTGATCCCGGACCGTCGTCAATTTCCCGTTGTGTTGCTCTAGTACAACGTTAATTAAAAACGTTAACAAATTACTTCCTCCAATAACTCCAACGAGGTACAAATGCAGTCTAGAAAATGAGAGGGAATTGCAAACGCGACAATACAAAGCAAAATAATTGGTTGGGTTTTATGGGGAGAAAATCACATTTGACCTTGCTATGCCAAATACAATTTTTTTCTTCTCTTACTAAAACAACCTCCCTCCATCGCCCCAAATTACCACAAACACTTTATAAATAACACATCTTCTATGTCAATGACAAAATATTTAACTTCAAAAGTGATAGACAGAATTGCAAATTCGGAAAGCATACCTTGGTTTAAAACAAAGAAAGTTTTTTAATTTTGATGTTTTATTACAAACTAGGGTGTCCGCCCCCTGCTCGCAAACGCTCGCCAACCCCCGGAGGATTACTTTGCAATCTTCATTGGTTCGCTGAGCGAATCTTGCTCGCTTAGCTCGCCTCAATGAAGACATGTTTCCTAGCAGAAGGGATTGTTTACAAAATATGATATTCGAAAAAATATTTTTCAAATGTCAGAACTCGAACAATTTGGAATTCAAATGAAGACAAACTTTGAGCAAATTTTGACTGGAAATGTGAGCGCTGCTTTGGAAATTGAATACCCAGCATGTTGTTTGTGTGTACATTTACTCAGCACTCGAGCCACCCATACACGTTTTCATTGAGTTTGTTATCAAAAATTGAAGTGCAGGCGTTTTGTTGAACTATAATTGTTGGCCCTGAAAATGGTCGTTTTTTTAAATGGCCCTGAAAAGAACCCTCGTTTTTGACACTTTGAAAGAAAGTATTACATTCAACCTTAATTATTCATTTTTTTTAGTACAATTTCATCCGATAACGCTACAAATTCATTTGAGGCGCGAGGCTTCGGGGTAAACAAACAATCGTACAGTGTTGCCAAAACGTGATGACAAATAACGTCTTTTTTGCGTGCCACGTAAGAGAATTACATTTATAGATATATAATACATATTTAGCCGATAATTGTGTTTTACTTCTGTTTTGATTTGACTGTAGTTTTCAAAATTCGGACAAAATGCGTGCAGAACAATTGCAATTTTTTTGAGTTGTGTTGCAGAACACTGAATATAATTCTGCACCTGCGATGAACAGTTTGTGTAGTGCTAGTACTTTTTATAAATATTTAAAAAAGTGTTCATGTTTTGAAGAATTTCATGTAATATGTTTCTTTCTTTCCCAGCAAAAATGTGAAAAATTCTGTCATCATGAATACGAAGTATAATACGTATTCCTTCGGCTTTAAAAAGAAAAACAAAGAATTAAAAAACGTCAATGTTCCGTGTGTAATATTATATGCTTTTGCTACCTACCCTGTAAATGTCCGTGAAAAATTTAATCGATTGAATTTGTGGAACACGAAGAAATTCAGACAACACGAAATTGGAATGCAGAACGAAAAATTAGACCATTTCTCTGCTTGAATTTAGCGACCTGCTGAAGAATGGCGACAAGCGATAAGTTGCCAAAGAAAGACCGCCCGCTCCGTACCTGTTTCAGTGGACCAATGGGCGCGCTTTTCGAAACTACGCGAAGGCATGCGCACCTCCGGGCAATAAGCAAATAAATAATTCGCAAAAAGAAAAGTAATGAATTATTGAAGCAGTTTCTCCGGGTGGTTGGGACACCTTCAGTCAAAAAATATTTCTTCAGAGAGCAGCAAAAAACGTTTCTGTTGCGTAAAAATATTAACATTCCCTGCGTACGGCTGCTCGTCAATTTCCCTGGGATCGGAGTGATGCCAAAACCCGGTCGAAATATCGCGAAATTTCTTCGTTTTTTTTTTTTTTTCAATAACAAAAGAATCAGCTTTTTTCTCTTTAGCCGTGACTAGTTTTACGGAAGCGGACATCGCAAATAAATGACTTCTTAAAATGAAAGGAATTTTATTGAATTGGCTGTATGCGTTTTTACTTGAACGATTCTTGGACTGATTTTCACTTCTTGTTTTCATTTTAAACCCACGCACATTTTTTTTATTTCGAATTATATCAAATAATGACGAAAGGTTCTTGTAGAATTGTAATACAGATTGCAAAATAGAAATTTCTCATCATAGAAATAATGTATTCTTAAAATAAAAATAATTTGATTTAGTTGACCGTTTGCGTATTTACGTTAACAATTATCCTCGATCGATTTTTACTTGTTTTCATTTCAAACCATATTATTTATTTGAAACTTCGAATTCCATTAGAATAATAAGAAAAGGTCCGTGTAAAATTGCAATACAGATAACAAAATAAAATTTTTCTCTAATAACGGTAAATAAAATGTCTTCTTAAAAAAATGGAAGGGATGGTCGTTTAGTTGATTGATTGTTATTTCATTTCAACGAATGTTCTACCATTTTTTATTTTCATTTCAAAACACATTATTTATTTGAAACTTTGAGTTCGATTAGAATAATAAAATAGGTCCTCGTAGAAATGTAATGCACATTGCAAATTTATTTTTCTCGTATGATGGTACCAACAATGAAATACAACAACCCATAGCAATCTACCGAATAAAAGACCCTATACATGAAATAATACATAATAGATGGTTGATCTAATATTTTTGATTTCATCCTGAAGTATAGAAAATAATTTTTTAATTATATTGTACTTTTAAAGATGTTTTTTAAATATTCTTATTTACTTGGACTAAGCTTGTATTCTTCGGGCTAATTTAATACATTCATTTCATATTCGTGATATCTTGAGACTAAAACACAAAGAGTTTTATCATTTGCCCTCACGAAAATATTGATGAAAATGAAAAAGAAATGTCGAATCCAAATTTAGAAACTTTAATTTAATTTGCTTGTCTTTTTGTTGTTTATCTACAGAAAAATATCCAATTGCACATTGAGATTAAAAAATACATAATCTTAAAAATGCAAAAAAAAAAAAACACCTAAGGATATTAATTTATTTGAAAATGTAATCAAAATTTATAAACTCTTAATTGAGTTTATTTATCATTTTGTTGTTTCTCTGCAGAAAAATTTCCAATTGTTCTCGAAGAATAAAAATTATCTTATCCTAAAAACGCAATTAAAAGACCTACGCGAGTTCATTTATTTGCGTAGGCAGATAAAACAAAACACTTCACTGACGTGGATTAATTTATTGAATCGAAATCATCAAAAAATATATCAACCTTCGAAGAAGAATTAAAGAGTTTACAAATATATTTGTAGCAAAATTGTTACATTCTTTCTTTCTTGAAAGGTTTAACGAAAAAAAAATCGACAGCCTCTGGTTGGAAACATTACACTTGGAAACATTAAAATCAGTTCACGAAACTAAAAGGGGATAATCAGCTTTGCTTACCAGGTTTTCCAAAGTTAAAAGAAAATCTACATTTTTGTTACATCTATAAACTTTGAATACCTTTCTTGATATAAATTTTTTTACTACTCAACTCTTATATACTCTTTTATATACTCGAACATAAAATCTTTAAGCTCTTTCATCGATTTCCTTAATTAATAAGAAACGAAATAAGAATTCAGTACGACTGCTTGCATAAATATAATTAGTTGATTTTTAATAATTTCATACCACATACAGTGGCTCCCAAAAGTGTTCGTACACTTAAAAAATTCATAGAAAAAGCGCTGTAGCCTGGAATTGAATTCTAATATAGAGTCCAATATTTTTTCATATCATATCCATGTAATTCGGAATAAAACCTAACATTTCTTTTTTTAAATATTGAATCATTTTTTTGTTTAATCATGAAAATGCAAGGAGGCAGAGAAAGAACACGTCACAAAAAAGTGATCGCACACCGAAACATTTTCAGATAAATTCATCAGTAAAATTATTATTTATCGCTTTTTTTTAAATTATTGCACTGTGGTGACATTTAAAAATTGTTTGCTTTAATCTTTTCTTGCCTACTTCGTAATATTCTATTTATTATTTAAAAATGGCTCGTAGTCATGAGGAAACAACAAACAGCATTCGAAAATTGATTACTTTTCATCATAGTAGTGGTAAATCAATTCCGAATACTCTAAATTAGTAAATTTCTCCCATTCTACAGTGCAGTATGTGATAAAGAAAATCGGATCGAAAATAAGGTAAAAAAAAGTCGTACGGTAAAATTTACTCAGCGTGATCAGAGATGTATAGTGAGAAATTTTGTGAAAAATCCATGTTTGAGTGCTGTAAAAATTTCTACAGAATTTACAAAAACTTTTTCTACTTCAATTGCATCTGAAACTGTTCAACGAGTCCTCAGATCAAGTCAATAAAACTTTTTCTCAGAACATCCCCTGTATGAGAAAATATTTCATCTCTCGATATCGTATGCAAAATATGCATACGATAACGTTTGAACACATAATTTTTTTTTCTACCTCAAACTGGCTAAGTATTCAATTTATAGTTTGCAGTTTCGGAATTTCGTTGGATGCCACTTGCTTAACAGTTTTCGTTTCTCCTTAATTCAAGTTGGGTTGGTTTGGAGATATGGAGAGTGGTGTGCCAGCACAAGTGTTGCCTATTCATCTGACCGTGGTTCGAAATTACGTGGTGTTATCCTTGAATCTTTCCCTTAAGGGATTACCCCGGACCGTCGTCAACAGTCCGTTGTGTTGTTTTAGTACGACGTTACTTAAAAAAATTACCCCCTGAATTAAAATGAACAAACTGGAAAAAATATCGAATATTGGAAAATAAGGTCGAAAGATACAACTTCGTTTTCTATATGAAAAACTCAGTTCGAAAAGGATATTGGGATAAAAGGACAAAACATGACAATATTTAACTGAATATATACTTAAAAGATTACCGTTATTTATATTTTCGCTTTTTTAATCTGTAGTTGATAAGAATTCATAAATATCTCGACTGAAGCTGGAAGATAAGAATCTTGCTTCCTATATCCGTATCCAACGGAAGCGAGTCTAGTTTTTTTAATATCAGTAAGAGTTAATATAGTTAATATTCTGTATTAATTATTGCTTTGTTACGTATGTAGTATATAGATTTGAAGCTGATACTACATCTTTAGTGCTGGTTTTTCTTTGATTGTTCCAGAACCTTCTGTTAAAACGGAATAAGTGGGAAAAATCGTTTTGTTTCTAAATTTCCGTCTTCTGTATTTAGTGAAAGCAAGAGCTTCCATTAAAAGTAACAAATGCCAATTATGACAAAATCGACTTCTTTTAGAAAAAGCAATCTCATCTTCCTGTCATTTCATCTACTCTTTTTTTTTGTAGATAAAGACAAGATGGCTTTTTCTAGAACGTCGTACACATCGTGTCTTTCTTTTTGTCTAGAAGAGCCTCACTAAAAATCTTAGAAGGTTGAATAAAAATTGTATCCGAAATAATGCAAACCCAAACCGTTCGAGCTGTGTCTTTATGCTTACTGTATATTAACAATGTTTGAAAGGCTTGTCTCTCTCCACACTAATTTGCTCTTTACTTTAACCGCTGTAGATGCAGTATATGCAGTGCTCCCCAACATTTTTGTCGCCGCGGACCGGATCAACGTTTGATAATTTTAAAGCGGCCCGCTGAGGGGGGGGGGAGAGGGACGTTGATTGTTTATATTTTAGATTGTTTTGATTTAATAATTTTAATTTAATTGTATTTAAACATGTCTTCAAAATAAAATACAGTTACACCAAAAAATGAGTATAAAGTGATTTAACATTTTAACTCACTAGAACGCTAAATCAATGAGAATCCTCAGCTTTTTTCTTTGCTACAAAATGGTTTCATCTGGTGTTAATAGGAGAGAATGACACCCGAAGTGTGTTGCTTACGTCCAGTTTATTCCGTTATTTTGTTTTGGTTGCTGTCACTGCAGAAAACCCCGCTTCACACAGATAAGTTGTCGGAAATGGCATTAGGAATTTAAGTGCTGTGGTGGCAATCTCAGGGTATTCCGACATGACTTTAATCCATAACACCGACAGAGTTGTTGTCTCGAACGTAGTTTTAAGACCGCCTTCATTTGCAATCTCCAGCAGTTGATCTTCTTGCACAGACATGCTAGATTCGCCTTATTTGTTGACAAATGGGTTGCGGATCCATTCCTTACAAGTTCGTGGGTCTTTTGTGGTTGAGAAGTAGCGCTCGAACTCTTTTGAAAGCGAAGACAGGTGATCGTGCACCAACTGGGAGAATGAATGTTCAGGCTCAGTCTCGCCTAAAATCCCCGCTAATGTCTGAAACATGTCCAAAATGCCCGCGCCGTCCCACAACTCCAGTTTGGCTTTAAATGCAGCTACTTTGTCTGTCAACTTAAAACAGTTGTCACATTTGTCAAAATTGGAAAATAGAGACATACAGAATTCAGAAATCATAATTGAAGCTCTAGTAACAGAACAAATTTCCAAGTTCTGATTTACCGCCTCCTAATTCGAGTGGACATTTCATAGATAAGAACCGTACAAACCCGAGAGAAATACACCACAGTAAATAAAATGGAAATAATTTAATGTTCATTGGGCGGCCCGGTACCATTTGATCCACGGACCGGAACCGGTCCGCGGCCCGGGGGTTGGGGACCACTGCATATGGACCAAAGTATTTGGACACTACAGAAATTCGGAGGATGATCCATCTTAGTGAGGGGTTGTTTTTCCTGGTTAGGACTCGGCCCATTGTTTTATGTACCTGGTACCATGAACCCTGACGTGAACCCCGACGTTCTGGATGATTCAGCCTTGCCTGCACTGTGACAATACTACGGGGATGATGGTTGTTTCTTCCAACAGGATTGAGCTCCATGTCATACTGCAAAACGCGTGCTGGACTGGTTTCCTGAAAATGAGGTGAATTTGCTTGACTGGCCTGTTTAGAATCCCGATCTAAATCCAATCGAGCACTTGTGGAACAAACCGGAGAGACGAGTACGACACCACCACTTACGCCCATCTTCACAACAATCTCTTCTCACAGCCTTGAAAGAGGCATGGCGAGCTATTCCTGCTCAGACTTAGAGAACTTGTAGAAAGCATGTATATATATATATGAATATATATATATATATATACATGCATGAAAGCATGTATATATATATATATATATATGAATATATATATATATATATATATATATATACATGCAGAAAGCATGTATATATATATATCATGATATATATATATCATGATCAGAGATATAAAGAAAACACATTTTTAGGCGACGAAACTAAGGGACGGCGTGAGCGAAGAGAACCTGGGTAGGTATTTAGATTTAATGCTGAGACAGCAATATCCAAAATGAGAGAATTGAAGTTGTGGCTAGACGTGTGAAGACTCACTCAGAGAAAACTGGTGGACCGAAGTGGTAGACTGGCTATTTGATCCTCATTCCCTGACCGTTTCTTTGCTCGGACATTTTCTCAGTTTTCGACAAGTGGATCGAGAGTACTTGAATTTCATGCTGCAAAATTAAATATTACATGTTTCTCCAAAATTTGGTTCAGTCAAGTGTTTTATACGTACCCACAGGTGTTGTTGTTTGCGCTGTCCAGATATCTTCATAGTAAAACAGAAAGTGAAATTTGTAATAACATGCTACAGTGATATTAGCATTTGTCTGCCTCCCAGTAAGTCCAGGATTGAATCACTGTTTGTAAGAGCATTGATGTTGGTGATTGTCCTTCTTAGAAGTAAATGTGGCTGTGATATGACAATCCCATCAAATATTGTTTTGCCCTAAAAGCTATTTGTTTCAATGTCCAGTCCACTAACGAATCCCTGAACTTGAGGAGCTTTAATGTAGGAACTGCCTTTAATGTAGGAGAAACTAAGTTCATCACCCCTCGATTCCGAGATAATGGAACGGGTGCGCTTTCACCCTTCACGCAATGGGGTTGATATCTGAAGTGGCGCAATGTCACTCGGCCAATAGATGGATTGACCCTCTGGCAAGGTCAGGGTTTAGCACCCTGATTATTGGGGGAAGGTCAGACGGGGAGTACGACAGGTAAGCGCCAACGCTTAAAAAAGGAGACGGAGGCTTTTTCGGTTGTGGCCAGCCATTTTCCAAAAACATGGTAAAACGATGTACCATCGACGAATTGAAGGAATGAAAAATAAACGAAGTTACCAAACAGAATACGACTGCCTTTAATGTGTTGTTCACCAATAATAGAAATCTCTAGATTCCAGAAGGAAAGAACCACCTGATTCCAATAGAAGGAACCTACATATCCCGATGCCTTACTTCAACCTGGCTTTCACCATATATAAAGGTATGTCCGTATTTCTATCCGATACCGATTGAGAACTCCACTTATTTCCGATCGAACCTGAATAAAGTTCTGAGGATAAAACTGGATATTGGTATCCAGATCAAAATTGGGTATAATAACCAATACAGTGGCTTACCACACTGGGTGCTTTCTACCTCAAAATAGCCACCAGTTTCGTTCCTTATAGAGTTTAAGAGATCAGTGGTAGGGTATTGAGAGTGAAGTTTAAAACTTTTTACTATACTCCCTTTGTGTGGTCACTAGGGATGCGACATCGACGTCGATGTTTTCCAAACATCAATGTTTTTTGAAAAACATCGATGTATTGGGGTCGATGTTTTTGTAACATCGATGTTTATACTTGTCGATGTTTTTACGTAGTCGATGTTTTATTTTTAAATGAAAAAAGTACCGTTATAAAAGTTTTAAGAATAGCCAAGTAGCAAAATTTTTATAATCAGCAAATTGAACATACTTTTAGACCAAAGTGACCAAAGGTGAAGGGTCTGAAAAGTAGGGATACGACATCGATGTCAATGTTTTCAAAACATTGATGTTTTATAAAAAACATTGATGTTTTATAAAAAACATGGATGTTTTATAAAAAAAACATTGATGTTTTATAAAAAACATCGATGTATTGGAGCTGATGTCACATCACTAGTTGCTAAACCAGTTATAATAAATGGGGTAAAACGTTTAAATGCACTGAATTTTAAAAACATCGAAAGTTTGGGGGCGATGCATTATCAATATCGATGTTCCAATTTTGAACATTGATGGTTTGCTGTCGATGTAGCATCACTAGGTGCTAAACCAGTTTTTAAGGAATGGGGGAAAAAGTTTGAATTCACTGAATTTTAAAAACATCGATGTTTTGGAACGATGTTTCAATTTTGAACATCGATGTTTTGCTGTCGATGTCGCATCCCTAGTGGTCCTACCCAATCTAACTAACTAGTTTTCTCGCAATAATACGGTACACCTTGATCAGAAAACTCATCTGGGTTTTTATACCAGGGGTCGCCTATAGAGGAAATATAAAAGTAGAGTGCATAATGGTAATCTTTTCATGTGATCAGGATCCTGTGATCAAAATTATATATAGTAACGTGTGCATTAGAGTGCTTTCGTTTGCTGGTTAGAACCTAACATTCGTTATCTGATTGGTCGATAGGGCGGAAAAAGACGCTCATCCATTGATTCATCATCTGAGTGACCAGCACAACAAAGTACTGGACTTTGATTTGACCAATTTTTCTCGCCACTCTATAGAAATGTGAATGCACACACCTACATTGTTATAAAACGTTACATCGCCAAACGACACTAAAAGATGCCAAATCGGCCAACCAAGTCAATTTTTCACAGCTCTCAAGTGATTACAAATAGACATATTGGTCACACTTTTTTGATGTTCCTCTCAATTGTAATGCTCAGTCTACTTGTATTTCACTCCTATGGGATCGTGGGTTTGTCCACTGCGTTAGCAGGCTGCGAGCTATAGACGACGCAGGTACGATTACCGTAACACAACGAGTGTATTTCTCTATTCTGTGTGTATAGAAATGCGGTTTTCTTGGAATATTTAAGACACAAATTGAACTGTTACTACAACACTGTGAGGGATGATTTCAAAGTTCTGTGTTAGCCGAGGTGGCCGAGTTGGTAGAGTCGAGGATTGGTAACCGGAAGGCTACGTGTTCTATACCAAACCGGCGGGTACGCGGGGATTGGTGTACGTAAAATTTACTGCCATCTCAAATGTCCTAAAGTTGACGCAGTGTGGAAGTTTAGAGAGTGGAGTGTTGACCTCGTCATCGGATCGTGGTTCAAACTGACCAGGTGTTATCCTCGGATCTTTCCCTTCGGAATGCATTTCAGATTGTCGCCAACAGACCTTTGTGTTGCTCCAGAGTTACGTAGTATCAACTACCCAACAACTAGATCTTAAAGCCTATCCGTGTTTCTGGATCCACTGCTATTCTCCGATAGGTTGATGGACGCTAATACGTCACTAACATCACCCAATTAAAGGTAAAGGAAGACGAAATTAAGACAAGCTGACAACTCGGAAGGAAAACAAGTGCTTTTCACTTCTTGCTCAATGCTAATAGGACAGATTATAACGCGATGAAAAGCCAAAAGAAATGGCTTATGCTGCATTTCACGCTTCGAATGAAACGATTAATACAGGCAAATGCACACACAATTACACACGATCTAGAATGTAACTAATCAATGAAGACAGGCAACAAAAAACAGACCAAAGTAGTTCAACACCTCCGCTACTTCAAAAAAACCAACAAACGAAGCTAAGAGCCATTCGTATTCAGATGAGGCATTGAAAATTATGCTAATCAGGCGGATACAGTCGCATAGTTCACAGACGCTATTTTGTTTCTGAAATGACCTTGAAAACGCAACCACGCCTTTAACAAAAAAAGGAACACTTGATTTCACCCCACCTTTTCGGATTGAAATGTGTCTCATTTTGTGTTTGTTATACCGGGAATTCTTTCGTAATGTGCATGGCTAGATATTTTTCGAAGAATGTTTGAAGATGCACATAACTCCCTCTTGTTTTCAAGCAAACAGAGGGTTGAGGGTTCGAAACTAAGTCCAGCGAAATGCCGTCTTGTACATGTGAGCTGGTGCACGTTAAATCTCTCGTGACCTCAAATGTCATCAATAAGTTTTTATTTTTATTTTTTACGGCGGATACTTGATCACTGATCATTTGTCACTACAAGGCCAGAATCGATGAGCGAACGGATTCGAACCAGGAACCTTCCGATCCAGAAGCCGACACCTTAACCACCAGACAGGTTGATCGGCAATATGTTGTGGTGTGGGGTGTGGAAACTTGGAGAGTGGGTGCCACTTCAGATGTTGACCTCGTCATCTGACCGTGGTTCGAAATAACGAGGTGTTGTCCTTGGATCTTTCTCTTAAGGGATTGTTCCAGGACCGTCGTCAATAGCCCGTTGTGTTGCTCTAGTACGACGTTAACTAAAAATTACCTTATTACCTTACCCACCCTCTTAGTTTCAGGCCGACCAACCGGTATAGTGGTTAAGGTGTTAGCCACCAGATCGGAAGGTTCCTGGTTCGAATCCGGGTCCGGGCATGGATGTTTGTAAACGTATGGTGTAGAGGCGTATGGTGCACCTTAAATCTGTCGTGGCCGAAAGTCCTCACGTTGGGTTGGCGTGGAAGTTTGGAGAGTGGGGTGCCAGCTCAGGTGTTGCTTCGTCATCTGACCGTGGTTCAAAATTACGAAGTGTTGTCCTCGAATCTTTCCCTTAAGGGACTGATCCCGGACCGTCGTCAATAGCCCGTTGTGTTGCTCTAGTACGACGTTAACTAAAATTACCAATTACATATTACCCTCTTAGTTTCAAATTAAGTGTATACCATTATCAGGACTCGAGGGACTCAGAATTCCTAACTCGTCTATTTGATTAAGCTTGGTCACTGCATTTTCTCTTTTATTTGTATAAGGACCGCGGTATCAACCACTGAAAGAGTAGCGGGGTTGCATCTGGAGGGTTTCGAGTTTCGAAACTAGGTTCAACTCATGACCGTTTTGTACCGCGGGGTTTGGTACATGTTCAATCTGTCGTGGCCTCAAATGTACTCACGTTGGCGTGGTGTGGAAAGTTTTGAAGAGTGGGATGCCGGAACAACTGCCAGCTCGGTCGGGGATCCATACCGAAGGAAAAGACCCGAGGACAACGCGTCTTACTTTTGAACCCCGGTCAGATGACGAGGTCATCACTTGAACTGGAAACTCTCTGTCCAAACTTCCACATTACGCCAAAGTGAGGAGACATTTGAGATCACGATAGATTTACCTTAGAACCATCCACCACATACACGACAATGTTTTGTTGGATCAAGTTTAGAACTCGTAGTCCTCCTGTTGGTAAATTGCTACTCTACTAACCATTTAAACCGAGGCCTTTAATTTACATTATTGATTGACTGATGTACACATACATTACCCTGCAATAATGGACCGGACAGCAAGATGTGATGGTATAAGGAAAGTAATACATGCTTTAATAAGGTATACACTACCCTGCAATAATGGACCGGACAGCAAGATGTGATGGTATAAGGAAAGTAATACATGCTTTAATAGGGGGAGAGGTGGCCCCCCCCCCACGTTCTGTAATTGCACTAGCAACCCTTCTGGGCATACTTTCAACAAGGGTTTTATACACAGCTATGGGTATTTGTGTCCATTCCTGCTGCAAGAATGTCGCCAGCTCAGCTGTAGATTTCGAAATAAATACTGCAGTAACGGGTCGTGGCCCGGGTAAAAGTGTGTGAGCTCTGGGGTGTAGATGAGGCGCTTCGTGCAGACCTCGTCATCTGACCCTTTTTCAAAATTGCGTGATGTTGTCCTAGGATCTCTGGATTTGATCCCTGACCGTCGCCAATAGCCCATTGTGTTGCTCCAGCGCTACATTAATTTAAGTACTTACCTACCTATGGAAAAAATATAGATTCATAAATGCACATAATGGTCGTCAAAAGGAATGCAAAATATGTAAGCAATTAATACAGAGAGACAAAAACAAATCCACGACATCCTGGTTTCAGCTAACGAGTCTTCCGCAAATTATTCATTGAAATGATCTCACACCTGCTGCCGACCGCGAGCTTCATAAAGCATAGCTTCATTAGCCGGCTTTAAATATTAATTAGCCGAGAAAGCAGAGAAATTCCTGTTCTACCACTGTGCATGCGAGAAAAGGTTCTCAGAATAACGAAATATGCGCGTTCGAGTGTTCTGATGCTACCCCGAACTTTGAGTATCTTCCTCAGCGTGTCGCAAGCTCCCGAAGAAGTGAAGTAACGACTGACGTTCCTGTTCGGAACAGCGTGAGGTTCCTCGAGAAAACCAGAACCTCTTACGCAGTTCCTTGCTCGTTACGGGATGCACGCTTCTCAACAGAGGCGGCGGTTGATTAAGTGTATTCATGCACCACCAGAGTTTTCATTAAAAAACCGGATGATCCGTTTGTCTTTTTCTTGTCTGTGAAGCGATACCTGGGCACTGCGAGAATCTAACCGCATCCAATGAGGCCACGGTAGCCCAGTTGGAAGAACAACGGTTCAGCAGCAGGATGGTTGTGAGTTCTAAACTCTATCCAGACGAAAACCGTCGAGAACATGATGGTGCACGTTATATTTCTCGTTGCCTGAAATGTCCTCGCATTTGCACACCACACAAACGTGAATACATTTGAGGCTATGTTAGATCAATCGTGCAACAGCCCCGTGTACACGATGGTCTGAAGCTAGTTTCGAACTCGTTATCCTCCGATTGCTAGCCAACCAACCGGTCTAGTAGTTAAGGTGTTAGCCTCTAGATCGGAAGTTTCCTGGTTCGAATCTGGATCAGTGCATGGATGTTTTCAATCCTATGGTGTAAAAGCGGCTGGTGCACCTTAATTCTTATGTCAAAGAGTGAAACCGGATGGTTGCGAGTTCAAAATTCAACCCGACCAACGACCGTCGTGGGGACTGATGCACGTTAAATCTGTCGTGACCTCCAAATGTCCTCTCGTTGGTGTGGTGTGGAAGTTTGTACAGTGGGGTTTAAGCTGAGGTGTTGTTGTTGTTGTTTCTAATGCCTACACTGGCAGACCAGAGGAGTGCCAGGCCCGTAGAAGACGGCAAGAGGCGAGGGGGTGCGCCTTCCATGTTATTGAGCCCCATTGGGAGGAAGTCCGACTTTGCTCGGCATACATGACACATCCGTTTTACAGGAAGGTCCCTTTCATACATCCATTCACTCACACATATCGTAATTTAGATACCAATCAGAGGCCGATAACCCTCTGATCAGATACCCCCAGAGGTATTGATTTGGTATGGGAACATGGGGGACTTTGTGACCACGACCTATTTAACGTGCCCCAGTCACCATTAGTGAACACGACGGTCTTTAGCCAGGTCGAAGCGCCGATCTCACAACCATCAGAATTGCAGGCTCCGCCGAGGACAGAACCCACAACCCTTCTGATGCGAGCCCGACGCTCTACTGACTGAGCTACCGCGGCTCAGCTGAGGTGTTTAGCATGTCATCTGACCGCGGTTCAAACAAACAAAGTATTGTCCTCCAATCTTTCCATTCGAGTTTGAGCCTACCAGTCGGTCTGGTGGTTAAGGTGTTAGCCTCTAGATAGGAAGGTTCCTAGTTCGAATCCGGGTCCGGGCATGGATGTTTGTAAACGTATGGTATAGAGGCGGCTGGTGCATCTTAAAATCTGTCATGGCCAAAAGTCCTCGCGTTGGGTTGGTGTGACGTTTGGAGAGTGGGGTGCTAGATCAGGTGTTGCCTCGTCACCTGACCGTGGTTCGAAATTACGTGTTGTTGCTTCCCTTACGGGATTGATCCCGTTCCGTCGTCAATAGCCCGTTGTGTTACTCGCGTACGACGTTTATTAAAAATTATCAATTTTACCAGGCTTATTGAATCGTATTCACCTGGCTGATTCCAACAAGTGGCGCCGACCTACCGGTATAGTGGTTAAGGTGTTAGCCTCTAGATCGGAAGGTTCCTGGTTCGAATCCGGGTTCGGGCATAGATGTTTGTAAACGTATGGTGTTGAGGAGTCTGGTGCACCTTAAATCTGTCGTGGCCGTAAGTCCTCACGTTGGGTTGGCGTGGAAGTTTGGAGAGTGGGGTGCCAGCTCAGGTGTTGCTTCGTCATCTGACCGTGGTTCAAAATTACGAGGTGTTGTCCTCGAATCTTTCCCTTAAGGGACTGATTCCGGACCGTCGTCAATAGCCCGTTGTGTTGCTCTAGTACGACGTTAACTAAAATTACCATTACCATTACCATTGCCGACCGACCCCTCAGGTGGTTAAGGTGTTAGCCTCTAGATCGGAAGGTTCCTAGTTCGAATCCGGGTCAGTGCACGGTTGTTTGTAAGCGTATGGTGTAGAGGAATCTGCTGCACCTTAAATCTGTCGTGGCCGAAAGTCCTCACTTAGGGTTGGTGTGGAAATTTGGAGAGCGGGGTTCCAGCTCAGGTGTTGCCTCGTCATCTGACCATGTTTCAAAACTACGTAGTGATCTTACATGGCAGTTACCATTACCAGTACCATTCGGGTTTGATCCCGGACCGTGGTCTGAAGCCCGTTGTGTTGCTCCAGTGCGACGTTATGGTTCAAGCCCGAACCAAACTCGCTGCCGAGTTGAGATGGGCAATGCTCCCTCGCAGGAGATCCCGCGCAGTCTCACCCTTCCGAAAGGGAAGGGTCTGGGGAATGTGCGCAGAAGCAACCCGGTGCATAATTAATGAGCGCGCGCATCCTGGTGTCGGCCGTTGCCAAAACAAGTCCACTTAATGATGATCACGCTGGGCCAGAAGAAGAGGAATGCGCGAGATGAAATTAATGAAGACGACCTTCGGATGGGGCCGATCCGCGCCTCGCCCCAAACGGCCTTGGAAAACGGCCGAGCCGCCCGCTCCCCTCTCTTCCCCAAAACGAAGAGGTTCGCAGTGTCATTCTGTATTGATGAATGGAGCGACTTGCAGCGGATTTGAATTATTTATAATTGAGGGAATAGGTGTCCGTTTTTGCTTCGGAGTTGTTCGGGAGCGGAAATCGGGGCTCGAATTTCGCGAGAGCTCCGTGTCCCCTAGATCAGGTATGGACAACTCATCACCGGAGAAGGGCACTTTTTTCCAGGAGCAGTAGTTTGCAAAACAATCATGAAATTTTATTCTACTGGATGATCCAAAAGGTCGTGGACCACGTATGCAGACTGGATGACCAAGGCCCACTTTCGCTTGCGACTTATGGGAGGGCGGTCAAAAAAACCATGAAAGCTCCGTGAGCTCCGTGTCCCCTAGATCAGGCATGGACAACTCATCACCGGAGAAGGGCACTTTTTTCCAGGAGCAGTAGTTTGCAAAACAATCATGAAATTTTATTCTACTGGATGATTCAAAAGGTCGTGGACCACGTATGCAGACTGGATGACCAAGGCCCACTTTCACTTGCGACTTATGGGAGGGCGTTCAAAAAAACCACGAAAGCTCCGTGAGCTCCGTGTCCCCTAGATCAGGCATGGTCAACTCGAATATACACTCAGGAACATTGAAAATAGCGCACCAAGAAGAGAGCATCGGAATGAAATGAAATATAATACACATAATGATACAGATGAGAGATTCACTTGATCCCAAAATCAAGACAATTAAACAAATACAGTGTGTACAGTTAGACAAATTCAGTGCAACTTCAGTAGCACGTCGGACCGCCTCCTGCTGCAATACATGCATCAACACGGTTCGGAATTGAGTTGATTAAACCTCTGATGTTGTCCTGAGGCAGATGGGTCCACAGATCTTGAACAGCCACCTCCAAATCATGTACAGAGTGACATGGCGGCATCTGGCGTTTCAGCTGGTTTCACACATGCTCTATAGGAGACACGTTCGGTGAGAAAGGAAGGCCGGTCATGGAAGAGTCGGACCATGACGTTGGAAGTCTTTAGAAACTCAAGTTGTGTGCGGACGAGCATTATCTTGCTGTAAAATTGCCCGTGGAAGACCATTTAGGAAAGGTACCACGTGGGGTCGAAGAATGTCATCAACATAACGCTGGCCCATTAAGGTTCCTCGTACCACAATTAGAGTTGACCAGCTATCATAGGATATGCCCCCCCCTCTGACCATTACGCTTGCTGTTCGGGCAGTGTGTCGCGCTACAGCATGGCTGAAATTGTATCGTTCACCAGGCCGCCTCCATACCCGTACGCGGTTATCATCTGTCCCCCAAACGAACCGGGATTCCTCACTAAACACCACGTTTTGCCAATCTGTGGCATTCCACGTCGCTCTGGCTGGACACCAGTGTTCACGGAGTCACCGATGTTTCGGTGTTCAAGACAGTACACGAAAAAGGCGCTTGGATTGCAGATTCGCTTCCACAAGGCGTCTGGAAATGATTTGTGGAATAACTGGCACCCCTTTATTGGTTTGTGTCGTGGAACGAGTCACTGGGGAATCCACGAGCGGATGCCGCGCGATCCTTCGATCCTCTCGCCTCGTCGTCTTCCTGGTCGCTCCAGACCCGGTACGCCGCACGTACCATCTCGTGTCCACTGCTCCCAATATGTTCTCACTGCACACTCCGAACGATCGACTTGGCGAGCAACATGGCGCGGCTACCAGTCTGCGGTTATCATGCCGATGATGAGGCCCCTTTCAAACTCGCTTAACTGTGAAAAATGTCTTCTCACATGTCTACCTGACATTCTTCGCTTACTGAAGTTCTCCTAGACTCGGAATGTGATCGTCACGTTTATGAATCTTCCACTATGCGCCGGTCCCACATTCCGATTGCAGCGCCACTGCAAAGTGTTTGGTCATGCGCATTGGCATCAAACTTGGATCATTTGCATTTCGGATCTCGCTGTACATATTTGCAAAGTTTCGCGATTGTACCTTTCTTCCTTCTTGGTGCGCTATTTTCAATGTTTCTGAGTGTATTTGGTCACCGGAAAAGTGCACTTTTTCTCAGGAGCAGTAGTTTGTAAAACAATCATGAAATTTTATTCTACTGGATGATTCAAAAGGTCTTGGACCACGTTTGCATACTTGATGACCCAGGCCCAAATTCACTTGCGACTTAAGGGACGGCGGCCAAAAAACCCATGAAAGCGCAGTGAGCTTCGTGTCTCCTAGATCAGGCATGGCCAACTCGAATCTGATTGGTCACTGGAGAAGTGCACCTTTTCCCAGGAGCCGGTAGTTTGGAAAACAATCATGAAATTTTATTCTACTGGATGATTCAAAAGGTCTTGGACCACGTTTGCATACTTGATGACCCAGGCCCAAATTCACTTGCGACTTAAGGGACGGCGGCCAAAAAACCCATGAAAGCGCAGTGAGCTTCGTGTCTCCTAGATCAGGCATGGCCAACTCGAATCTGATTGGTCACTGGAGAAGTGCACCTTTTCCCAGGAGCCGGTAGTTTGGAAAACAATCATGAAATTTTATTCTACTGGATGATTTAAAAGGTCTTGGACCACGTTTGCATACTTGATGACCCAGGCCCAAATTCACTTGCGACTTAAGGGACGGCGGCCAAAAAACCCATGAAAGCGCAGTGAGCTTCGTGTCTCCTAGATCAGGCATGGCCAACTCGAATCTGATTGGTCACTGGAGAAGTGCACCTTTTCCCAGGAGCCGGTAGTTTGGAAAACAATCATGAAATTTTATTCTACTGGATGATTCAAAAGGTCTTGGACCACGTTTGCATACTTGATGACCCAGGCCCAAATTCACTTGCGACTTAAGGGACGGCGGCCAAAAAACCCATGAAAGCGCAGTGAGCTTCGTGTCTCCTAGATCAGGCATGGCCAACTCGAATCTGATTGGTCACTGGAGAAGTGCACCTTTTCCCAGGAGCCGGTAGTTTGGAAAACAATCATGAAATTTTATTCTACTGGATGATTCAAAAGGTCTTGGACCACGTTTGCATACTTGATTCTAAAGGTCTTGGACTAGGGATGCAGACTTGATGACCAACGCCCACATTCACTTACGGCACATGAGTGGGCGGTCAAAAAAACCATGAAAGTTATAGATCGTTTATTACTTATTTTATATGTATTTTTGCCACGTATTGCTACAAAGAAAGATAGTTAAAAGAATTTAATATAAGATGCAAGACATTGCATTGATTTAACAATTGGTTTAGTATTTGTTTCGATTTTTTGTAATAGCAAAGCCCAAAATGAGATTCCAAATTTCCAAGTCAAGCGTTTGCGATTTATCGATTTGTTAACATTGTTGTCCACATTTGTTAACAAAAGTTTGTTTATGGATATATGTTGATTCAAAGTGGCATGTGTATTTCAATGCATTATCTAGCAAGTATTTAATATAGTTTTAACACCCGACACAACAATAGAAGTCTAACAAATTGTCTTCATTAAATTTATTTCTCGGGTTCTCATCGTCTGGAGTTCACAATGTTCTGATTCGGTCACATTTTCAAGAAAGATGCAATCATTATACAAGGATGCATAGCAGCAAACGCCCCCCCCCCCCTTCCCCCCGGTGGGGGGAGTTACAAGAAGACAGGAAGAACAAGAATAAAGGAATACAAATACAATTAAGGTATAACATGTTTATTAGACATGCGTTTACACGTTCAGAGGATATGTTCATAGTTCCGTCGACCAGCATCACTACATGCCTCGGTACTTCAGCGTATGGATCAGTCAACTCTCTTACGGACACCTGGAGCATGGGACATGTGTTTGCTTGGGAACCATTCACGGTTGAATCACAGGATAGAACTCTTCCGTTTCCATTCGCTACGTAATGTAAATACTTCATCGGAGACAGACAGATGGCGCTCCTCTGCGCATGTATGCCCAAAATGACTTTTTCATTTAAAAAAGTAGTCGAAAGGACAAAAGATATGGTAACGGATGTGTAAGTGAATACTCTACGTTTTTTTTAGAAAATAAACAGATTGGTGCCGATGTTGATGTGTTCGACCTATTATTTTGGGTTGTGTGTCGTTCCTGAACTGTGATAGTGTGTGACCAGGACAGTCTTTGGTTGGATTCGATCACGTTCCAATCAAAGATCGTCTCGAACACTGCGGTCCATTCACTTTATTTCTGTCGTGGCCACCAATTTTCTCTCATTAGCATGGTGTGGAATTTTAGAGAGTGGCTTGCAGCTCAGTTGTTGACCTCGTCATCTGAACGTGTTTAAAAAACATAAGGTGTTGTCCTCTGACATTTGACACATGAGGTGTTATCCTCGAATCTTTCCCTTCTGTATTGATCCAGGACCGTCACCGATATCCCGATGTCACAAATATCCCAGTGCGACTTTAATTAACTAGGGGGCTCGGCCCCCTGCTCATCTACGCTCGCCAACCCCCGGTGATTGGGGCTGCGCAATCCCATTTGGTTTGCTTCGCAAGTGTCTTTCTGGACCATGACGTCACAGCGAGATTCACAAGAGCCAGTTAGAACGATCTGACGATTCATCTCCGCGATGAACAATTTGTACAGTATCGCGATATTATACTTTTCATCGCATCGAATTTATTTATGGACCAATTTTACAAATACAGGGTTCCCACGGTCCTTGAAAAGTCTTTAAAAGTCCTTGAATTTTTTTTTCCTAACTAGGGGCCCTTGAAAGTCCTTGAAAATTACGGAACTTGGTGAAAAGTCCTTGAAAGTACTTGATTTTTTTTAACAAGTACATAATTGTGTAATTTCGTCTTGCATTGGAAATTGTCCAGACTAGTTTCTCCACAGCATGTGTGCCATTTGGGCCTCATTCTGAATGAAACAGGTGTTTCACGCTTTGACACTATGTGATATACTTATAATACTAGGTCTAGATCTCCACAGTATGGCTATCCGTCTAAGTTGACACTTCTGGTCTCCATTAAGACGGCCGCTTCTCATACTCTTCTTCGTGCCACCAAAAGAATTTATCGTACGATATTTTATCGCACGACGGAAATCGATATGTGTGCAAGTAGCCTGAAAGTTAGCATTGAAACAAGAAGCACACTCTGCAAAAAAAAAAAAATCAGGTTCTGTGAGAAAAGAAAATCCAAATTGTTCCCAAAATTGACAATAACCTTTCCCTTTTTTGACTAACAGTTGAAAAAAAATTATTATTATTTTTTTATGTTTTTCTTTTTAATTGACAATTTTTGTGTATGCCTTGTTTTAGGTCGTTATAAAAAATTTTAGGTCCTTGAAAAATATTTTTTTGGTTTTGAAAAGTCCTTAAAAGTCCTTGAATTTTTTTTTGGATAAAGGTGTGGGAACCATGAAATTATATCATAAGAAAGAGTACATTCTAAGGTTTCCTGTGATGTTTTTCAAATTTAAAACTAATTTTAATAAGCTATAGCTATGATAGCTTTAACAAAAAAAGTAACGAAAATGTCCCGATTTTTCCCGAATTTCAAAAAAATATTACCAGGAATCAAATTGAAATTTCTAAAGAAAACTGGGTAAGCTGCAAAAATTCACGTTTAGAGGTACTCTAAATAAACCTCATGGCTGAAGACTGCAAATTTGTACGTGTTTTGCTCACTCGCATTAGAAATTTCGCTTTTTTCGACTTTGACACTTAATGCACTCTAAACTAAGAGCTGCATCCGAAAAAAAATCTTCTACATCTTGTTCTCTGTACAATTTTGAACCAACCATGTTGATTTCGTAATTTTTTCCCCGTACTTTCTCGGAACAGCGTCTAAGAATCGAGTGAAAAAAGCAAGTTTTCAATCCTGCGGCTGCGACTGCGGCGGCAGTAACTTTTTTTAATATCGAGAGAATATGTTGGGACGGAATATTTGTGATTCCTGCCGCGATAGATGGCTGAACTAATAAAGTTGTTTATTATTATAACCAGTTAACAGTTATCGATTTTACGAAAAGTAAAAAGAAATATAACTAATAAACTAGTAATAATTTTAAATTTATCTCTGTAATAATTATTATTAAGTAAATAATTTTAATTAAGATTGATTTTATAACATTAATTAATTTTATATCATTTGTATGAATTGAACGGTAATGGTAATGGTAATGGTAATTTTAGTTAACGTCGTACTAGAGCAACACAACGGGCAATTAACGACGGTCCGGGATCAGTCCCTTAAGGGAAAGATCCGAGGACAACACCTCGTAATTTTGAACCACGGTCAGATGACGAAGCAACACCTGACCTGGCACCCCACTCTCCAACCCTTAAGGGAAAGATGAATTGAACGGAGGTAAAAGTTTAATGTAAACATAACTACGTTTTATTTGCTGTGATTATAAAATGGGTTTGGATTCTTACTCGTAAAATATATCATTAAACGTCTTGATGTTGAAAGAGCTCTCGAGATTTTTTTTTAAAAGATTTATTCACGCAACTTCAACAACATTGATAGTTAGTGGGCTGCAAGGCACAAATAACTACCAATCTACCTGCTGCTGTTATGGGGTGTGGTTTGGTAAAGAAGCTCTCATTACATTTCACTGACTTTCCTTTTTATTTCTGCCGACCAACCGGTATAGTGGTTAAGGTGTTAGCTTCTAGATCGGAAGGTTCCTGGTTTGAATCCGGGCCCGGGCATGGCTGTTGGTAAACGTATGGTGTAGAGGCGGCTGGTGCACCTTAAATCTGTCGTGGCCGAAAGTCCTCATGTTGGGTTGGCGTGGAAGTTTGGAGAGTGGGGTGCCAGCTCAGGTGTTACTTCGTCATCTGACCGTGGTTCAAAACTACGAGGTGTTGTCCTCGGATCTTTCCCTCAAGGGACTGATCCCGGACCGTCGTCAATAGCCCGTTGTGTTCCTCTAGTACGACGTTAACTGAAATTACCATTACCTATACGACGTTAATTAAAATACCCACGTACCAACCCTACTACAACTTCAGTTTTATGATTAAAGTTGCCATGCAAATGTAAAGTAATGCAATGATTAAAAAATAAATAAAATTGATCTAGTGGTTCATTGTGTCGAAACTAACCTATTTCAACCCCGCGAAACATGTCTCCGTGTAATCATCATAATCGAATAACAGTCGATCCTTTTTCAAACCATTGAAATGGCCTAGTCATTGTTTCAACCCGCTCGCTCGTAAGGGCACTTATCTAAGCAACATGGGTCTGTTTGTGTTTAGAGTGGAAACCAAACAATGGCTGCTCAGTATTGCATGCTCATCTGTCAATCCATCTACGGCAGTTATTAAAATAGCTTGGTTAATTACATTGTTATGGGAAACCTGCGGTTCGGTCAATCCTATTAGACCTCTTTCTGCATTCAATTCAGAGAGGGTACGTTGAGGACAAGTTTGAAAAGCTCTGAAATAGGCAACGAATTGAAACAAGTTTGTAAATGTTTTAATTCGTTGGCTCTGCAATTCGATTTTGGGGAGTGGGGTGCCAGCTCGGGTGTTGCCTCATTACCTGACAGTGGTTGAAAATTACGTAGTGTTGTCCTCGGATCTTTCCTTCGGGGTTGATCCCAGACTACCCCTAATAGCCCGTTGAATTGCTCCAGTGCGACGTTAATTAAATGCCTACCTACCTGATATTCTATTTTTTCCCCTTCCTAGTTTTGGCCGACCAACCGGTTTAGTGGTTAAGGTGTTAGCCTCTAGATCGGAAGGTTCCTGGTTCGAATCCGGGTCCGGGCATGGATGTTTGTAAGCGTATGGTGTAGAGGCGGCTGGTGCACCTTAAATCTGTCGTGGCCTAAAGTCCTCACGTTGGGTTGGCGTGGAAGTTTGGAGAGTGGGGTGCCAGCTCAGGTGTTGCTTCGTCATCTGACCGTGGTTCAAAATTACGAGGTGTTGTCCTCGGATCTTTCCCTTAAGGGACTGATCCCGTACCGTCGTCAATAGCCCGTTGTGTTGCTCTAGTACGACGTTAACTAAAATTACCATTACCATTACCTTTTTATTTCTGCCGACCAACCGGTATAGTGGTTAAGGTGTTAGCCTCTAGATCGGAAGGTTCCTGGTTCGAATCCGGGTCCGGGCATGGATGTTTGTTAGCGTATGGTGTAGAGGCGGCTGGTGCACCTTAAATCTGTCGTGGTCGAAAGTCCTCACTTTGGGTTGGTGTGGAAGTTTGGAGAGTGGGGTGCCAGCTCAGGTATTGCTTCGTCATCGTGGTTCAAAATTATGAGATGTTGCCCTTTCCCTTATGGGATTGATCCCGGACCGTCGTCAATAGCCCGTTGTGTTGCTCTAGTATGACGTTAACTAAAATAAACATTACCATTACTTTCCTAGTTTGGAAGCCTCTCGGGGTCACATCTTTTCCAGGTGTGACAGGCTTCACCATCCCAAGGCCCCCTAGTGATCTTTTCCCATGGGTCTTACTGCTTCTATTAAACGTGGGGTTCGGGCACCCAAGATGAACAAGCGCTCTTCCTCTTTTCCACCCCTCTTGGATACTGTTCACGTTCCTGGTTTGTATGGTGTAGAGGCGGTAGGTGCACCTTACATCTGTCGTGGCCAAAAGTCCTCACGTTGGGTTGGCGTGGAAGTTTGGAGAGTGGGGTGCCAGCTCAGGTGTTGCTTCGTCATCTGACCGTGGTTCAAAATTACGAGGTGTTGTCCTCGGATCTTTCCCTTAAGGGACTGATCCCGTACCGTCGTCAATAGCCCGTTGTGTTGCTCTAGTACGACGTTAACTAAAATTACCATTACCATTACCTTTTTATTTCTGCCGACCAACCGGTATAGTGGTTAAGGTGTTAGCCTCTAGATCGGAAGGTTCCTGGTTCGAATCCGGGTCCGGGAATGGATGTTTGTTAGCGTATGGTGTAGAGGCGGCTGGTGCACCTTAAATCTGTCGTGGTCGAAAGTCCTCACTTTGGGTTGGTGTGGAAGTTTGGAGAGTGGGGTGCCAGCTCAGGTATTGCTTCGTCATCGTGGTTCAAAATTATGAGATGTTGCCCTTTCCCTTATGGGATTGATCCCGGACCGTCGTCAATAGCCCGTTGTGTTGCTCTAGTACGACGTTAACTAAAATAAACATTACCATTACTTTCCTAGTTTGGAAGCCTCTCGGGGTCACATCTTTTCCAGGTGTGACAGGCTTCACGATCCCAAGGCCCCCTAGTGATCTTTTCCCATGGGTCTTACTGCTTCTATTAAACGTGGGGTTCGGGCACCCAAGATGAACAAGCGCTCTTCCTCTTTTCCACCCCTCTTGGATACTGTTCACGTTCCTGGTTTGTATGGTGTAGAGGCGGTAGGTGCACCTTACATCTGTCGTGGCCAAAAGTCCTCACGTTGGGTTGGTGGGGAAGTTTGGAGAGTGGGGTGCCAGTTCAGGTGTTGCCTCGTCATCTGACCGTGGTTCAAAATTACGCGGTGATGTTCTCGGATCTTTTCCTTAAGGGATTGATCCCGGTCCGTCGTTTATAGCCCGTTGTGTTGCTCTAGTACGACGTCAATTAAAAATTTCCAATTATTGCCTTGCGTTTGGCACAGCTTTGACAAATATGGCTAGTGCGTCATAAAACCCAAAACAAACCTGTGAAGAGCCTTAAATGCCAATAAGAGAACACCATTAGCGCATTATATGGGTCATTTTTAAGATTTACATGGAACTTAGAAACTGTCGGAGGCTGAACAGTCGGTATATAACATTGGTGGGCAAATGCGGCTCTTTGCTGAGTTACGTGCGGCTCCCATTGAAAATTTTAATATGTTATTTTTATATTTCCAGAACTTTTTTCATGAATCCTGTTAAATTTACAAAGTGAAGTGTTCAAGTCGTAGGTAGTCGCTTCGATAGTTGGTTTTCGTTTGAATCGGTTTATGAAATGTAAAAGTCGTACGTAATCGCTTCGAAGAAGATCTTCGGGCGTTGCCTCATAGATTTGTAAAGTTTGAAATCTGCAATTTTGTGAACCCATTTATTTGTGCTATTAACCTCCTCAGACCCGACGCCGACCAACCGGTATAGTGGTTAAGGTGTTAACCTCTAGATCGGAAGGTTCCTGGTTCGAATCCGGGTTCGGGCATGGATGTTTGTAAACGTATGGTGTAGAGGCGGCTGGTGCACCTTAAATCTGTCGTGGCCGAAAGTCCTCACGTTGGGTTGGAGTGGAAGTTTGGAGAGTGGGGTGCCAGCTCAGGTGTTGCTTCGTCATCTGACCATGGTTCAAAATTACGAGGTGTTGTCCTCGGATCTTTCCCTTAAGGGACTGATCCCGGACCGTCGTCAATAGCCCGTTGTGTTGCTCTAGTACGACGTTAACTAAAATTACCATTACCAGACCCGACACTGATTTTCCACAGAAATGTTTATGTTACTATTCCCACTATTGCAAGTTTAAAAAAATCAGTTTTACTTTTTTTGTTGGGGGACGGGGGGGGGGAGTATCACATGTGATACTTTAGGGTTAATCTACTACAAAATCAAAAATTAAGAATTGAAGGATTATATTCAAATTACATATTATTTTTACAAGTTACACAAATATTAAAACATGAATAAGAAAAAATTCAGAATCATGAGTATCAGATGTGATACTTCTGAACTGAGGAGGTTATTGGATATGGATTCCCAATTTCTGAAATAATACTTGTTGAAAAAGCGGATTTGGAACCAGAGTCGTTAGACATGAAAGCGGATCAGGCGTTGCAAATGCAGTACAAATCTACTTCTATTTTGGAAACTCATGCTAGAATCAAAATATTCATTTAAAGAAGGCTGCTTGCCGTCTAATTTCAATTTTCTGTGCAACATATTACTGTGCATCTTTATACACAATGAAGTTCGTGAAGTGGAAATATCGATCATAGTTGATCAATTATCATCTAACAACAGATGAAGACCAGCGATGGGAAGATGTTGGGAGCACCATTGGGTTGGCTAGCTCGTTGAATGATTGGTAGTTGAACTTACGTCACAATGGAGCAACACAAGGCACTATTGGCGACAGTCCGGAAACAATCCCGAAGGAAAAGATCAGAGGAAAACATCTCGTCATTTTGAATCACGGTCAGATGATGAAGTCAACACCTGAGCTGTGAGCCGTAAGAATTTGAGGATATTTGAAGTCACGGTCTTTGGTCGGATCGAGGATCGAACTCACAATTCTTCGGTTTTAAACCTTTACTCCACCAACTGGGGTATCATTACCATCAATTATTGAACCGGTATAGTGGTTAAGGTGTTAGCCTCTAGATCAGAAGGTTCCTGGTTCGAATCCGGGTACGTGCATGGATGTTTGTAAGCGTATGGTGTAGAGGCGGCTGGTGCACCTTAAATCTGTCGTGGCCGAAAGTCCTCACGTTGGGTTGGCGTGGAAGTTTGGAGAGTGGGGTGCCAGTTCAGGTGTTGCTTCGTCATCTGACCTTGGTTCAAAATTACGAAGTGTTGTCCTCGAATCTTTCCCTTAAGGGACTGATCACGGACCGTCGTCAATAGCCCGTTGTGTTGCTCTAGTACGACGTTAACTAAAATTACCATTACCATTACCATCAATTATTGGCCAAGATGGTAGGTAGTTATTTTAATTAACGTCTTTCTTGAACAACACAACGGGCTATTGACGACAATCCTCAAGCGAGATTCGAGGACAAACCACGTAATTATGAACCAAAGTCAGATGAAGAGGCAACGCCTGATCAAGTACCCCACTGTCCAAACTTCCATAACACGCCAACATGAGAACATTTGAGGCCCCAACATATTTAACATGCACCAGTACCCTTTGTACACGGTCTTTGGTTAGATACGATTGGTAAAGAAGATCAAAACTTGTTAGAAGTCTAGTGAGGAAGACCGTGGGCTCGATAACGGATATATGTGAGTGAACTTCTCCGAGATTATGTACTCTATATGGGCAAAAGTATTTGGACGCTGTAGAAATTAGGAGGAGGATCTATCTTATTGTGTGGTTGTTTTCCTGGTTAGAACTCGATCCATTGCTTTATATACCTGGTACCATGAACGCTGACGAGTACCTCGACGTTCTAGATAATTCGGGCCTACCTACACTATGGCATTGCTACAGCGATGATGGTTGTTTTTTCCAATAGGATCAAGCTCCATGTCATACTTCAAAACATGTGCTAGACTGGTTTCCTAAAATTGAGTTGAATTTGGTTGACTGGCCTGTTCAGAGCCCCGATCTCAATCCTATCGATTACCTGTGGGGCAAACTGAAGCGGCAAGTACGACACCGCCACGCACGCCCATCTTCACAACATTCTCTTATCACAGCCTTGCAAGAGGCATGACAAGCTATTCTTGCCCATACTTACAGAGAAGTTGTAGAAAGTATGCCTCGACGTGTTGTAGCTGTAATACAAGCGAAAGGAGGGCCCCTACCGTGTTACTAAATAAAATAATAAAGCACTTTTTCTGAAAAACATGCAGTGTCCAAATACTTTTGTCCCTATAGTGTACATGTATGTTTGGTATCTTGCTGCCGGTAATCCATTTATTCCAGTCCTTCATGATATGGGTAGTCGAAGGCGTTGTCGTTAGGTTTTGTATTAACTCAACAATTGAAACATGCATTCGAGAAACCTCAACATTTTATGAACACAATTGAATCTCGATTTATCATTTCGCACTCCACGATCGTGGCTCCAGCTAGTGGAAATTATTGGAACTGCCCAAATAAAATATCAGGTCCATCGTGTTTCCCCAGAAATGTACATCTTTACCAAAACTGTCGAGCTATAATTACTCGGGTTCGAGGAGGTCCAACACATGACCATAAAAATATCGATGCGCTATGCGTTCGAGTCACTCGGAATTGACGCTCCAGTCTTGATAGAGAAGTGAAACGATCGAATGTGTATGGAGGTCCATCTTCCATATTTGTTTACCCTAACCATGTCTATGGTGTTGTATTTATCCCTCATGTTCAGGGTGTCTGGGTCCAAACAATATAAATATTATGGTCCAGGTCACAAAGGATTATTTTTTACAATTGCCAGTTTGTTTACACATTGGTAATATTTTATTACTAACCCCCGTTTAGCTAAACTATGGTAGTCTATACGAGATAGATCTTGACGGACAAGGCATCTCGTTATTTGGAAAAAAACAGACCAGATTTCATCATCGCAAAAAATCGACAATATCTTGATGACGAAATATCTCGTCAATAGCAAAATTTGTCAGATCTTCATGGAAGAGGTATCTCGTCGAAACCACTTGAAGGGCTGGTAGAAGAGGCAAAGGGTCCGCTTTCTTCGATTTTCCATCCCCATACCTTTCAGTTTTATTCGTTATTTCGAGGTAGGAAGTTGAATTTGCGTCGCACTGAAGCAACACGAGCTATTTGACAACCATTATATCGAGGAAGTAATAAAAATGAGTGAATGTCAATGCAAGGTAGGTGGTTGTGGATCCAGAATGATGAATATTAGACTGCGTCGTGTGTGATTTACGAACCTTACAGTGCGATACTTGAGCCACATGCAAATCTATGCCAACACTGACCTTGTAAAAAGAATGCGTGTAAATTCCTCATAACTGGCCTTCACTTCACAATATTCCTGTTTAGGTGGCGCCCTCTGTTCGACGATAATTGAACTAAAACTCTGATCGCTTTCTAAATTATTAGTACATGTGGCTCCCTCTACTTTTTAAAATTGTTTGTATGTTATGTCTGATAATCCTTTAAGGAGCGATATGGAAATCTAACGTTCCACTACTGTTAAATAGTTCAGACATGGTATATACAATATATAGTCTCTCATTGATACTCTATTGTATAGAAGGGCTTTATGCGGACGGGAAAAACACAAGGAGAGCTTTTTCTTATAAACGTTATTTCGGGAAAATTAAACATTTCGGGACATTTAAATCCGTGAATGTAAACTAGAAAGTACTGATATGACAAATTCCGGCGAGGTTAGAATTCATTTTAGCGTTTAATACATTGAGTAAAAAAGGGTGTAGTAAAATAATTTTTCAGAATTTTTTTCAGAAAGCATTACAAAAATATAAGATAATTTTAAATTTATAATATACTCTCGATTTTATGTATAGAAAACGATTAAAAAACACCATTTTCTTTCGGTTTAAATATTAAATTAATAACGTAACATATAGTTTCTCATATTTTTAAATTTTGAATTTTGTCTAAAATTCAAACCTATTTAAAACGAATGAAATTATTTTATAGTGGCTTTGGATTTAAATTAATTTTAATTTAAAAAATTTAAATTTAAATTTAATTTTAAAAAATCTTGATTTTTTTACTTGTAAAAATAATTTAGTTTTAAAGGTAACTCGCCTTTTGGTTCAAAAATTATAATTTATTTAAAATCATAGTCCTATATGTGTCAGGTGTCACGCAGGAAAATATAGTTTTGGCTTTGTTTCTTACTGAAACGATTAACAAGTACTTACTTACTCAGTTTGGGAATATAGTAAATTGAGAATAAAACTTCATATTACATCTGTGGGTGCTTGTAAAAGTTTAGAACTCCCTTTAAGCCTCGGGTATTGTTACAATTGGGCATCTTATAGCAAAATATTGTAAAATATTGTATATAGGAAATTGTGAATAAAACTTCATATTACTTCTGTGGGTGCTTGTAAAAGTTTAGAACTCCCTTATGCGTCAGGTATTGTTACAATTGGGCATCTTATAGCAAAATATTAGTTGCGAGTGACAAAACGAACACATGTTTTTCTTATCATTACACTTCTCAGATTTTGGAAATTTTGCTAGGTTATACATGCAAAAATACTTTAATAAGATCCAAACATGTAAACAAAACTTTATACAAGAATTCCAACTATTAGTCTTTTGAATCATTATTTCCTATTTAGGCTGTATCTTTCCATATTTATACAAGTTAAAATATTTTTACGTTTATCCTTTATTTAATTTCTTGAAAGAAAACTTAACAGTGTAGATAAAATTTAAGAGTTGATCAATTTTTTTTGGAACAGACATTGAAACAGTTTCGTGATATTCTCCTTTCCATGATTAGAATCAGCATAAAACTGACTGACACGATAATTTACACATCTGAGTCAAAAACAAATCCTAGTTCCAAAATATCAATACAAAAAAACATTGAATTTACTGATTTTTTATAAATATCCTATTTTTACCAAAACTATTTAAATGACCCGTTTTCCATTTGGATGCAAGTAACAGTGGAATTAGTGTCTTGACATAATAATCAAAGTGTCTTAAAAATTGTTAACAACAAAATTTAATAATCATAAGTAAGATATTATTTCGACTTGTGATTCAGTGATTACATTTTTTGGGGATATTCAGTAGTAAAATCTTGATTGATTTGCCGCATATTTTTTAAAGATGCAAGGCTCCTGTGATAAACACTTTCTGGAAACTTTTTTGCTGTTGAAGAGAATAGTGGTTGTTTTTTATTGGATGAAAAGCGACAAGTTATACCATTTGATTAGAGTACCCATAGAAAGTGGGTGGAATAGAAGATTGTCATTCCTGTGGTGGCATTATCGCAAAAAGTTCATTTATCAGTTTTGGTTTTGAGTTTTACGAAAATTGATTGGTTTGCAAAAGATGGTCCTTAGGGGTTTTGAGAACCTCTGACAACGGAATAAATGAATGTTTGAAATGGTGATTATGTTGTATATAATAATTTTTCAAGTTCTTTATGTATTTGGTCATTTTTAAGTATAGTACATATAATTGAGATTCCTGGAAATGAGGTTCTCATAGGAGACTGGCAATATTTATTCTTTATGAAATGAATAAGTGCTCGGCACTACTGAAATTAAATTGCCAGGAAGTATTAAGATTTTTAAGTGCTGACTTAAAGATTAAGATTTTATTGTCGGGAAGTTGAGATTTTTTTTAAAGTTGTGATGTACAGTATTTATTCTTATTACATTAATGTCGTAAGGTACAGTAGTTATTCTGATTATGTCAGTGTTGTGAGGTGCAATAATTATTTTTACATTGTTGTGTTGTGATGTGTAGTAATTTTACCAATGATTATTATTATGCACTGCATTTATATTGGGTTTGAAGGAAGTAATTTGGTAAAAGGGTTTATGTTGATAGTAGATTTTTGTATATATTCCTTTCCCCTAGTTTTATTTGGTGTATTGATGGGTGTCGATAGTTGGGTCAGAACCTAGTTTGTAAACTTATGCATGCTAGTGTTGTTGCGGCATGTTTGCCAACTAGGGACACAAACAATCATACACAGACTCCAATTTGGCTCGTTGGTAACAACGATTAGAAGGGCACCAGTATACCTGCCACTTTGACTTAAGGTTTTTAATTGTAAGATAATTGGTCTGACAATTTTAAACCGGTGGGGAGGTGTGAGGCTCTGAGGTTCTCCTGCCAACACAGTGAGGAATGTTTTTTGCAGGGAGAACAAGACATCCTCTAGTGACGTTGGGGGGTGGTGGGGGGGGGAGAGTGTCGGTGAAAAGTCACCCGGGTAAGGAGGATAAAAGGGGAGAGCGGAAAGAAAGAAGGGATCGAACAGCGGGGACCGGAGACAATGGACGATGAGGGGCTCTCTCCTGCTGTTTGGTATTATAAACTCTATAACAAAAAAAATCGACGCACCAAGAAGGAGTTGTCCGATGGAGACAAAAATTGGTGGATAGGAAAATTATGTATAGAATAGAAAATTATTAAAATTTCAGAACAATTGAATGATTTATTTCAGAGTTACAGTAACGAGCTCAATAAGGAGTTGACCCGCCTCTAGCCTGGATGCAAGCTGCCACACGGCGTGGCATGGACCGATGAAGCTCCCGGATGGTCTCCTGCGGTATTTCTTGCCAAATTTGCTCCAACTGTCGGAATACGTCATCAACATTCCCTACCGGATGCAGTCGCCTTCCCACCATATCCCAGACATGCTCGATGGGAGAGAGATCTGGTGATCTGGCTGGCCAAGGAAGTGTTTGACAAGCTTGAAGACAGTTCATAGCAACACGTGCCGTATGTGGTCTGGCATTGTCTTGCTGAAAAATGATCCCAGGGTACTGCGAAAGGAACGGTAGCAAAACAGGTCTCAGAATGTCGTCAACGTACCGCTGTGCAGTAAGTGTACCTCTAATGACGACCAAAGGGGTCCGGCTATCAAGGGAAATGGCATCCCAGACATAACTCCTTGTTGAGGGCCCGTATGGCGTGCAATAGTGAAAGCAGGATCGGCACGCTGCCCTGGGCGTCTCCAGACACGTCTTCGATGATCGTCAGGACACAGTTGGAAGCGGGATTCGTCGTTGAAGACTATACGTCCCCAGTCAGCATCATTCCAGCCTGATCGAGCCAAGCACCACTGTAATCTGGCTCGATGGCGTAACGGTCGGTACGAGCGTAGATTTCGCTCTCTCAGCCGTCTGTGAATGGTCATGGTGGACACTCGTGTGTGGGTCGCACGACTGATGGTTGATAGCGATGAATCAGGCGCTGTGACAGCTGATCTGACAGTCACTCTGTCCTCGCGATCTGTTCTGGCCCTACGTCGACCGCTACCATCATGACGCTGAAATCTGCCATTGTTCACCCACTCTTGCCAGCATCTTCTAATCGCCACAACGCTTCGACTCACATGACGAGCGATTCTCCGATTTGCCAAACCTGCCTCTTTCAATCCAATGATACGACCTCTTTCAAACTCTCAAAGTTGCTCGTAATGAGCTCGAATCTTGAGGCGAGGCATTTTTTCAGTCGTTGAAAGGTATCCTAAATCGCAATGCAGCAGAAATTTTTAACAACAGTTCAAAAACAACTCCTTATTTACATCTGCTGGATGCGCAGTTCCGATGCGCTGGAGATCGCACTATTCATTCATTGGACACCAAATTTTAATCATTTGCATATTTGGTCAAAACATTTTTGCATACGAAATTTCGAAGCAATCGGATGATTACTTCTTGGAGCGTCGATTTTTTTGTTATAGAGTGTTGATGAAAGATATCTATGAATTGTTGCCCTCTCCACTAGACAAATGAACCACTCACCAGAGATAGGAAAAGATGCGGGGTGTGACAATATGGATTGATTTTTGAGTTAAGACACATTAAATATTAAACTGTTCAAAAGACCCGTCACGGAAAAAATAGGTATACTCCATACATGAAGAGAAATATAGGCTACTGAAGTGATTTTTTCCGTATTTCAGGAAAGGTTGTAAAATCAATTGAGGAAAGGGGATTAAAAAAAGTGATTTAACGACAACATTTTAAAAAGGGCAGTTTGACATACTTGGTAAGTTTAGTGTTAAAGGCTACATCAGTTATAGTTGCATAACATTTTAATACCAGAGACCCGCGTATTAATTCCGTTGTCGCGATGTTTCTTTCAAACAGCGAAGCAACATACACTGCTGGCCACCGTAAATGCAACACCCTGAAGGAAGCATGCAAATAATATGAAATTTACAACATGCATTAGCGGAGGTGAGATATTCAAATGATTAGAATTTCAGCGCAGACGCACATCACACGCGCCTGTGGCGCCACTTCAAAGCGCTATTTAAGGCTTGGAGATTTCGACGATTTCAAGTACGGCAATTGTGTTTTTCTTGTGGTTTTAAAAAAAACCGATCAATCATGCCTTGTAGTAAACAGCGATCATCTTTTGATCAAGTATCCGAGTTCGACAGAGGAAGGATAATGGCCTACCGAGATTGTGGATTATCTTTCAGGGAAATCGGTAGTCGTGTTGGACGAAACCAAACAACTGTAATGCGGATATGTGATCGTTGGATGCAGGAGGGTACGACGGACCGACGTATTCGATCGCATCCACCTCAGTGCACCACTTCACGTGATGGCAGGCATATTGTGCGTATGGCAGTGACGGATCGCTCAGCCACATCACGAACCATAGCACAGTACATTCAGTCTGTAACGCATCATCCAGTGTATGAGCGCACCATTCGAATACCGTTTACAGCAGAGTGGTCTGTCCGCAAGACGTCCATTGCTTCGTCTACACTTGACGCAGAATCACAGACGTCTCCGCCGCCAATGGTGCGATGAAAGAAGGATGTGGACGGCAGAATGGAATGAAATTGTCTTTACTGACGAGTCACGCTTCTGTCTGCAACACCACGATAGTCGGATTCGAGTCTGGAGACACCGTAGAGAGAGGATGTTGAACAGCTGCGTTATGCACCGCCACACTGGTCCTGCACCGGGTATTATGGTATGGGGCGGTATTGGTTATTACTCTCGCACCCCTCTAGTACGCATTGCCGGTACTTTAAACAGCCAGCGCTACATCTCCGAGGTGTTGGAGTCAGTTGTCCTTCCTTACCTTCACGGCTTGCCCACAGCCATATTTCAACAGGATAATGCAGGACCATCGCGCGCTTTTATCACATGTTTTGCATAAATTGGCAAATTTTTATCATTCAGTGTTTAGTTTTTTGCGTGTATTTTACTTTTACTAACCATTTTACAGTTTTGTTGATGTAAAAGTAGTGTAAACTATTTTTACCATAAAATAATGGCTGATTCAGAATGTGTGCAGCTAATTTCTTCGGACTGTGATTCGGAATAAGAATCTGAAATACCTGTAAATGAGTCTGGGTGTAGTGAAAATGAATCGTTATGTAAATATTATAATGCATGTTACGAATACCTTTATCTGGACAAGGAGAGGATGGACAAGGAGAGTATCTCTGATGAGCGTCCAACAATAGTCAGCCAGCATTGACGTGGACCATTTACCCTGGTACCATCGCTCCATCTTGGCAAAGTCCCTCCCGCAGTTATTAGGGAAGAAATTCAAGTGGGAGTCAAGAAAGTGAATCTTTTACGACATATTGCAGCCAAAATCATGAAACAAAGCCAACATATCCTCGACCAGTTCCTTTAGTTTTCAGCCTTCACATTCCCCAAGTAGTTGTTAGACACTTGACAGCACACATCCCAAACCTATTTTTATTTACTTTAAAGAACTTTTTCAAACTTGTGATCTCTGAAGATCTGTTTAACAGGAGGCCCCACAAAAACACCCTCTTTAATTTCGGCTTCACTGAGACGAGGGAATATTTCATACAGGTACTTGAATGCTAGTCCATTCTTATCTGTGGATTTTATCAAGTTTTTGATATGGTCTAGCTTTACGTGTAAAAGAGGAATGACGATTTTGTGGGGTTTCTCTTTATGATTATCTTTATTTAAAAACAACTATCCCTTTGAGCAAACAAAATAAAACAACAAATGGTTAATTTAGTGAAGTTTTTCTGCTGTTGTATATGAGTATTGCTTGTGTTAATGACTCAAAATTCTGCTTGTTCAGAACTTTTTGCTTCTCAAATTTTGTCATGGTTTGATGAATTATTTTCATCAGACTATATAAGTTTGGTTTATAGCATACAGGTTATATAGTATGAAAGCAATAGTTATTAGACATTTCACTCTATCGATCTTCTATAATAACAAAGTGATACCATTCTTATGATTTATTTCTTGTTTTATGTATTGCCTTATATTTACAGTGAAAAAGTTTTTCTCCAGTCCTGTTGAACTTCATTAAAAGTATTACAAGACATGTTATCTTCAAACCACGGTTACTTCTGGTACGTAAACATTTGAATTTTCAGCTGATGAAATTACAGCCTGTTTTTACTATGTTTATGAATTAGCTATGCCAGTATCATAATGCTACAATTAATCTTCTACAGAAATATATTACAGATTAAAATGGCCATTGATGGATGTTCCTTGTATTTGCAGTTAAAGTTGTTATTAATTACCAATGATGGATGCGGCTAGGCTTAAAAGATTCTCTCGAAGGCCGGTCTTTCTTGATGTAGGGCAAATCGATTGCTATGATATTCCATAAACATGGAAAACAGCAGTACTTTTTATATATCTGCTGCAAACCCATCAACAAAGCCACAACCTTCAAGTCAGTACAGATCTGCCAGTCATACTTGTTGTAGTTAATCCTCTCCAATAGTAGCTTTAGAATGTTGTATGTCTGCTTGATGTAGACAGCATGTTAAATAGGTATGGATAGATGCTAGTTCCCGTTATGCAGCAAAATCACCTTGAGAGTCAGTTTTGACGCTTCTACAAACAACCACCATTCATGGAGTTCATGTGCAATGTTGAGTTCTTTTACTCACTATCACAGTAGAACACAAGGCTTTCTTCTTTTTCAAAGAAAGATTTGAAGGACTGATGACGATGGGCAAATCGATTGCTATGATATTCCATAAACATGGAAAACAGCAGTACTTTTTATATATCTGCTGCAAACCCATCAACAAAGCCACAACCTTCAAGTCAGTACAGATCTGCCAGTCATACTTGTTGTAGTTAATCCACTCCAATAGTAGCTTTATAATGTTGTACGTCTGCTTAATGTAGACAGCATGTTATATAGGTATGGATACATGCTGGTTACCGTTATGCAGCAAAATCACCCTGAGAGTCAGTTTTGACACTTGTACAAACAACCGCCATTCATGGAGTTCATGTGCAATGCTGAGTTCTTTTAGTAGGCCATCACTATCACAGTAGAACACAAGGCTTTCTTCTTTTTCAAAGAAAGATTTGAAGGACTGATGACGATGGCGAAATGAAGTCACTCGGACAGTTTGTTCGAGAATGCAAAATGTCCATATCTCTGCAACGAGAGCTAATCAACTTATCTTAAGGGGATAATCGTTTCCAGCTCGTTCATCTAAGAAACAATATCACTGTTGACCAGGGTAATTATATTTTTCATATGCACAACGGTAAATGTAACTTCCCTGCAAGGTGCTGATGTAGGAAGAACAGGCAACTTCCATGGAAAACATTATTCAATTTCTAGTAAAAAAAAGTTGTTCTTAATACTTGACAATATTAGAAATGTTAATTTTAATAATCGTTTTCTACTTACCAATATGTAAAATAAACAAATAAAAGCAATAAAAAATGTGACACTTTTTGGATCGAATTCGGGAAAAAAAATGAAAATGTTATGGGGTTATGGAGAATCCTAAAAATATTCTCTTCGGTGCAGTCGAACAAGATATATCTCTTAAGCCTCAACCTCATAGAAGTAAATAAGGCACGTGTTTGAATTAGACAGGTGAAAAAGATTCAAGTAGGTCTGAGTTACAATGTGGCACATTCTGGCTTTAGCGGGAAAAGTGGCAACAGCTCTAGGTATTTCTTCGGAATAATGGAGGTCATTAGGTTCACTCTGGAATTGAAAAAGATGGCGATTCACACCAGTGTTCTTCCATAAAGTATACCAGTGATAAAGCCTCGCTGCTTAGCCTGTCAGAATTTACCCACTGACTTAAAAATCAGAAAATACAATCGCAGTGTGCAATAGGTGCAGTTAGGTCAATAGTGTTTAAATTTGAAATATGGGTAACCTTAACTAAAACGAATCTCTATCTATCAATAGCTTTATGGAGATGTTCCCTGAAATTGACACCAGCTTTAGGATTGAATATTTCAGGATATAAAGATAGTAAAGTCCTGAAATTTCATAGTTTGACTAATTTAACGATGCAGAATATGATTATGAGAACCAAACATGGTTTTTTCCGTTAAAAATTTCGTTGTTTGTCAAAATTTAATATGAAGGCGTCCCCGTATGCAATTTTTTTTTAAAATTTGAACTTGTAAAAAACGTTATTCTCTCTATTCAATGATATCTTTGAATTTCATAGTTAGACTAATTTAACGATGCAGAATATGATTACGAGAACAAATCATGGGTTTTCAGTTAAAAATTTCATTGTTTGTCAAAATTTGATATGAAGGCGTCAACGTATGCACTTTTTTTTTTTTTTTGGATTTGAACTTGTAGAGAACGTTATTCTCTATTCAATGATATCTTTGAATTCGATATAGTGTGAATAGTGCTCAAAATAAAGGAGATGATTCGGATTTTTTCTCGAGACTACATAGTTAGAACCTAAAAATATTATAGAATTAAGAAATCGAAAGGAGTGACACTCCATAGGTTACCGAAATGGGTGACACTAAGGACTGAGAAGGTATTTGGTACCAATAAAACGCACATTCAGCGTCTCCACTTTGGACTTGGAGCTGCGCGCGCGGCCCAACACTCTAATCAAATTATATATATACATATGTATATATATATATATATATATATATATACATATGTGTATATATATATATATATATATATATATATATATATACATACATACATACATAATACATGTATGTTTACATATGTATATATCTTAGGGTGTCCCTTATATGGGCGAAAAATTTTTTTTTACAGTTATCAAAACGCATACACTCTAATTATTTTTAATATACTAAGCCTTACTTAAATATAAAATTTTAACTTCCTACGTTAATGTTAACCCGTGCCGACAGGGCCCCAAAGTTTATGGAAATAGCCGTTTTTGAACAGATTTTAATATGTAGCTAGGTCATCGCAACTATGCATATCTTAGATAAATATTTATTAAAAGACAAAATCAAGTAATGGCTTTAATTCTTAATAATAAAGTTACACATAATTATTCAGGATACTTTCATTTTAAGGTCTCTTTTTTACAGTCTGGATACATCTTAATATGTTCTTGCACACAGCGTAATAAGAATTGTTTCTGTTCTTCTTGTGCGGTTATTAAACCACGGAAGCCTTGCATTAGCTTAACAGCTCTTTCAGCTGTGTCGTTTACTGCTTTTAAGCTAAAATTCTTATTTTTAGCTTCCACAAGGTCTGCATTTTCTTCCCACGAAAATACGTTTTCTTAGAGGAAGCTGCTGTCAATTTTTTATCGCGAAAACAAAATTTTGCTCTCGATGGATACGAAATCACTCAATGATTTCCCTAAAACAATAAGAAAAATTAGTATCACAAGAAAATTAACTGTATTTAAAATAACAGATCAAACAAAACTCTCATCGTATAAAGATACAGACATCTCTTCGATGGAACATATATCTTCCCAAAATCATATTAACTTTCTCTTAGTAAGTTCGCTACAATATTCGCCTTGGTTTGTTTATAAACAATAACATCAGAGTGATAATACGGCTATTTCCTCTGATAAATACCACTAGTGTTGACTGAACTTGCTCAGGGCCGCTTTGGAAATCAATTTGTCAACTGTTTCATACTCTTTCAACGTCTTTAAAAAACGCAAATCTTGATTCGGCGCCTTCACCGCCAAACTGCATCCAAGCCAGGGCATCACATAAACTGCCACAAGGAACAAACAAACATCTTGCAACGTTTGTTTGTCCTCAACGCTCATTTTGAACTGAGACTGCAGCAAACATATTTTCATAGAGTAAATTGCTTTTGCCATCCATCCATCGTGCTGGATGCATTGCGCAAGGAGGTCTGATTTTAATTTTACTCATGTTATCTCCTCTCAAGAAAGTAACAGATAGTTCGATCAGTTCCCGATAATCGTCACGTATAATGGATTTTTGCAGTTCATGGTTAAAAAACGTCACCAATCCGTAACGGTCGCGTCAAAAAGATGCTGTTTGGAAAATTCTGTGCATGTTTCGATAGCATTAGGATTAATGTTTTTCCAGTTGTCTCTGAACTTTTTGATCAGTGGAATATCGGGCCTGCTTGCGACTTGGTGGATCTTTGATTCAAATACGCTTTTCAGAACCAGTTCATAAACAGGATGACGACAAGCAAAGAGTAACAATTCTTTTTCTAGATTTTGTTCTAAAAGCTCACAAGCTCCATTCAAGCAGCCTGTATTAGATGTTGTCGTATCACAGCACATTATTTATACTTTATCATTGAGGTTCCATTCTTTAAGTGCGTTTGAAACTGCTTTAGCTTCATCTTTGCCGGAGGAGCTGTCCAGTTTTCGTACTGCAAGAAGATGCTTCTTCTTTCCAAATGAAATAAGGATTGTCAGGAGTTCTTCTTTTGAACTTCTCACATCCAGGCCTGGTAACAATTTTTCATCGTAATGAACGGTAACAACTTCGGGCACGCTATTCTGAAAATCGGATTTTATGGATTCCGCTCGAACATTTCTCAATGACTCAACCTCACCAACCAAAAAAGTGCTTTTTTTTACTGCTTCTCAGTTCTATCGACATCTTCGAAATATAAAACAATGCGCGTTAATTACCCGACAAGCCGAAAGTAAAGCCCGGTTTTTCAAGAATCAGGGTAGAAGCACCGCGCGAAGAGATTCAAGTCCAACGTCTCGAATTCCTCTACCGGTATAGTGGTTAACATGTTAGCCTCTAGATAGGAAGATTCCTGGTTCGAATCCGGGTCCGAGCATGCATGTTTGTGAGCGTATGGTGTAGAGGCGGTTGGTGCACCTTAAATCTGTCTTAGCCGAAAGTCCTCACGTTGGGTTGGCGTGAAAGTTTGGAGAGTGGGGTGCCAGCTCAGGTGTTGCTTCGTCATGTGACCGTGGTTCAAAATTACGAGGTGTTGTCCTCGGATCTTTCCCTTAAGGGATTTATCCTGGACCGTCGTCAATAGCACTTTGTATTGCTCTTGTACGACGTTAATTACAAATTGCCAATTACCGCTCCAACAGGAATTCACAACTTATAACAACGCTGCGTGTTTATGTTTTCCTAAGAAGCGCATCAACTCTAACAATCAGTCACGTGATCAGTTATGTAAACTAAATTCTGCTGAGTACGTGACTGCTCTGGAACCAGTTTGCTTGGAAAACCCTCCTTAACTGACAGAGAAAGCACGGCTCACGCGCGGCAGCTGCAACGTAACTTGTACGAACATGTTTCCATGCAAGTCGGCACGGGTTGCAGTGCTCCAAATAAGGTAAAAATTTATTTTCGAGTGTTTTAGGGTCAAATGAACAAAAATAGAACCTATGCGTTAGAAAATAAGAACTTTGAAAAATAAGGGATATATATATATATATATATATATATATATATATATATATATAATTTCAAGAACACAAGAATTTCTAAAAAAATGTAACAAAAGTCTTAAAAAATAATAAAAAATGAAGAAATGTTGGTGGATCAGGGCGTCATCAGGGAGGAGCCTGACCCAAACAACATAAAATGGTGTTTTCTACATATGAGCAGCATTAGGCTGAAAAAATTGCTCATACACTCCCCCAAACACCACCAAAAATCAAGTAAAACAAAAACAGAACAAAATACCAAAACATAGCAGGAATAGAACGAAATGAAACCCGAAGCCGCAGCTGGGATATCATCAACAACAAGCCTAAAAATTGCCACCAAATGCCATCAATTACACAGTCTAACTTATATGCTAACATCATACCTCCGATGCAACAAGTGCAATGTTAGCATATAAGTTAGACTGTGTAATTGATGGCATTTGGTGGCAATTTTTAGGCTTGTTGTTGATGATATCCCAGCTGCGGCTTCGGGTTTCATTTCGTTCTATTCCTGCTATGTTTTGGTATTTTGTTCTGTTTTTGTTTTACTTGATTTTTGGTGGTGTTTGGGGGAGTGTATGAGCAATTTTTTCAGCCTAATGCTGCTCATATGTAGAAAACACCATTTTATGTTGTTTGGGTCAGGCTCCTCCCTGATGACGCCCTGATCCACCAACATTTCTTCATTTTTTATTATTTTTTAAGACTTTTGTTACATTTTTTAGAAATTCTTGTGTTCTTGAAATTATATTGCTTACCATGCTATGTCTGCAGCTTCAGCGCGCTTGCATGGGTAGTTTCGAGTTTCGATTTCTGGTTAATGCACCCCGGCTGTTTGGTTATTTTTTGTTATTTTGTGTGTGTTATGTTATTTTGTATATTGTATGTTGTTATTATATATATATATATATATATATATATAAAAGGATGTGGGTGTAGGTGTGTATATATTCTCTATACAAATCTACACCGTTTGACCAATCCACAATTTGGTACTTTACTTTAGATCTTTGGTACTTTATATATGTACTTTTTACTTTGGTACTTTACTTAGTGGGTTTTATACTTTAGAACACTGCGTTAAACATAGGCTATTTCTTTCCTGTCTTCAGACCCATCTGTAGCCATGAATATTGGCACACAGGTAGTCCTAAAAGTGCCCATCGAAGCCCTAATTTTAATATCTAAAGTTTGTTTTCCTGCGATAAATAAACTTGGACAAGGAAACACGTTCTACCGGATTTGGGTATTTGAGTTAACACTGGGAAATGTCGCGGTCATATTTTAGCTGTCGCAGTAGGAAACAGTCGCTCAGGGAAGTGTTGGGGTCATATTTGAAACCCGAGCAATGCCGGGTTATTCAGCTAGTTTTGAATAAAGAATCATTTAGTGGTTCAGAATCGACTTCCATCTTCCAAGTGGTTTTGAAGACATATCCCGTTCATCAAAATCTGACCAATTTTTGCTATTGACGAGTTATTACGCCATCAAGATTTAGCCGATATTTTTATGATGACGATATGAATATCTGGTCAGTTTTCCTCTAATGATCGTGATCATGCTTTTTTGTAAAGACGCCATATTTACTCAGAACGGAATAGAAATTCATAAAATTTATACTGACACTAAACCATTATAAAAAATTATTATTAATGCAACAAAGCTATTATTTATTTATTTTTTCAATAAAATAAATCGATTTACATGCCAAGCCGCAGTAATCCAGTTAGAAGACCAGCGGATTAACAATTGGAGGGTTTTGTGTTTGAACTCGTTGTAGTCAAAGACCATAGTATATACGGGGGGTTGGGGACGTTAAATCATTCGTGGCCTCAAATGTCGTCACGTTGGCATAATGTGGACGTTTGGAGAGTAAAGTACACTAGCTCAGGTGTTTTTGCCATCTGACCTTGGTTAAAAATTTCGAAGGGTTGCGTTTCGATCTTTCCCTTTGGGATTGACCCGAACCGTCGAAAAGAATCCGTTGTGTTCATCCAGTGTGACGATAATAAACTACCTAGCTACCATTTATATTATAGAGAATACGCAATGCATATAAAAGGTATCAAAATAAAAACATACAATGTTTTTTACAAATACAACATTCAAATTCTAGAATAGGTAGAAGGAATTTGGTTGAACTTTTCAATGATGTTTACTCTATAAAAAAGCATCTTTTAAAACAAATTTTTTCTCTGCATCATATCGAGCGCATCAATATTTATTGCATAAATTCTAGAGCAAATAATATCTTTGAAAAAAACTGTAAAAGCAATAACAGCGTTGTAAATTGTAAAGAGAATCTATTTTACAGGTACGTAAATATTCGTAATCATGTCGCAGTTAGAAAGAAATACTGAAGAAATTTGTATTGTACTTTTCCAAGTTGGACTTCAGACTGCGCCAGATTCTAAAATAGGTATCACTAGGGAATTAAAATTACATTTTACACTCATATCATTAAAATCCTTTTTCAAAAGCAAATAATTTAAATTCATTGTTTTATCAGTAATATTTTCATCAGGATATTACCTCCCCCCAAAGAATAGTTTGTTTAGTCTGTTTTCCACGGTAGATGGCGCCATGACAGACAACCATTGGCATTGACCTTGCATTGTGTGTGGGTTCAATAACTTGTAACCCTTTCCAAACCTTGCTTGCAACCTTGAATGCGAAATAAAAGCCTCGAGAAAAAAAAAATCACCCAAACCATTTAGCTTCCCACGAAATTCGCCGGGGAATGAAGAGATTACTCGTACACGCCAGTGGATTTAGTGTTGCAAGCGTATCCAAGTGATTTGGATCTGCTTTTCTACAGTTCTTTTCTTGCTGACCGGTATTTTGAAAATTCAGAGCCAAATAAAGGCAGTAGTTGGAGATATTTTCTATTTTGTTACTTTTTCGTTTGTGAAGATGGACTTTTCTGATGGTTGAAATGTGGAAATTTTCTGATGATTTATTCACAAGAATTGACACTTTTTTTTAACAAATTAAAAATTCAAACTGTTTTTTGATGAAACAAAAACTAACCTTCAGTGACAAATTAAACCAAATCTATTTATGGTCAGATCAGACTCAGGGGAAGAATACATTTCTCGGAGAGCTTCGTAGTGGTTCAGTATAGCATATACTTTAAATATTGAGTGAGTAGTCAGTGACGGATCAAGTCAACTGGGGGCCCCAAGCGGTAAAAATTTAAAGGCCCTCAAACTCAAGTTAGAAAAAAAGTTTCAAGAAAATTCTCAATAAGAAAAAAGAAAAGTAATCAAAAATGTCCATACCATAGTACATTAAATAAATTCATTAAAAAACATTTATACATGAATTTCCGTCTTGCTTTATTTCTTACAAATTCGTCAATTATTTTGGCAGTGTCTATACGGTTTAAAATTACTTACTCTGCTGATACAGAATGGCCATATTATTTAATCTTCTCCTATAGTACTGAAATAATTTTTTACTCGCTTTAAAACAGAAAACAATCTTTTCCCTAACGTACTATGGAAAGGAATTGTTGAAAAAATTTCAGTAATATTTCAACATTCGGAAATGTGCAAGACATTTCTTTGGCGGCTCGATAGATGTCTGGTGTGGTTTTAATGGGGTTCTCGTTTTCTTATAGAAAGATTACAAAATCGTCAAATTCATCTTCAAAAGTGCAAACATCAATGTCATTTTTGAAAATATCCTTCTACTTTTTCATGGTGTTCTTTTTTAATTGATAAATCCCAATAAAAATATAATCGAAAAGGCTCCACAACAACTTCATACGTCGGAGTTCTTTGAGATAATCTGCCTTGGTGTTAACATATATGACATAAAATAAATTGACAATGAAATTTTCTCTTATGCAAATTTATGTCCGAATTCTTTATTTTCATCAAAAAACATTTTTTTTTCTTTTGTTGTTTGCGAGTTTGTCCATCTTCCACATTAAATGATAGCCCTGATAAATCAGGCGCCTCTTTTTCAACTTTTTCAAATTCTTCTCTGAAATTATTGATAAAATTTTTAATATCAGTAGAATAGATGATTTTAATAGTTCGCATTCCACTGATTGCATTGACTAGCAATATTTATTCTTTGTAAAATAGTATTCCAAATAACTGTTTCATATTTGTCCATTTTCTTCAGATGTGAAGTCGCCTTTACTATGGTAACTTTTTTCTTCAGAATTATAAATTTCAGTTAAAGCCTCTTTTATATGGGTGAAAACCAAGTTCTACAGCTAATACAGAATCTGCTCTTGCTGACCATATTGCATCAGAAACTCTTTTCACTGAGACGGAATGTTTACACAGTTCTAGATTTCTGGTTAAAATTTTCCAGCGCTTGGTAAACGAAAAAAAAAATGTGAATATGTTCTGCACAAACATAAAATACTGAATTGCAGCGCTACAACTTCCTGCAGCGAAATTTACAATTAAGTTTAAAGAACGATTAGCTAACGGAATAAAAACCGCACTTGAGCTATGTTCTTTAATACGCTCTTCCAAACCCGTAAATACTTTCCTGACATATTAGAAGCATTATTAAATGGTGGGAATAAATTCCACATATCTTTCTTTTATATTACCACAGGATGAAACATATCTTATCACTAAAGTTAGTTGATCGACATGCGAAACATCGGGAGTGTAGTCAACAATTATACTATAATATATAAGTCGCAGATTTGATTTTCTTCAATTAATTCCGATCTTACTTTATTACAAGGAAGACCAAAAATTCGTCACAAATATGAGATAAATTGTTTACACTTCCTCGTTCTTAGTAGTGATTTTTTTGTAGATGTAACTTCAAGAATATTCATCGTATTTGCTTATGTATTCCAAGCAGGTTAAAAAATTTCCTTTCCTATTGGAATATTTGCATTCATAGTGAACGCTTAAATCCTAATCCTAAGCGACCTAATAATTTTATTGTTGATACAATTCTTTTCAACACATCTCTACAGTAGCATACTTATTTCTCCTTTTAATGTAATAGTTGAGTATCAATTCTAATGCATTTTGTCGATCTTTTATACACGTACACATGGCTGAAATGTGTTCTTTTGAAACTTCGTGGTCCGATAAAATAACAGCAATTAATCTTCAATTTTGCATACCAGTTATTAATTCAGACTTTGATGTTGAGAAAAGTTTGCAAGGGTTGCAGCAAACACTTTTACTTGTTTCTGAAAGTATCAGCCAATTCCTCTTTTCCAGAATTTCATTTGATTTCTTTCTGTAAAAATGAACATAAGAAAGTCCTCTGTAATACACTTCATCTCTGTCTCTTTATACACTAAATTCAAATTCTCTACATTCCCGATATTTTTTGGTTTGTTATTACGAATATGGTCAATAACAGCATCTGTTAATATTGTTGGCCATAAAGTTATATCATGTATGTGGGTTCGTAAAAGGTAAATGATAAATAACTCTTAAAGTTTAAATTTAAGTTTAATTAGATAATTAATGTATTTACAGTATATTTACAAACATCTTTAACAGTTAAGAATATCCGACAACCAAGAGGCCATCTGCCTAAAAAGTCATGGGCCGTCTGCCCAACTGCTAGCTTCGGTGTCTGGGGGAACATCTGTCTCATTGCTGCGGTCGCTTCTGAGCGGACGCTTCCTTTAGGTGGCGTTACTGCTGCGGACGTATCAGGCTTAGGCGCGCTCGTCGCACAATCCGACATGTATTACTTCGATGTCTATATGGATGCGTCTCTGATCTATCTATATTTTCTGAAATTTCTCAATCCCTTTTATCAGGTCACAACTTTCCTCGAACCCTAATGACAATATATTTATAGACTTCGGGACCCTTTGGTATTCCGGGGCCCCACACGGCCGCTTACCGCTTAATCCGCCTCTGCGTCCCACCCCCTCAAACAATTACGTAATTAATTAACGTCACCCTGGAGCCACACATCGGGCTATTGATGACGGTCAAGAATCAAACCCGAAGGGAAAGATCCGAGGATCACACCACGTGATATGACGAAGTCACACCGGACAAGGTTTCTCAGTCTCCAAACTTTCACGCCAACGTGAGGCTATTTGAGGCCACGACAGATTTGATGTGCACTAGCCCTTCTTGTTCACGACGGTCCTTGGTTGGATTCGAACTCGCAACCCTCCTGTTGTTAATCCGTTACTATTCCGAGGCCCTCCAAAGATATAGGTAGGTAGACATAATAGGTATGTTAATTAATGTTGTACTGGAACAAGGCAACGGACCATTGGCGACTATCCGGGATCAACACCCGAAGTTAAGGATCCAAGGATCACACCATGTGATATTGATCCACAAATGATGAAGTCACGCCTGAGCTGGTATTGGTGACGGTTCGGAATCAAACCCGAAGGGAAAGATTTGAGGACAACATCACATAAAATTGATCCTCGGACAGATGACGAAGTAACACCTGAGCTGGTTTCCCCCTCTCCAAACTTCCACGCCAACGTGAGGACTGTGATGTAATAACTATTACATCGAGTCCATTTCTATTTTGAACATCTATTTATTTACAAGACAGAACACTGACACAAAGACGATGAAACACAAAGAGAATGGAATTGGTTCATTCCGACGCGGTCTTTCTGTTACCACGTTCCAAGCCAATCTGACGAATTCTGTTATTCATCGGGTAGGGAAGATGCGCGTTACAATTTCCCTTTCATAGGGATTATCTGGAAATCTGTGGCTAAGTTGCCACAAGGACATTTGAGGCCACGACAGGTTTAACGTGCACCAGCCCCCCTTGTCCACGATGGTCTTTGGTTGGAACTCCTCACAACCCTCCAGTTGGAAATCCGTAACGCTTGACTCTTAGGATGCCTCAGTATCCTGACTGTTTGGATGACCAGGCTTCCGCGGTCATCCAAAGAGTCGGGATACTTAGAGGGTTTTCCGTTTCGCTATATTTTTAGATATATTTACGAAAGGCGTTCGAGATATTATCTCCTCCCATACTTCGACACAGCGCAGCGAAGGATCTGACGTGTTTCCTGCTGCCTTCCTGTACAAGGAAAATGCCATCGTGCCCTACTGAGACGCGGATAATTCTATCTTTAATTTCGGTAGCACGTATGGATGCTACGACTAGTCTGAACTGATCTAAAGCACATATGAAACGAACTTTAAAAATTAACTTTCGAATTCTTAAATTTTGTTACTTTTTAAAACTTTAATCTACAATTAGAAAATCCAAAGTAAATAAAGCATGGGATCTTTATCATACTCTTCTAGAGATAGCAATCCGGTACGATTTTCCAAACAATCCGGCCGGTTCCGGCCGGATTGGTATTTTGTTAATAAGTCTATCTTACCAGTATGTATTTTTCCAAGATCGGCTGAGTGAAATTACGTAAAAAGGATATTATTTCAAATTGACGAACAAAACATTTATTTTAGCATTAGAAAATCAACTTTATTAATACTTATCCATAGGTATAGGAAATAAATCACCAACAATTAATTATAGTAACTACTAGCAGTAAGTATTAAACGAATTAATGATGATAATACTTACTCTAGTTTCCACACCAATAAACATCAGTTTGTTTTATACGTAGTACTTGAGGCAGTCTTTCGTCAACACAACCAACAAGGGAAAACTTAATTCTTTTTAATTGCTTGAATCGAAGTTATATATTAGGTGTAGTAAGAAGTTTTAAAGCGAGTTTTGTATGACGTGTATTGCAAAATAGCATACCAATCAGTACACCACGTTTGTGTCATGTGATAGAAACCGGATCAGTGATATCAAACCAACGCAGAAGCTAGGGAAAAGGAGAACGTAAGTTGAAATTTTGAAGGCATAAGATGTCATACGATAAGACATTTATTCGTCACTGCACTCGTTACGAATTTCACCATCACAAAAGTTCTGCAAAAGCATGTCAATCAATTTGTTCTGATTTAGGGGTGAATATCGTATCGAAAAGCACATGTGAGTATTGGTTTCGACGTTTTAAAGATGGCGATTTTGAGGTTAGCGATCGACAGTGTAGCGGCGCTCCATTGAAGGCTATCCATGACGATTTGCAAACACTTATCGATAAAGATGCATCTCAAACTCAAAATGAATTTGCTGAACAGTTAGAAGTATCACAAAAAACGATATCTAATCGTTTACATGCAATGGGAAAGATTCAGAAGGCAGGAAAATGGGTGCCACATGCATTGAGGACGACCTTGTCTTGAAGTGCATGAATCTGCTAAACAGGCAACACAGAAAATCTTTCTTGTGGAAAATCGTGACAGGAGATGAAAAAAGGATCTGTTATGACAGTTCGAAATGCAAATAATATTGAGTGAATCCCGGTGAAGCAACAGCATCAACGCTGAAAATAGACATTCACTGCAAAAAAGTTCTCCTATGCATCTGGCGGGATATGAAGGGAGTACTCTATTACAAATTGCTGAAGTCGGGTGTAAGTGTAACTGCTGAACGCTATTAACAACAATTACTGCGATTACAACAGGAAATCGATCGAAAACGTCCGTTTACTGGCAAAGGTTTGCGGCCCGTCAAATTGCTCCATCACAATGCACTGCAGCATGTTGCAAAAGTGGTAAAGGACTCATTAGTAATTTTTGGCTGGGAAGTTTTGGAACACCCGGCGTATAGCCCCGACATAGCCCCTTCGGATTGTCATTTGTTTCGGTCTATATAGATTGCCTTTTTTCTGTAAACTTCCGGACAGTGGACGACGTATGAAAATGGATTGACGACTTCATTGTGTCAACAGAGGAATGTTTCTACACTGCTGGCATCCGTGAACTAAATGACCGATGGCAGAAGGTATTAGATAATGATGGAGGTTATTTCGATGAATAAAAGTATTATTATCAGCTCTAAAATAAGTATTCATTTCTTTGACACATGCTTTAAAACTTCTTACTATACCTAATAGTAATGAAAATCACTTTTGAGTTTGAAAGAACGATCTAAGGAAACAAATCGTATTAATTGTGTCATCACCCAAACTAATTCTCAATGAATTGCAAATATAACCAGTGGCCGAGGATGCCCTCTCAGCTTCGACACTAGTTGGTTTAACCGTCATTAAGTAGTCGTACATAAGGGACAAATATTTTCCTTTGACTCCATTTCATATATATGAAGTAATTTCTTTCTTCAGTATTTTCTCAAAATCTGTTTCTTTTCTAAAGTTTGCCTTTTTGCATTAGTCTTTATTTCCTTGCAGAATTTTCTTTTCTAATTCCTCTTTATTAAAAAAATATTATTGATAATTTTAATTTATTATTTTTGCTAGAATTCTCCAAACTGATGACTTAAAAATATAAAATCGATTCATTCACAATCGATTGCTTTATAAACGATTTTGCGATTTTAAAGTTGGGTCTGAATAATCGATTATTTAATTTTAAAAAAAATTCTGTTTTATCGGTTCCGGACCGGATTCGATAGATGTTGCTGGATCCGGTAGGTAGCCAAATGATGCCGGATCCGCCGGATCGGATTGCAATCTCTAGTCTTCTATTAAAACTAAGAAATCTCCCTCCGACCCTCATTCTTTCCGGTGTAGACGATTCAACTACCAACAGAATAAGTATGAAGGTTTTTTTTCACTTTAAAGGGGTCCGGGACACAAAAATCGTCAAATTTTCGAATTTTTTTTATTATTTTAAGAAATTATCTGTGTTTTTCTGCTTAAAATGACGTTTAAATCATGTTTCTATCTTAATTAGAACTAGAGATATAGTAATTTTTGTGGTGCGTTGTTTGAAAAATCTAACACTCTTGACAGTTGTTGTCACGGCAACAAGATCTGTCTTTAAAACTTTAAATGCGTTTTTCTCCATGATACATTTTTTCAAGATTTCCTGTATTCAAATTGCTATAAGTCGAAAACCGATAAAGTTTAAGGGTTGAAATTTGGAATATATCTTTTTCAAACATTATTCTTTAATTTCGATTCAGCAAATTTGAAACAAATATTTATATTTAAAAATATGACGGTTTTAAAAAAATACCTTAAACTTTTCAAAAATTTTCATTCAAATATTTTTTATTTTTTATTAAATTAATATTTTTTAAATTACTGAATCAAAATTAAAGTTTATAAATTTGTGAATAATTTACTGCAAGAATTTTGAAAATTGATCAAGAATATTTTAAGTTTTAGCAATTTAAAATGACCTCTCTTTTTTTATTTTTTTTTATTTTATTTTAAAATTTTTAAAGAACTTTTGGAAAATTTTTGTGTTGTGATTTTGTTTATTAGTTTGATGGGTAATCAATACAAAAAAATTCAAAATTCTAAATTAATTAATAAAAAAAAAATTTCGATGTGTCCCGGACCCCCCCTTAAGCGGATTTGTTTGGTGCCGGGAAGTAGTAGATGAGTCGTTTGTTTTGCGCTTGGATGTAAAGAAAAATCGTGGATAAAGGATGGTGACTTGTGGAAGTTTCAACAATTTTTTTGCACTCATCACAAAACTAAAGTATTTTGCTAAGTTATTGAAAAATGACAAAAATGCCCTGAAACAAAAAATACCGAAATATGACCCCCAACGATTCCAGCAGTTAGAGAATCAAGACACTTGAAATGGAATTATTGTCGAAACTACCATTGGCTACGAAGTTCTCTGCTTTAATTACTGGCCTTCGTAGTCCTTTTGAAAGAGTAACAGATTAGCAACCAGAGATAGCAATGTGATGGTCCACGTTAAATCTATCGTGGCCTCAAATGTCCTCACATTATCCTAGTGTGGTAGTTTGGAGAATGGAGTGCCAGCCCAGATGCTGACTTCGTCATTTGACCATGGCTCAAAATCATATGATGAGGTCCTCTATTTTTCCCTTGGGGATGGATCCCTGGCCTGGATAGCCCGTAGTGTTACTCCAGCGCGATGTTAATTAACTACCTACTGCTTCTGCCCGTAAATTTGATGGCTTTTTTATTTCCTTTCGGGGAGGGAGTCACACCCATAAGCTCTCTTCAATACATTTCCGCCCTTGATGAGCACTTTTTGAATTGGAACAAAACATACCAACCAATAATTATTTTGCAGAACAGTAGAAAATAAGAAATTACCAAGAATGAACGAGCATAAAATAAAAAATAAAAATGGGATATATTTGCCGGATATGTTTATTTAAATTTAGAGACATACTACCCCTGTGTTTTGAATGCTTCGCACCCTATTTTTCCTTGACTAAGTGCAAGTTTAGGCCCAACACGCCACTCAGAAACCACACGGATGACAAAACAAACTGTTTGTTATCTTCCCATTTGCAAGGCTACAAAACGTATACAACATTGTTCGGTATTTGAACCCTCGAAGTATTTTCAACTAGATATCACGTCCTTCACGTCAATTTTGCTTATATCGCCATCAAACTATAGCAGATTATTTTATTATAACGAGATCAAGATCTGCCCAATTTTCTTCTAATAGAGATCACCTTATCATCACCAAGAAAGGGCAGTTATTTCATGATAAAAAGATCAAGATATGTTCAATTTTCTTCTAATGGAGATATTTTTCATCATAAAGAAAGAGGTTGTTTTTATGATAGTGAGATCACGATCTGCTCAATTTTTTACAAATGGAGAGATATATCATCACGAAGAAAGAGCAGATTTATTTTTATGATAGCTAGATCAAGATCTGCTGAGTTTTCTTATAATAGAGATATATCATCACCAAGAAAGAGCAGTTTTGTTATGTCAACTTGATGAGCGACGATGAGTTTTTTTCTAACAGAGAGATATATCATCATAAAGATAATTAAATTTTTTTATGATAGTGAGATCACGATCTGTTCAATTTTCTACAAATGGAGAGATATATCGTCATCAAGAAAGAGCAGATTTATTTTTATGATATCGAGATCAATATCTGCCCTGTTTTCTTCTAATAGAGAGATATATCAACACCAAGAAAGAGCAGTTTTTTATGATTACGATTTCAAGATCTGCTCATTCTCTACTGATGGAAATATATATAGTCATCAAGAAAGAGCAGATTATTTTGTTATGATAAGATCAAGATTTGATCAGTTATCTTCTAATGACGAGATATCTCGTGAGTTTTCTTATTAACAAGATACTCCGTCGATACAACTTCCAAGAGGATTATTAAATGAAAGTGACGTTTAAAAATGATAAATTGTATTAGACGTATGGAAAACATAAACAAAGTTCTGAGGTTTAAACTGTACAGCAATTCAGTACATGGAAACTATTCCACTTTCGAGGAGGGATGCGACATCGATGTCGATGTTTTCAAAATCTCGATGTTTTATAAAATATCGATGTTTTATAAAAACATAGATGTATTTACCATCGATTTATTGGTGCCGGTGTTTGTTTAACATCGATGTTTTAACATGATCGATGTTTTTACGTTGTTGATGTTTTATTTTTGAATGAAAAAGTACCATAGAAAGACGGTTTAAGAAAAATAACCGCGCAATTAATTATTTGTTAAGGATGGCAACATCCGTCCCATCAGAAAGAGTTTACAAACTTATATTTTTCAAACTGTAAATAACAAACATTGAGGCATATAATAATTATAGGCCCCAATATTTTTTATTTACAGACTTTAAAAAATAAGTTTATGTTTCCATCATAAGTTGGTAAATAATTAATAATAACTAATAATAATTATTATCATGTACCTACCTAATTATACAACGTCAAATTGTTGTAAATATTATTTTCTTTTATATTATTTTATGTATTATTTTATATTATTCAATTTGAAAATGAAAGATTTGTTAATTGTTGTTATTATTTTTTTCGACTTTGTTTTCACAGTTATAAAAAATCTTAGTTGCAGATTAATAAACATAGCAAATGACACAAATTAAATCTCTCCCCCCGGCAAACATTAATGTTTAAGGTTACTAAACCTTTTTTAAGAAATGGAAAAAAGAAGTGAAAATACACTGATATTTAAAAACGTCGATGTTTTTTGGACGATGTATTAGCAACATCGATGTTTTAATTTTGAGTATCGATGTTTTATTGTCGATGTCGCATCCCAACTTTCGAGTCGATAGCTGCTACCGCTCGTGGCTGCTTTGTCCGCCACAACTTGTGTCGCACAAAATGTTAAGACTACTCTGTCCCTACTACTCTTTATTGATTAATATTCTTGTATACCGCTACATCAAAAACAACTGCGTAGCAACATTCCTCCAAGAAACGAAACTATGTATTTGTCACGAGGACTGTAATTTCACACACGATCGCGTTCTTTTAAAAGTCCACCTTCTTTTTACTGTTTAGTTACAGACACACTTTAGTATTGAAGGGATCAGACCTAAAATGGAAGTTCTGAAAGAAGAAAACTCTGTCAAGCTCGATTACAATTCCTGATTTTTCAGGGAAAGTTCTGACAAATAAAACTCTACTGATGGAGTATTAATGAAAAAATACAATGAATCGGTCAAATAAATTTTGTCACAAACACGAAATGACAGTAACTATATAAAGAAGTTTGTGCCTGTTTTCTTTTTATATCAACGCCATTTGGGCAATCCGCACTAAAAGTGGTAAACTGATTCTTTAAGACCCTGGGTTAACATAGACTACATATTTACCCCTGTTTTCCCACGGTATGCAGAGAGGGTTAAAACAATTCCCAATCCTCTTAGGTAAGTAATAGATTAATTTCGCATTGGAGCAACACAACGAGGTATTGATGGCTGTCCAGGATCAATCCTCGCAGCTTGTCCTTTCTTGGACACTCGATTACGCCATCAATTGAAGAGAGTTACACAGTTTTTACTATCATTCACTAGTCCATTGAATAAAAAAAGAAAATCATTAAAATCAAACATCACAGGAAATATTTGGATTACGCCATTCATGCAAGTCAAACTAATAAAGTATTCAAACATTAAGTTCGAATAGAGAGTTTTTTATAGTCTGAAAGACGACATTTTTCCCTAGTGGCACAAAATGTTTATAGTTTACATGATTGGTCTACTTTTCAAGTGACCTCTTTCTATCTCATACGTCAACAACTTAAAACAAGCGATAAATATTTTTTTAAATCTCAAAATACAAGTATTATTGACACTCCAGATTACGTAATGGTCGAATGGAATAATACAAAAGCAGATATCTGTGATGATTGAAAGTACTATCGATAATTTTAAAAATCCTCACTTCAAATTTATAAATTTGGATGTCAATTTTTTTCATGAGTAGAATTTTCTGTCAAGCTGGTGGTGAAGTTTGTGTTTCTGCTGTGAATATGATTTTTCTGTACGCTTTCCGTACGTGACCTTGGCTTGTTTTTCCCAACTCGATTTCAGCACGTCGGCAATTAAAATTCCCAAGAATGAAATCCTTATTGACCGATTTCGTTCATTGGTCAACGCCCAATTAGATTAAACGCCAAAACGGTGAAAGCTTTATTTTAACCCTACACTGCATGATTTTTTTAATTTCATCTGAAAAAAATATATTTGATTTCTATAGCAGTGTAAGTTAATAAAACTAAAAACTAAACTGTGCCATTTGGCTACACCATGCAGCAACACACTTCAACTGACATTTTTTTTAAACATTTTAATGCAACAATGTTTACATTTGTTAACATTTGTTACATTTGTTAACATTTTACCAATAATGTAAAAATAAATTGGTCTTATAGTACCAATTTTTTTTAACCTGAAAACAAATTATTATTTTGATGAATTTTGTCATTTTAGAATGACGTTTTCTGCTTCTAACTTATATTTCGGAAGCAATAGACACATTTCTCAAAATAGAACTTTCACCTCCATCTTTTGTCAATTTTAAGAGCTGATGACACGAATCGAGATTTGTATCATATTTGCTGCATAGTGTTGCCGTGAGGAAACATTTATTGGAGCTGGTATTGGAGAAAGAATATATGTAGCCAAATGGCTACACTATGCACTGTAGGGTTAAGGTAACCCAATATTACGGTGACCATACGTCCCGATTTCAAGAGTTGCGTCTCGATTAATGAAATAAATGTCCCGAATTGTATAATTATATAATATTGTCCCGAATAGTGAAATAACTATACCCGACAGTATGGACTAAACAGAAAATCTCGACAAAGCAAAGATTGGTGACTGTGTTCCAGGATTTGAAAAAAATGAGATAAGTGTCCCTAATCTCAAGATGTTTGTGGCGTTAGTACTTTCCATGTTGGGAACTAATACTTCAGTTGAGCGAGCGTTCTCGTTGATAAACTATTTTTGGAGTACTGAAAAGTCATCAATGTCAATTGAGTGTGTTAAAGCCATTTTAGTTATTCTAATGAGCTGCTCTCTAACATGTGTGGATATGTATGAAAAAATTAAGATCAAGACCCTGTTAAAAGCACTGGCCTCGTCAGAGAAGTACGACTGGAATAAACGACCATCATCTTCCACAAACGATGACAATTTTTAAAAAAAGGCAGTGACTTGATGAGTTCAGTAGGTTTGGATTTCATTTTCATGTTTATTTTTCTTTACTGACAACTCTGTGAGTCCAGTGATTATAATGTGTCTTTTAAACTCTCTAAAATAAATAAAAATCCTGAAATGTTAGTACTTTATTTGGAGAAAATAAGATTCATAGCAAATTTAGATCTTACTATGATAATATGCGATAGGCAAAGGTGGGAGACTTGAACAGCGAATTGCCACTGAACCGCCTCAATCAGTGACAAAGCTGGGGGAGGGGACAAAAATAGCATCCTTCTTTCATCATAATTTACTTTTTATCCTTGAAAATTGGATCGTTTGATATATATTTTAGACGCTTAAAATAGCTTCAAAGCACACTTATAAAGGCCAGAATGTTCATAATTTTCCGGATTAGGGCCCCCCGGACACCCCTTTATATCTTGCCCATATCGGGCCTCACTATCCTGATTTGCTCTGTCAAAATTTTGTCACCATACCCAATATGTATCACCCTAGAGCAGGGATGGGCAAACTACGGCCCGCGGGCCTACTCCGGCCCGACGGAAGGTTTTACCCGGCCCGCGGATAGAATTTCAATTTGCTGGTCCGACGGAAATTAAAAGAAAATATGATTTATATATTATATATCCATCTCCTTTTCTACTTTGTTTACATATTATTTTTTCTTCCTTTTTTCAAAGGACAAGTTACACTGTAGCATACAATATTGCTAAAAATAATAAAGCTCTCGGTGATGAGGAGTTCGTTAAGCAATGCATGCTCCAAGTTTGTGATGTTTTATGTCCAGACAAGAAAAATAATTTTGAGACTGTAAGCTTATCTCGAAAAACGGTGACTTCTAGAATCGAAGCCATCGATAAAAATTTGACATCACAATTAGAGTCAAAGATTGGCCAGTTTAAATTTTGCTCCATAGCTATGGATGAAAGCACTGATATAAATGATACTGCTCAATTAGTATTATTTATAAGAGGTGTTGATGAGAACTTTGTAATTACCGAGGAACTGGCGTGCATGCGTTCTTTAAAGGGAACTACAACGGGATGTGATATTTTTCGTGAATTTCAGGAAGGGCTTTAACTTTGAAAGTGCCTTTAACAAATATATGTAATATTACGACCGATGGAGCACCAAATATGACAGGAAAAAAATCTGGATTTCTTGGACTCTTTAATCAAAACTAACCCAGGAACAATGTTGTTTTTCTACATTGTGTTATACATCAAGATGCTCTGTGTAAATCTGCATTGAATAGGAAACGCGTTCTTGATGCAGTCCTGAAGCTTGTAAATACTATTCGATCTCGTGGGCTTACTCACAGGAAATTTCAAGATTTTCTTCAGTCCGTGCAATCTGAATACTCTGATGTACTGTATTACACGAAGGTAAGGTGGCTTAGTGCACGATGTGTTTTCGAGTGAGTTTGGCAACTGATAGACGACACTGTGTCGTTCTTCCATGAGAAACAGTGTTCTGCGGAGTGCGAAATGTTAGAAGATACAGAATGGCTTTCTGGACTTTGCATTTTTCACAGATCTTCTTTGTCATATGAGCAACTTGAATGTCAAGATGCAAGGGAAAAATCAATTTATCGACGATATCTGGGCCCATCTCAAAGCTTTTAAACTAAAACTTAATCTGTTTGCTGGGCAGCTAGCTAAGAACGACTTGTCTCATTTCTCGAGGTTAAATTCAATATCCTCAGTAAATGAAGAGAAGTTTAAGAATTATGAAGATGGCTTGAAAAACCTACATTTTGAGTTCGAACGCAGATTTCAAGATTTCAGTGCCATTCAAACAGAATTGGATATTTTTACCATGCCTTTCAACGTAAATTGTGAAGCAGTGAGGTCAGATTTGCAGCTTGAATTAATTGAGTTGCAATAACAATCATCTCAAGCAGTTGTTTCTAAATAAGCCAAAGTTAGAGTTTTACAAATCATTATCGAAAGTAAGTTTCCCAAATTTAATATCTCACGCCCACAAATTAAGTGCTATGTTTGCTTCATCTTATATATGTGAACAAGTGTTTTCAACTATGAACCGTAGAAAGAATTATTTCAGAAGTAGACTGACAGATGAGTTTTTAGCCTCGTTCCTTAGAATCAGTACATCTCACTCTGAACCTCAATATAAGGAACTTTTAAAAATGAAATCGCAATTTCATTCATCTCATTAACATATTTAAATTGTAATACTTGTATTTTGTTTTTAAAATTTTAGAAAAAATTAACTTGGCCCGCCAAACTTTTTTTTTTCGATTTTTGGCCCGCGACCAAAAACGTTTGCCCATTCCTGCCCTAGAGCATTTAGGAAACCGTCTGATTTGTTTGTTTTATGCTGAATGTGCTCCGAAATTAATACAAGAATGCGGAGGAATCGGGTGTGAAGCGAATTCCAAATGAGTTTATCAGAATCTACGTGCATGAAACTCATTTCATATTATTTGAACGAGGAAATGTCAAGCATTGAATTCATTCTTCCTTTCAATGAAAATTAAAGCATCAACTTACCACAACCACATTCCACACACTTATGCTTACGCTTAAAATAGAAGTTTCTGCTGTTTATAAAAAAAATAATGTTGGATTGCCTTCTGAAAATTATCTATTTGAACATTGCAATGTTTCAATGTAAAGCGTGCTTTAGTTTAGCGTCCGAATTGTTATGCAATTGTGTGCTTCAATATTCTATATCCAGACATCAATAATGTAATAAATATGCAACGTGAATCTTCGGAATGCGTTTTTATCCTTCCATCCATTGTCTGATACGAAATTCCGTTGATCAACACGTCTGGTGCACATTCTATATGGCTGTCCCACCTAATAAGCTGCCATCATTGCTATTCAATTCGATATCGACGTGTGACAAAAAATGAGTTGTGTTCTGTGAATTTACTTTCGTCACTGTTAACGGACTTTTATTGAAAGTCCTTTCGGGATTTGTTCAGTTTAAGCTTCATTGGGCCCCGCTGTACACGTTGTCATAATCATGCTTCGGATATTAATTGGTAAGTTATAATAATTTAGGTATCTAGAAGAATCTTTTTTTGTTCTATGTGTATCCGTGGATGTTAATTCCCATATATATATGAAGATGCCGAGTGGTTCAGTGAATAACGAAAGGCAGCTAAAAAAAGGTAGCTTCATCAAAAATTAAGTAGATTTATTACGTTGACTAGTGTACCAACAAGGCGTCTTTTCTCAGAGTAAAAAGGCTTAACATTTTCATTCGAATGCTCATAATTTTCTTTGATCGCTGAAAGCAAGCGATATTTTTATAATAAGGCAGCTAAAAAAGGTAGCTTCATCAAAAATTAAATAGACCTGTTACGTTGACTAGTCTACCAACCAGCACAACTCTTTTCTAAAAGTAAAAAGGCTTACCAATATATTCGAATACTCATAATTTTCTTTGATCGCTGAAAGCAAGCGATATTTTTATAATAAGGCAGCTAAAAAAGGTAGCTTCATCAAAAATTAAATAGACCTGTTACGTTGACTAGTCTACCAACCAGCACAACTCTTTTCTAAAAGTAAAAAGGCTTACCAATATATTCGAATACTCATAATTTTCTTTGATCGCTGAAAGCAAGCGATATTTTTATAATAAGGCAGCTAAAAAAGGTAGCTTCATCAAAAATTAAATAGACCTGTTACGTTGACTAGTCTACCAACCAGCACAACTCTTTTCTAAAAGTAAAAAGGCTTACCAATATATTCGAATACTCATAATTTTCTTTGATCGCTGAAAGCAAGAGATATTTTTATATTGAGGCAGCTAAAAAAATAGCTTCATCAAAAATTAAATAGAGTTATTGCGTTGACTAGTCTACCAGCAGTAGCGTAGCAAGGTTAGGTGGTACTCGATGCTGAAAATTTCTTGTCACCCCACCCCCCTCTCTACTGAAGTTATTAAAAGAAAAAAATAAGGTACAATTACAAGATTTATTTTCTGGTTTATTTCTTTGTATTGAGACTTAAAAACTTGGACTTATTTTCCTAACTTTGTTCTCTGCAGATTTCAAAATCAATTACTAACTACTTTGTTTTTAATTGACAAGATAGTTAATGCAGCGATGTTTTTATAATAAGGCAACTAAAAAAAGGTAACTTCATCAAAAATTAAATACACCTAATTACGTTGATAAGTCTACCAACACAGCGTCTTTTCTCATAGTAAAAAGTCTAACAATTTATTCGAATACTCATAATCTTTGATCGCTGATAGCAAGCGATATTTTAATTCTCAGCGCGAGCAGCGGCAGAATAAAGGTGCACCTGCCGTCTCTACACCATACGCTTGCAAACGTCCATGCACTGACCCGTTTTCGAACCAGGAATCTTCCTATCTACAGACTAACACCTTAACCACCAGACCGATTTTGGTAGGCTCTCTCAATTCTTTTGAGAAGGTATCCATCTATTTTTCAGGCTTGTATTCAAAAATTAGTTTACCAGTCTAATCTTTCCATCCAGTTTCCTTTACCAATCAATAGGATAATTAAACTCACATTACGTTTAATTACTTTTTATCTACTGTGGTCGACCTATCACACTGCAGTGAATCCCCTGTGGTGTTCATGGCAACGAATTGGTGCATGGATTAGCTTAGGCTAGTTTTTAATTATTCCTGTCACGCACTCTTCTTGAATTATAATATGGTAAAATTGATAATAAAAATGTAAAACAGTCCTTTTACTTGGATGGAACTCAAGACAAAGACTCAATCTCTGTTTAAGTCCCAGTTGCTCCAGTATCAACCGATTGCTATAAGAGTCGATTGTTTTTGTGTTGTCTCAGTGGATATAATTTCTTACAGAATCTTGTCGTACCCTCCAACTTGCACTCTGTGTGGCCTTTCAGATATGACCACTTCAAATACTGCCTTCGTCTTACTGATGTCGCAGTTAAATATACTGCTGATAAAATTTATTGCTTTAATTTTTTTCCCAATTTTTTTAACTTTATTGCGCTGGTAGAGATTTATAGCGTAAAGGCTAAGATATTAGGGTAAGGCGTAGGATTAAAATAATATTTTTCAATGTTTTCAGATAGACCTATATGCATTTTTCACCTGCGATAAGCGAAACCTCAGTTTACGTTGATTAAATTAACACCTGGCTATTTTGATTGTTTCTAGTGGTAGTCTCGACGAACTCAGATTTGCTAATGGCCGTTCTATCGTCATTAACAAAATTAATCAAATCTTGATCTACGAGATCCATTAGAAGAAAACTGACGAGATCTTTATCACGTCATCATTAAAAATGACGACTATATTTTGATTATGGAAATATCTCGTCATTAGCAAAATTGGTCAGATCTTGATGTGCGAGATATGTCGTCAAAAGCACCCCTTGGAGAGATCAACACCACTGACCTTCGCCTCCAAACCACGAAACATCTGTCGGGGTTGTCCAGGTGGTTTTAAGGTGTGCGCGACGCCCCCTTTGATTGAATTGTTTTCCTGTGAAAACTGACGAAGAGGAGGGCTCTTGCTAAGCACAGGTGTGGGAACACAGGAGAGCTCATGCTGAGCATACCACTGACCTCCGGCAAAATTCGCACAAACCCACGAAACATCTGTCGGGGTGGTCTACCGTCCGAGTTAAGATTTAAGATATTTCGGCAATACTCGATGTGGGTCGTTCCTCTGAAGACGTGCTTGGTCTTGTAACACCCCTAGCAACAAGTTCTTGATTAGAGGTCAACACCACTGACCTCCGGCACAAAACCACGAAACATCTGTCGAGGGGGAGTCTTCAATGGTTGTCCACCTGCCAGGTGGTTTTAAGGGATACGCGACGCCCCCTGTGATTGAACTGTCTTCCAGGGAAAACTGAAGACACAAGAGGAGGGCTCGAGCTGAGCTAAGGTGTTTTAGATTGTGCCAGCCGTTGAGTAGATGCCTTTACCCTGTTTGCAGCGCCCACGACCAAGATATGATCTCTGATTGCATATAGTGTAGATATTGTATGTCTAACGCAAATAAACATTTGTAATTTAGGCTGTGTGGTTGTTTTGATTGTTACGCCTCTCGGCCCAATACGTTACAGACTTCCATGCCTTGTCAAACTGACTGATTCTTCTTTTGTCCAATCCTTCTTTGGTAGGTTGTAGCCTAACACAGATGGATTCTTCGCTGGCTTTAGCACCCGAATGCTAAATTAAAAGTTTTTTTAGTTTGCTAATACACAGGGCATGTGAAACTTAATTCTTCGAGTGGTTTTGACGAGGTATCAATTTCATCAAGATCTGATCAAGTTTGTTCAGGATGAGCTAGAGATATATCGTCATCAAGATATTGCCGATTGTTTTTATAAGAACGAGATCAAGATCAGGACCTAGTTTCTTCTAATAGAAACAAGATCTGTACCGAGTTTTGTTCTAATGACGTGATACCTCGTCACTAATTAGTCGAAAAAAGTCCGCTATGCAAATAAGTGAAAGAAACAATGTGTTCAGAATCTCCACACGCTAAACAAAGCATCCGACTCCATGTCGAAAATCGGATCTTTCCTTTCGCGTTTGATCTTCGAAAATCGCCAATAGCCCGTTGTGTTACTCCAGTGCGACGTTAATTCAACTACCTACCAACCTTGTCGGGGGGTAATTTGGTAATTTTTAGTTAACGTCGTACTAGAGCAACACAAAGGGCTATTGACGACGGTCCGGGATCAGTCCCTTAAGGGAAAGATCCGAGGACAACACCTCGTAATTTTGAACCACGGTCAGATGACGAAGCAACACCTGAGCTGGCACCCCACTCTCCAAACTTCCACACCAACCCAACGTGAGGACTTTCGGCCACGACAGATTTAAGGTGCACCAGCCGCCTCTACACCATACGTTTACAAACATCCGGACCCGGATTCGAACCAGGAACCTTCCGATCTAGAGGCTAACACCTTAACCACCTTGTCGGGGGGAAAACAACCCAAAGACCGTTTTTTTTCAAAAGTACTTGGAGCTTCATATGCATGTTTACAACTGATAGAATAATGCACTAATTTCCATATCGATCCAGTGCCTTATTTTTATTGCATCTTTTCCTTCAGTATTGATTCCGGACCGTCTCCAATATACCGTTGCACTTCCCCGTTGTGACATTAATTCAACTATATACCTATCTTGTCGGTAAAAAAAAGTAATTTTAGTTAATACCCCAATACACATCCAAAGTGTCTTTCTTTTGATGCCGAGACGTGTAACAGCAATTACTGTCGCCCATGGCAACTACACGAAAAACTGATTTCTTTGTGCTCTGCAAGTCGAAAGGTAGGTAGGTATTTTAATTAACGTCGCAATGGAGCAACACAAAAGACTATTGGCGATGGTCCCTGATCAAACCCGAAGACAAAGATACGAGAACAACACCATGTAATTTTGAACCATGGTCAGATGACTTCTCTAAACTTCCCCAACACGCCAACGTGATCAAGTAGAACGGAGATTCAATTTCAGAATTTTAACCCTTAAGCCTCTTTTTATTTGTGTAATAAATACAGATTTGATATCTTTTGCCCTTCATGGGTGTTGCATTTTCGGTTCCATGTAGTACACATAAATATACTCTCAATTTTGATCGGTGCTGTAGATGGGAGTTGGGACCTTTGGATTCGACATTTCGGAGATATTCCAGTCGTCTTAAGAAGTCATTCGACATTTCAGCTACAAAACCCAACAATTCTTTTATCGTCCCTTTGATGGTCTGTACCTGAGAGGGAATCGTGACGGAAATGAAACAGTAAATGGATATACAATTCCGAATGTGTGCGGTTAGCCTTTAGTCTGCGGCCGGAACAGAAGTTGTAGATTGATCACGCCAAGAAAGAATTTAGTCCTCACCCAATCGCAATTGCACAATTTACATCGCTAAGCAAAACAACGGAAGGTGCCAATCGATAAGGATGAATGTTTTCTACAAATATCAATATTTAAAATTTGTCTAAGGGGACGTCTTCATACTAAATTGGAAGCCTGTTCCGATAATTTCAATACGAACCCCCATCTTTTATCATAAATTTGGATTCTACATGCAATTTCAGGCGGAAATAAAAAAAAAGTTCATCGATTTTATTGGTAATTAATTGGTAATTTTTTAGTTAACGTCGTACTAGAGCAACACAACGGGCTATTGACGACGGTCCGGGATCAGTCCCTTAAGGGAAAGATCCGAGGACAACACCTCGTAATTCGATTTTATTGGATTTCTCACCGATTTGTAAGTGTTTGAAAATTAGATCTAATGTTAAATTGGTGTTTATTTTTTTGTTACATATGCTACAAACATTAATTTTTCTTGGAAATTGTTATTTCATCCTTTGCTACACAAAAACCCAAACACAATCTATAAACATTTTAATTATCCAACTAAGTTTACTACTTTTTATCAATTATGAAATTAATATTCAAAAAAATTATGAATAGAAACATGGTCACATTTTGACACCATGTGATTCAACTGTTACTGAAACATCGGAATTCCGAATTTTAGCTCATTACGTGCATAATTAATAGCTTAGAGAGCCTGTCTGCAAAATTCGATGATTATTATCGTTATTGGGGATTGTACACAAAGTGAAAACTGAAATTTCTGACAACAAATCCTGAATTCAATCAGAATGGATTCTGACTTTGTCACCATCTTAATGGACTCCATACAAAGGCGCCTGCGACTACACGTCTTTACTAATATTTATAATGTGATTAAACTCCGAACATTTATACGCTCCCACAATGTTTTTTATGGATTTTCTCTGTCAATTTTAAGCCGTTTTACAATTAAAGGGTGCTCCGCTCTCTTACGCTCGCCAACCCCCGGGGATTGCTACGCAATCCCATTTGGTTTGCTTCGCAAACCAACATTCCTTTCGCAGAGTGAAACTATCTGAATAATTCGTATTATCCTAATTTCACTTTCCGGTCCATGACGTCACAGCGAGGGCTTAGCAAAAAAACTGGTCGCTTACGCTCGCCGACCCCTTGGGAATTGCTACGCAATCCCGTTTGGTTTGCTTCGCAAACCAATACCACTTGGGCAAGTGATTTCACTTTTTTTTTAAAATTTAACACTTAATGCACCCTAAACTAATAGCCGCATCAGTAAAAAATCTTCTGCATCTTGTTCCCTGTACAATTTTAAGTAAATGATGTTAATCTCCAAACTTTACGATCTGTATTTTGTACTTTCTCGTTAAACCGTCTGAGAAAAGAGAGAAAAAAGCGAGCATTTTTCCTCGCCAAATAAAAAAAAATCGGTTTCATGGCAATTGTTGCTACGATAAATTTGATATCTGGCAAACCCGATAGTAAGAGATACAACCCTCATCAGCTCCGCAAATTTGCTCCGCGAAATAAAAAATACGAAATTTGTGTCACCAACTTTTGATTGCATCGAATATATTTATGAACCAATTTAAAAAATAATTGTACCGTAAGAAAGAGTATATTCTAAGGTATACTGCGATATTTTCAAAACTTAAAACTAATAGTAATACGATATAGATATGACAGTTTTAGTTTTGTATCGGAAATTACGATCTGAAAGTTCCGAAAATTGTATGACCCACTTTTAATTGCATCGATTTTATTTATTAACCAATTTGAAAAATAATTGTACCATAAGAAAGAGTCTAATGTTATGTATTCAGTGATGTTCTCAAATTTAAAAAATAATGTTTTTTGCTGTAGATACAACGATTTTAGCAGAAAGTAGCGAAAATATCTAAAGATTACGAATTTTGTATGACCAACTTTTGATCGCATCCAATTTAATTATTAACCGATTTCAAAAATAATAGTACCGTAAGAAAGAGTACATTCTGAGGTATACTGCGATATTTTAAAAATTAAAAACTAATAGTAATAAGATATAGATACGGCAATTAAAAAAAAAGTAACAAAAATGTCCCGATTTTTCCCGAATTTCAAAAAAATATTATCAAGAACCAAATTGAAATTAAAAAAAAAAAAAAATCGACGAGCTGCAAAAATTTACGTTGAGAGGTAATCTTAAAAAAAACTAACGACTCAAAACTGAAAATTGGTATGTGTTTTGCTCACTCGCGGAAGAAATTTCGCTTTTTCAATTTTGACACTTAATAAACCCTAAACTAATTATCGGAGCAAGCACTCATTTTAATATGATGGTAATTTTTGTTAACGTCGTACTAGAGCAACACAACGGGCTATTGACGACGGTCCGGGATCAGTCCCTTGAGGGAAAGATCCGAGGACAACACCTCGTAATTTTGAACCACGGTCAGATGACGAAGCAACACCTGAGCTGACACCCCACTCTCCAAACTTCCACGCCAACCCAACGTGAGGACTTTCGGCCACGACAGATTTAAGGTGCACCAGCCGCCTCTACACCATACGTTTACAAACATCCATGCCCGGGCCCGGATTCGAACCAGGAACCTTCCGATCCAGAGGCTAACACCTTAACCACTATACCGGTTGGTCGGACATTTTAATATGAAGACGGCTCCTAAGACAAATTTTAAATATTAATATTTGTAGAAAACATTAATCCCTATCGATTGGTACTTTCTTGCTTGTTCTGTGATATATATTGTGCAAATGCGATCGGGTGAGTCGATTTTTCTTTTGACGGCTGTGTACCGCGTGAAATTTATACATGAATCGCTCCAAAAGAGAATTTAGACTACTACCGGTACAGCAGTTGCATCTTGAAAGTTATAAGAATCGCACCAAAAAAGAAACCGCCAGTTAGTCACACACGAAAGGTTAAACTATTTATCAGTTGTGGAAGCACAATTCTAAAATGCCACGATATAATCGAAAATGGATAAGAGTAACTAACCCTTCTACGGGTTAGTTTCCGACAAGGAAGAACCGGTATTGTGGTTAAGGTGTTAGCCTCTAGATCGGAAGGTTCCTGGTTCGAATCCGGGTGCGGGCATGGATGTTTGTAAGCGTATGGTGGTATAGTGGTTAAGGTGTTAGCCTCTAGATCGGAAGGTCCCTGGTTCGAATCCGGGTTCGGGCATGGATGTTTGTAAGCGTATGGTGTAGAGGCGGCTAGGGCACCTTAAATCTGTCGAGTGGCCGAAAGTACTCACGTTGGGTTGGCGTGGAAGTTTGGAGAGTGGGGTGCCAGCTGAGGTGTTGCCTCGTTATCTGACCGTGGTTCAAAATGAAGAGGTGGTCCTCGGTTCTTTCCCTTAAGGGACTGATCCCGGACCGTCGTCAATAGCCCGTTGTGTTGCTCTAGTACAACGTAAACAAAAAATTACCAATTACCGACAAGGAAGCGCGTTCTGATTAATGTGTATTTTAGGTAGGTAGTTCAATTAACTTCCCACTGGAGCACCACAGCGGGTTATCGTCGACGGTCCGGGATCGAACCCGAAGCAAAAACATACGAGAACAACATCTCATCATTTTGATCCACGTTCAGATGACGAGATGAACATCTGAGCTGGGACCCCACTCTCCAAACTTCCACGCCAAAGTGAGGATATTTCAGATCACGACAGATCTAACTTCCACCTGCCCCCACGTACACGATGGTATTTCGTTTGACCGAACTTCTCTCTGCCAGTGTGGTTGTTCTATTACTCTTCCAACTGTGCTGTCGCGGTCAGGGAAACTTTAATGAAATAGGTCTTCACCCATTAGGTGATTGTGGGACCTTTTTAATCATTGAGCCCTTAAGAGTTTTATGATTCAATTAACACGCACCCGCCAAGGGGTATATTATCAGTTCCTAAAGGACGAGTTAAAAACCGTAACCTTCATAACTCGAGTGAAACATTTTTTTGCGAAACTCTTCCCTTAAAAGAGATAGCTGTGCATTCTATAAACTGTACGAAAGTGTTGTGCATGCTGTTTAAAAAAATTATGGATCGCCAACACCGATCTCAGCCGAACGATACGTCGCAAGCTCAGACAGACGTCAAATCCGGGTCCGGGCATGGATGTTTGTAAGCGTATGGTGTAGAGGCGGATGGTGCACCTTAAATCTGTCGTGGCCGAAAGTCCTCACATTGGGTTGGCGTGGAAGTTTGGAGAGCGGGGTGCCAGCTCAGGTGTTCCTTCGTCATCTGACCGTGGTTCAAAATTACGAGGTGTTGTCATAGGTTCTCAATAAAGGGACTGATCCCGGACCGTCGTCAATAGCCCGTTGTGTTGCTCTGGTACGACGTTAACTAAAAATTACCAAATTAGCTTTTCTGTTGGTAATGTTGGCGTGGTATGGAAGTTTGGTAATGGTAAATTTTAATTAACGTCGTATTAAAGCAGCACAACGAGCTATTGACAACGGTCCGGGATCAATCCTCTAACGGAAATATCCGAGGACAACACCACGTCATTTTGAACCACGGTCAGATGACGAAGCAACACCTGAGCTGGCACCCCACTCTCCAAACTTCCACACCAACTCAACGTGAGGACTTTCGGCCACGACAGATTTAACGTGCACCAGCCTCCTTTACACCATACGCTTACAAGCATCCATGACCTGGATTCAAACCAGGAACCTTCCGACCTGGAGGTTCACACCTTAACCACCAAACCGGTTGGTCGGAATGGAATTTTAGAGAGTGGGGTGTTGCCTCGTTATCTGACCGTGGTTCAAAATTACGTGGTGTTGTCCTCGGATCTTTCCCTTCGTGATAGATCCCGGAAGTCGCCAATAGACTGTTGTGTTTTCACAAAATTAGGTTAATTAACAAGCTACCTACCTTCCCTCGAAGTAGGCACCTTGGAATCGTCATTAACTGAATCGTAAAGTTATGAATCGCATTCACAATCAGAAATTTCTTCATCTTCAGAGGTGATTTAAGGGCCGCTGGTATCCCGGTTGGAAGAATATTGGACTAGCAACCGGAGTTAAAATCCAACCATAGACCGTTGTGTACAAAAGGGCTGGTGCACATTAAATTATTCGTGGCCTCATATGTCCTCACATTGGCGTGGTGTGGAAATTTGGAGACTGGGGTGCCAGATCAGGAGTTGCATCGCCATCTTACCATTCAAAATTACATGGTGTTGTCCTCATATCTTTTCCTTTGTGTTTGATCCCAAACCGCGGCCAATATCCCGTTGTGTTGCTAAAGTGCGACGTTAATTTTAAAAATTAAAGGTAATGTAAGTTTAATTAACGTCATACTAGAAACTAGAGGAACAGAACGCTATTGACGACGGGCCGGGATCAATCCTCTAATTAAAATTTACAGAGGTGATTTACGTTTTTTGAAAAAAAAACTTCAATCACAGGGCGCCAAATCTGGGCTGTACGGGCCACCTGGGTGGTATGGTATTTGGTATTTTTTATTAATGTCACACTGGGTTAGCATAACGGGCTATTTGGGCAAACTGTGTGCTTTATTGCTTTGCGAAAAACCCTTTATGAAACCTGGTGAATAGGCGGGCAGTTTTGTGGTACAGTCGTTTTTAGGGATAAAGGTAAATGTTTCGATTTCCCACTGTGCCGATCACGTTGCGATAAAAGCTGAAGTGTTGCTTCGTCATCTGACCGTGGTTCAAAATTACGAGGTGTTGTCCTCGGTAATGGTAATTTTAGTTAACGTCGAACTGGAGCAATACAACGGGCTATTGACGACGGTGCGGGATCAGTCCCTTAAGGGAAAGATCCGAGGACAACACGTAATTTTGAACCACGGTCAGATGACGGGATCCATCACGAAAACCTGAGCTGACAATGCACTCTCCAAACCTCCCCACCATAGTCATAGTCATAGTGAGTGGGGAGGTCAGGAAAGCCCTATGTGCTGATTCCACTAGGGAATATCGCACCAAATCCCATTGTTTTTTCGACACTCCTGTCAAAGAAAGCCAGATTCCTTAAGAAAGGCCAAAAGGCTTTTGACAGGTTATTCGTGAATTGTATCAAGTTCTGTTCCAAGACCTAGACTTGAGTGCCTTATGTGAAGTAGAGCTTCGCATTCAAAGAGTATGTGGTGGGCAGTTTCCTCCACCATATTGCATTTTCTGCATAGAGGTTCTTCTTTAAAGATTCCCATCCTATGAAGGTGTTTTCTTAAGTGATAGTGGCCTGTGAGAAATCCAACTATCACCCTCATCTTATTCCTGCTAAGACGAAGGATCTGAGATATTTTCATGGAAGGTTCTTGAATCCTAAGCCTCGCATGTTTTTGATCGGTGGTTTGCTTCCACTTTTTTGTAGTCTCTAAGCATTTTTTCTCCTATCACCCTTTTTGCGGTAGTCTTAGAGATCCCACAAGGTACAGGGTAAGAAAAGGTACAGGGATTAAAGGTAAGACTGCAATCCCCAGTTTGGCTAACTTATCTGCATTTTCGTTTCCTTCTACACCAGTATGCCCTGGTACCCAAGTAAGAAAGATCCTATTATGGGTCCCCAAATCTTGTAGAAGGTTCCTACATTTCCAAACAAGTTTGGAGCTTATTTGAAATGAGTTTATCGCCTTTAAGGCTGCTTGACTGTCACTAAATATGTAGATTTTCCTATTTGAGTAGGATCTTCTAGAACATTCATGTAGACAGTAGATGATAGCAAGCAGTTCCACTTGAAATACTGTGGCAGGTTTTCCAAATTTTCGGGCAATCCTTACCTTAGATCTGACGCCACAGATTACAGCACCTGCCTTTTCGTTTTGTCTGGAGTCATCCGTGTACCACACAATGTCTCCATTTGTGAGCTTGTAGTTTTCCTCTTTCCATTCCTCTCTTAGGTCAATAAGTACCTCAAAGGGTCTTTGAGAGAGGAATCTTGTCTCCATGATGTCAGAGGGCATCAAAAGTATAGGGTCAAATATTTTTGGTTAATACTGGTGTTGGACTTTTGGCTGGCAAAATTCATCCACACTCCAGCATTTTCCAGTCTGTAGGAACTTCTTCTGGCAGCACCACTGATAAAGATATCAAGTGGGACGACAGATAGAATAATTTCCATGGCTCTGGTGGGAGTGAAGGACATAGCAGCTCTTTGAAGACTATCTAGCTTGGTCTTAACAGTTAATTGTTCCGTCTCCCCACCAACCCTAAGTGCGAACTTTCGGCCACGACAGATTTAAGGTGCACCAGCCGCCTCTACGCCATACACGTCCATGCACGTCTACATCCATGCACTGACCTTGATTCAAACCAGGAACCTTCCGATCTGGAGGCTAACACCTCAACCACCAGACCGGTTGGCCGGCTTCATATCGAGACGGTAATTGGTAATTTTTTAATTAACGTCGTACTAGAGCAACACAACAGGCTATTGACGACGGTATGCGATCAATTCCTTAAGGGATAGATCTGAGGACAACACCACGTAATTTTCTACCACGGTCAGATGACGAGGCAATACCTGAGCTGGCACCCGACTCTTGCAACTTTCACACCACGCCAAAGTGAGGACATTAGAGGTCATGATAGATTTAACGTGCACCAGTACCCTTTTTATTCTTTAGACTTTGGCTGGAATCGACATTGCAACCCTCCGATTGCTAATTCTATCGTCTTCCAACCGTACTACCACAGTCCCGATAGATCCGAGGACACCACCACGTAATTCTAAACCATGATCAGATGACCAGATGAACTTGCGAGAAGCTTTAGGCCCGGAACACACATCTGATTTTTCAACGTGCGGCGCCGTTGCGGCACCCAATCCCAACTATGCACACATTACCATGAAATGACGCAAGTACCCATTTCGCGCCATTTGCGATAAATATTCTATATAAATAAAATATACTTCACTGGATACAACTATTTTTTAATTATCTATATATATATTTCTCTTACGTGGCACGCAAAAAAAGACGTTATTTGTTACCGCGTTTTGGCAACATTGTGCGATTGTTTGTTTACTAGGAGCCTCGCGCCTTATTTGAATCTATAGCGTTATCGGATGAAATTTTATTGAAAAAAAAAATGAATTTTAGACGAGCTGTTGCGGTTTGTAATAGAAATCTAAGAAAGCGGAGGATCTTTTCAGGGCTATTTAAAAAACGGTCCTTTTCAAGTCTAACAATTATAGTACAACAAGACGCGTGCACTACAACTTTCGACAACAAACTCAGTCAAAAAGTGTATGGGTGGCTCGAGTACTGGGGAAATGTACCCACAAACAACATGCTGGGTATTAAATTTCCAAAGCAGCGCTCACATTGCGAGTAAAAATGTGCTCAAAGTTTTCATTTAAATTCTGATTCCAGAGGTACTGTATATATCTTTTATGTAATACAACAAATTTAGATTTGAAAAATATTTTTTTTTTGAATATATTTTGTAATCAATCCCTTCTGCTAGGACACGTGTCTTCATTGATGCGAGCGAAGCGAGCATAGGTTCGCGCAGCGAACCAATGAGAATTGCGTAGCAATCCTCCGGGGGTTGGCGAGCGTTAGCGAGCAGGGGGCGCGCCCCCTAGTTATTTATATTACATTTATTTATGAAAACAAGATACTTCAGATCGGAGAAGCGTGTGCGACGAGCTGCGGCGCCGTGGGGAAATGCGGTACAAATTGCACGCAAGTTGGACGTGCGTCGCCGCAGCGGCACCGGAGGCATGTGTGCACTACCTCCATTGGATCTAATGTATCTCAGACCGCACTTGTGTTGCGGCAGAGGCGCAACACATTGAAAAACAGGATGTGTGCACCGGGCCTTATTCGTCAAACTAAATGCAGAAGGCGGTTGTGTTTCTGCAGCGAAACATATTTCCGGTTACAGTCTGAACTTGACGTCCAGTCCTTGTTTTTCGAATATGATTTCAGCAGGTCAGCGTCGCATATGGAACTTCCAAAGAATGAACCCCTCCTCGATATAACGCCGACCAACCGGTCTGGCGGTTAAGGTGTTAGCCTCTAGATCGGAAGGTTCCTGGTTCGAGTTCAGGTGGGTGCATGGATGTAACGCGCAGAGGCGGCTGGTGCACCTTAAATCTGTCGTTGCCGAAAGGTACTCAAGTTGGGTTGGTGTGGAAATCTGGAGAGTGGGGTGCAAGCTCAGATGTTGCCTCGTCATCTGACCGTGGTTTAAAATTCGTGATGTTGTCCTTGAATCTTTCCCTTTGTGGCCTGATCCCGGACCGTCGTCAATAAATAGTCTGTTGTGTTGCGCTAGTATGACGTTAATTGAAAATTATCTTACTTTCACCCAGGGCTCGAAATACCCGGGTGCACAGGTGCACTGTGCACTTGAAAATAAAATTGTGCACCTAATTTTTTCCCTCTAGGTGCACTAGTGCACCTACCGTTAAAAAAAGCGGATGAAACGTATTTTATGTTGTTTTGATATCTGAACAAAATATTAGTATCGACCTCTCTCGCTCTAAAGGAACGTAGTTAAAATTCCCAAATACACACAGTGCGAAAACTTTAATCCAGAAAATGCTGTGTAGCAATGGATTAAAAATACAAAAAGAAGGATGAACACTAAACCTTATGGGTAAAAATCTGCCAAAAACGTAGACGTTTCTGATTGCCCACCACTGTATGATGATTACTAAATCCCCAAAAATCCCCCTACTGTAATGTAAGTAATAATTTCGCAGATAAAAAAAATATTTAAATATTTGTATTTACTATCTACTAGTAACATATCCAAACATACCCAACTAATAAAGTAGTTTACATTACATTAATGCTCCTATATTACGTTTTTTAAAAATATACACCTAAAATATAATCTGTGCACCTAATTTAGAAACTTAGGTGCACAAGATGCACCTGTATTAAAAAATTCATTTAGAGGCCTGCTTTAACCTACCGCATCGATATGACAGTTGATTGGTGAACACCCAATTTAGATAACGCCAAACGTTACCCGAAACGGCTATAAAACATATTTTAATGTTATTCCGATAATTTTCAGCATTCGACAGCTGAAGCAAAATCTTAATAGACAGTCTGGTTTTTATAAAAAATTGAAACTATCCACACACCAACGATTTTACGTTTCTCTCCTAACGATAGTTATTTCATAATTTCTTGTTTCCCGAAATTATATCTTGTGATTTATTTTTGTCAACATATCAGTTGTTCGGACGAATTTACTTCAAGGGCTGTGTTTTGGACTTATAGAGCACTTATATTAACTCCTTTGATGTATTCGAGTTAATCGCTTTTCATCCGAAGACAAACGGCTTCACTTAACCCGTCTGGAATGTTCAGCCCGAGTTTCTCCCAGCCGAGAAGAACCGGTTACTACGTCTACTCGTTTTCAATGCAGCTCGCGCTTTTAATTGTCCGAGACTCACAGAGCGCTCTCTTTCCGAAATCGCGTTCCAGCATCGTGTCGAGTGAACCGAATCGGTCAAAGTTCTGTCGAACATCCATATCGGAACAATGAGTCTTTTGGAAAAGGGTGCGAAACGTTTGACTCTTGATTCGTTTCTGATAATGGAGTGATGTGGTTGGTGAGGGTTAGTGAATTAACGTCGCGCTGGTGCAACTTAACGGGCAATTGACGACGGTCCCGGATTGATCCCTCGACGGAATAATCCGAGGACAACGCCACGTAATTTTGAACCACGGTCAGATGACGAGGCAACACCTGAGCTGGTACCCCACTCTCCTAACTTCCACGCCAACCCAACGTTGCGCGTGAGAGCGAGAAGTGATAGGCGAAAAAAGAGAGGCTCGTAGCGTAGCACGCAAATGGCACTAGTGATCCCAGGTGCAGAATTATATCTATCTATATATATAATTCTCTTACGTGGCACGCAAAAAAAGACGTTATTTGTTATCGCGTTTTGGCAACATTGTACGATTGTTTGTTTGCCACGAAATCGACTCAATTGAATTTATAGCGATATCGGATGAAATTTTATTGGAAAAAAAAATTTTAGTCGAGCTGTTGCAGTTTAAAATTACAAATCAAAGAAAGCGGAGGATGATTTCAGGGCCATTTAAAAAACGGTCCTTTTCAGGGGCAACAATTATAGTTCAACAAGACGCTTGCACTATAACTTTCGACAACAAACTGAATGAAAAAGTGTGGGTGACTCAAGTGCTTTATGGAAATGCACACACAAACAACATACTGGGTATTCCATTTCCAAAGCAGCGCTCACATTTTGACTCAAAATTTGCTCAAAGTTTTCATCTGAATTCTGATTCCAGGGTACTGTATATATATTTATTGTAATACAGCAAATTTAGGTTTGAAAAATATTTCTTTTGGTACATCATATTTTGTAAACAATCCTTTCTGCTAGGACACGTGTCTTCATTGATGCGAGCGAAGCGAGCATAGGTTCGCGTAGCGAACCAATGAGGATTGCATAGCAATCCTCCGGGGGTTGGCGAGCAGGGGGCGGGTCCCCTAGTATATATATAATTCTCTTAGGTGGCACGCAAAAAAGACGTTATTTATTATCGCGTTTTGGCAACATTGTACAATTGTTTGTTTACCACGAAGTCTCGCGCATCAATTAAATTTATAGAGTTATCGGGTGAAATTTTATTGAAAAAAAAAAAGGATTTTAGTTGAGCTGTTGCAGTTTATAATAATAGAAATCAAAGAAGACGGAGGATCTTTTCAGGGCCATCTAAAAAAATTATAGTACAACAAGACGCTTGTATATTGAGGAGAGTAGGGTATTATGGAATAGTCGGGAAATATGGAATACCGAGGTTTCGGCTCTGATTGGTGCTGTTATCACGTGAAAATACCATGAACTACTCAAGAAAGACCCCCATGATGCAGTGCAGTGAGAGTTGACTACATGTTGTTGTCGTACCACTCGTTACAGAACAAAGTGTGTTTTGTGAATTTCAAGAGTTTTTGTAGGTAAATTTTCAAACATTTTAACCTACTGGTACACATGCGACTTGAACATTTATGTTAAGCACAATGTACACTAAAAGAATTGTAGTTTGAAATTGAAATACTGTGGTCGACTTTTAGCTCAGAATGTTTTGTCCATCAGTTTAAAGGTTCATTTTCCAAGATGGCGTGTCGGGTATTATGGAATACTAGATATTCCATAATACCCGACATGCCAATTCCTTTTCGCAATAACACACCCCATCCATTTAAGGACGAAACTGCTGGCAAAGACTGGTTCTACGCTTTTATGAAAAGGAAACCGAAACTTTCAGTCTGTAAACCCATGGTTACATCTTTTACCAGAGCCAGGGGATTTAATAAAGTAGACAAATTTTTTTACCTGATCGATGTTGTTTTCAAAAAACAACTATCCTCCTATCATGATATTTAATGTAGACGAAACTGGTTTGTCTGTGGTTCGAAGTAAAGTTCCTCATGTAGTAGGCCTAAAAGGAAAGATACAAATTAGGTCCCTTTCTACAGCTGTTTTTCAATGATTTAAACCACCTATTCCATATTACCCGACTATTTCATATTAACCTTCATTTGAAACTTTTTTTAAATAAAATTTTTTATAACAACAAAATAAATAGTATTTTTTTACAAGTGACACTTCATACTAATTAGTTATAGTATGTACTAATGATGATTTTGGGGATTTTTATTCCAACCCAGTAAAATTATTTTTAGAAATGTAAATGGTATTCCATATTACCCTCCTCTCCTCTATATATAAAAGTAAATTTTTAGTGGTGAATAAGGTCATCACAGCACTAATTTCTTATAACATCATAGGGTTGCTAGTTCGAAACTTTTGGTTCGAATGAAGTTGGAACTTGTTCTAACTTGAAAAGAACATTGGGGTGGAGATACACACATGCATAGCTGTATAAGCTCTCCACCTCAATGTTCTTTTCTCGGTACAACACGTTACAAATTCATTCCAACCAACAGTTTCGAACTGGCAACTCTGCGATGCTAGAGGAATTAGTGCTGTAATGACCTTATCCACCACTAAAAATGAACTTTTAATTTTGCCCAGGTGCAGACATTCAGTGTTCTGCAATACATCTCCAAGGAATGGCAATTGTTCTGCAGGCATTTTTTTGGTTGCATTTTGAAAACTGCAGTAAAATGAAAAACAGACGTAAAACACAATTATCTGCCTAATATGTATTACGTATTTATAATAAAACATCAAAATAAATTAACTTACATTATTTAAAAACGATACATACTTTCAGAATTTGCAATTCTCTCGATAACTTTTGAAGTTAAATATTTTGTCATTGACATAGAAGATGTGTTATTTATAAAGTGACTGTGGTAATTTGTTCCGCAACCAGAAAAGAAAACAAGGCGTGGCAAGGTGCGCGCTTTGAACTGCAGAGCATCGTAACTTATTAAGAAAAAAAATCGGCCAAAATTTTGATAAAATTGTGGAAAAATTCTTCTGCAATAACTTTGTTGTGCGCTGAACGTCGCAGTTTTAAGCACCTTCTGCTCCCTGATTAGTAATAAGAAGAACGGGAAAACAACATAGCCGTCAGCGCTACGAGAGTTTCGTAGTGGTTGGTATTTGTATTTTAATTAACGTCGTACTCGAGCAAAACAACAGGCTATTGACGACGGTGCTAGATCAATCCCCTAAAGGAAAGAACCGAGGACAACACCACGTAACGTTGAACCACGCTCAGATGACGAGGCAATACCTGTGAACTAGCACCCCACTCTTCAAACTTCCACACCAACCCAACGTGAACACTTTCGACCATGACAGATTTAAGGTGTACCAGCCGCCTCTACACCATACGCTTACAAACATCCATGCACTGACCCGGATTTGAATAGGGTAATGGTAATGGTAATGGTAATTTTAGTTAACGTCGTACTAGAGCAACACAACGGGCTATTGACGACGGTCCGGGTAATGGTAATTGGTAATTTTAGTTAACGTCGTACTAGAGCAACACAACGGGCTATTGACGACGGTCCGGAATCAGTCTCTTAAGGGAAAGATTCGAGGACAACACCTCGTAATTTTGAACCACGGTCAGATGACGAAGCAACACCTGAGCTGGCACCCCACTCTCCAAACTTCCACGCCAACCCAACGTGAGGACTTTCGGCCACGACAGATTTAAGGTGCACCAGCCGCCTCTACACCATACGTTTACAAACATCCATGCCCGGACCCGGATTCGAACCAGGAACCTTCCGATCTAGAGGCTAACACCTTAACCACTATACCGGTTGGTTTGCCCAGTGATAAGAAGAACGGGATACTAACATAGCCGTCAACGCTACGAGAGTGTGATAGTGGTTGGTATTTTAATTAAAGTCGTACTGGAGAAACAGAACGGGCTGTGGACGACGGTCCGGGATCAATCACACACGGGAAAGATCCGAGGACAACACCCCATAATTTTGAACCACGGTGAGAGGACGAGGCTATACGAGTTTGGTAATGACTAGTTAAAGCCGCTACCAAATTCACCGGGGCTATTGACAAAGGTCCGGTAATTCTCCTGAGATGGTCGATTTCAATTTAGGATGCACTGACGGACTGGTTCGGGTGATCGGTCCGGGAAAATGTCGATATCGATTAACCTCAGGTGAGGGAGACTTAGTATCGTAACCGCCGTAACCCTTAGTAACTTAGTATCGAATCCGCCGAAAATGCAATCCGACATTTTGAACTGTCGGACGGTCCGCCTAAACTGGTCATATAAATATCCAGTGCAACCTGCGCTTCGTCATATCAAATTTGTAGTTGTTTACCTATTCATTTGCATTTTAGTCGCAGTAATCGGCTGCCATGTTTTAAATTACTGATTTAAAACATGGGAGCAGATTAAACATTATTGATTAAATTATTGATTTACAAATTTTTGTGTTAAACATTTTACTTACGGAGCTTATAAAACATTGTACAAAAAGCATCTTCCACATGCTGTTCGGCTATTAGTGGATGAATCCAAAAGCGTCAATAATTTCTATGCTTTCGCCCAAATACAATTCAAGAACAAAATAACAATTTCGTTCGTTTTTTAAACAATACGTGTGCATATTCACTTAAACTATAATTTTAACTAAGCTTATTAAAACTCGTCGAATAAAATCGTTTAATACAATTTTATCACGTTCAAACGAAAACGAAGCAGATGTCCGTTAAAAATCGTACGGAATATACAAGAGACCATGTCTTATCATCGTCACTCCGATAATTACGTGTCCGACATTCGATAATTACGGGTGAGTGTACAAACGCTCTTACACTACATCTAAAATTCATGAGTCCGGCATATCTTCAACAAACTAGAGAAGCGATGTACATAAATTGAACATTAAATTGGTTGTGTGGAGAGATGGATAGTGCAAGAGACATATCTGGTCAAACTGTACCAAACGCAAGACAACGTCAAGTGTAAAAGGAATTAGAAGTCAGGTTAGGTTAAATTAATTAATGTCTCACTGGAGCAACACAACGAGATACTGGCGACGTTACGGGATCAAACCCGTAGGTAGGGAGGTATTTTAATCAACGTCTTACAGAAACAACACAACGGGCTATTGGACACTTTTACTTGAATCAACTAATATAAAATGTACCGTAAAACTTCAAAGGCCGTAGTTAATTTTTAACATTTTCGAATACCTCGAGGTCGGTCAATGGCTGAATTTTCCTGGTCGCTTTCACGAGCCTCACCGTCGCTCTTTGGAGAATTTGATAGTTCTTCTGCTTTTGTGGGGGCCGGAGTCGAACACCTCTTGGACCTTCACTCTTAGTTCTCTTATCCCATCTTTGCCTGCTTTCTCTTTTGACGTGAATATGTCTTTTAAATCGGAACAGTACTAGGGCATGCAGGAAAAGTCGAGCGTCAGAAAAAGCGTCACAACTCTTTGTTTTAAGATTTCCGAAGAAACATTCACAGGATAAATAGAGACTTGTGTAGACAAAGGATTTCCGTACCTGGTATGACCTTCCGATCGAGTGCGTTATCGCACTGAGCGTACTAGTGCGGACTATGATGTACAAGTGCTCTTCAATAATAGCGCAACACTCATTTTAAATGTTTTGTTTTGTTATCAAATTCCAGTGAGCTGTTAGTTCCGGCATTTCTTTTCGTGATTATTAATTCTGATAATTCGTAATCAACTTTAAGCCGTCGGTTCCTGTCTAACTAGTCCTAGAACATAAAAAACGACCGTATCCAAAGCAATCAAACGAAGACAAACTCTAGTAGTGCATCAATGAATCATTTACTTTATTTTCAAAAGGTAGTGTTGTAAATTAAGAGTTGAGGTAACAGTTTATTATTTTGTTTTGTTTTGTGTTTTTGGATAAACAATGGAAAGCTAAATGTATGTGGCGAAGATGTTTAAGGCAGAACGTGCTTCTGTGCGTTTACATATTGCGTAGCCGGAAATAAAGTTAGTGTTCTTGTGGGTTGTTTGCTTACAATGAAAGTATCTCACTTATCAAACTACTAACTACTGTGTGACAGTTCTTTTCGTGGGGTCAGGTGTGACCACTGCATGCTAACCCCCAGTGATTGCTACAAATTCCCATTTGGTTCCAATTGGGAATTCGTTGCCTATTAGATAACAGCCATAACGGCGTTGCCTGTGGTGTTGGTTTGCGAAGCAAACCAAATGGGAATTCGGTGTGACGTCACAATCTCTTTCGAAAATATAAATATTTAATTGAAAAATTATATATTAAAAGAAAATCAAATGAATAAGGTATCTTCATGGTGTAAAATTTTCCGCAGATTTCAAATCCGTTAAAATTTTCAATTTATCTTTAACGATCACGATTTTACAAAAAAGAACTAAACAATCCTAGTCAAAATGTTTTGATTTGTTTTGCTTTCCTTCGATGTGGAATCGTTTAAGCACAGGAAATGGAAAATGTGATTTCCCTAATCTCGAATCAAACGAAGGTCATTTTTCGTAGCGACGTTCGTATTGCAAAAGCGCGCGCGCGCGCGCGTTCAAACGGAAACACTGAAAAAATAAATTTATAATCTGTGATCTTTTATGCTGTTGCCATTTTAAGAAAAACAATAACAAATAAATATGTCATTAAAATTTTTTTAAATGTTCTAGATTGAATTTTAAAATTCAGGCTCGTACAAAAATTGCAAAAAATTCGGACTACCAATGTTCCGAATCCCATTACTGTAAGTGCTGATTCGTCAGGAACGTGTACATAACAAACAAACAAACAAACAGACAGACAAACACTTCCTTTTATAATAGTAGAGAAGTTTGTGTCTATGTAGTTAACCTTATTTAATTTGCTTCTTATTTGAACGCATGATTTGGAAGAACATGTAAGCTCATGGGAGCTTGTTCAGTTTCCATCTGTCTTCAGTAAGTAGGTATTTTAATTAACGTAACACTGGAGCAACACGACGAGCTATTGGCGACGGTTCGGGATCAACACCCGGAAGGAAAAGATCCGAGGACAACACCACGTAATTTCGCCTGTTTTCTTTTCGGGGTAATAATAATAATAAATAAAAATGAGTATTTTAAATTTTAGCTCAATGCAAGTTTTCAATTTTTGTCCTCTATTGATTATTTTATTTTACAACTGTCCCAACTTGAGTGTGCCGACCAACCGGTATAGTGGTTAAGGTGTTAGCCTCTAGATCGGAAGGTTCCTGGTTCGAATCCGGGTCCGGGCATGGATGTTTGTAAGCGTATGGTGTAGAGGCGGCTGGTGCACCTTAAATCTGTCGTGGCCGAAAGTCCTCACGTTGGGTTGGCGTGGAAGTTTGGAGAGTGGGGTGCCAGCTCAGGTGTTGCTTCGTCATCTGACCGTGGTTCAAAATTACGAGGTGTTGTCCTCGGATCTTTCCCTGAAGGGACTGATCCCGGACCGTCGTCAATAGCCCGTTGTGTTGCTCTAGTACGACGTTAACTAAAATTACCATTTTTATTACCCAACTTGAGTGTTTTGGTTGGTAGTTGATTTAACGACGTACTAAAGCAGCACAGCGAACAATTGGCGACGGTCCTATAGCAATACCGAAGGGAAAGATCATTTTCAACCTCGGTCAAATGACAAGGTGAACACCAGGACGTTTTAGGTCATATATTACGAGCACCGGTTCCCACGTACACGGCGGTCTTTGGTTGGCTCGAGTTTCGAACTCACAGCCCTGTAGTATCTCCTACTCTACCGACCAGGTATCAGCGGCCTCAGAGCGTATCTGACCTTGACCATAAAAGCGACCAGTTACAAAAAACAACAACAAAACCAACCAGACCTTTAAAAAGTCTGGTATTCCAGGAGAATTCTGCCCTTTCTTCTTTTTGAACTTGTCCTCATTTCAAACCTCGGTTATTTCATTTTTCTACCTTGAACTCCACATCTATGTCCTTGTCCTATTCTTTTTTTTTCCATTTCTTGATTCTTTACCCTAGTTATTGATGTTTGTCTCCCTTGTTTTTGTTTCTCTTGATTATTGTCTTTCTATTTTCTCCGTCCCCTTTCTTTCTCTTTGACTCAAAATTGTTTGGTTCTTTGCTCTCATACAGGATGGTGAGAATCGATCACGCAATACTCACTTGGTGAAAACCAACCCGAAAATGTATCCGTTTTTTGACTAGAAGTTGGCGTTCCGGATATATTGGTGTCGAAAAGTTTTAAGACGGTCATTCGAAGTTTCAGCATTAAAACATCAAACTACCATTGCGTAAGGTTGTCGGTACCTAAACAAAAATATAAATACAGATAAGAAAATGAAGCACCAGATAATAGACAGTTAATTAACGTCACACTGTAGCAACACACGGGGCTATTGATGACGGTCCGAGGTCAATCCCGAAGTGAAAGATCATAGGTAATGGGACGGCCAACCGGTACAGTGGTTAATGTGTTAGCCTCTAGATCGGAAGGTTCCTGGTTCGAATCCGGGTCCGGGCATGATTTGTAAGCGTATGGTGTAGAGGCTGCTGGTGCACCTTAAATCTATCATGGCCGAAAGTCCTCACATTGGGTTGGTGTGGAAGTTTGGAGAGCGGGGTGCCAGCTCATGTGTTGCTTCGTCATCTGACCGTGGTTCAAAATTACGAGGTGTTGTCCTCGGATCTCTCAATTAAGGGACTGATCTCGGATCGTCGTGAATGGCCCCTTGTGTTGCTCTAGTACGACGTTAAACTAAAATTAGCGTCGTACAAGAGCAACACAACGGGCTATTGACGAAGTTCGGGATCAGTCCCATAAGTGTAAAACAATTTGGTAATTTTTAATTAACGTCGTACTAGAGCAACATAACGGGCTATTGACGACGGTCCGGGATCAATACCTTAAGGGAAAGATTCGAGGACAACACCTCGTAATTTTGACCCACGGTCCGATGACATAGCAACACCTGAGCTGGCACCCCACTCTCCAAACTTCCACACCAACCCAAGGTGAGGACCAACCCCCCAAGGGAAACATCCGAGGACAATTCTTCGTAATTTTGAAAAATGACCTGATCAACACCTGATTTCCACTCTCCAAACTTCCACACCAAGCCAATAAGACGATAGTTGATGTCAATTCAAATTTAGCATTCTCCAGTCTTCCCATACACGTTAGTCTTTGGTAGGATCGTGTTCCAATCCTTCCGGTTGCTTATTCGTTATTCTTTGAACCTGGCTACCACAGAGCTGGCAAAAAGGAAATAATCGGCTCCATAATTAAAGGTCTTCAGAATATCCATATCCTAACCATGCCGGTTATTCAATTATAAAACAACAAGAAATTATTCAATTAGTGAAATTTGGTTTGAAAGAAAATTTATGAAGCATCCAATTGGGTTCAAGGACAATCCACAGATATTTTTTAATACTCATATAAGGGTTGCCCAAATGAAAATAGCACTGCCGTGATTGCGCCATTATTTTAAGATACAGAAGACTACGCATGCCCCTATAGAGGGTGCTGAGAACTGCGAACGCATGCCATGTCGTCAGATTACAACAGATGCTTGTGTGATAGCGTAGGAGGAAGGTCAACTGTATAGTTCGTATCATATGCCTCCAAACTTTGTTAACATGCAGCCGTGCAATTTTTAACGGCGGAAAATGTGAGTGCTGGAGAAATTTTTTGTCGCGTTCAGAATATGTATGGCACAGAGTGTATGGCATACATATCAGTATTCAAATGGTGTAGCGATTTTCGTAAAGGACGAAGCAGTACGGCGACAGCATTTAACGATGGGAAACTCTGGAACATCCCCCCTATAGCCCTGACCTCTCACCTTGTGGCTACAATGTCTTTGGTCCTCTCAAGAAAGCTTTGGAGGGACAGCGATTTGCAGACAATAATGAGATCCAAGTTGCCGTTGAAAACTGGTTCCACTGTCAACCCCGGAGCTTCTTCTCCCAGGGTATCCATCATCTCGTGGACCGCTGGGACACCTGTTTCAATCTCCAAGGCAACTATGTCTAGTCTATATATGTTCCGTTATACTAACTTACAGCAATACCATTAAAACATTTGTCACACCGACTGTAGTGCCACTTTCATTTTTGCGACCTATATAATAACCAATCGGCATGACAAGAGACGATAATATTTTCGCAGTCCAGAAAACACTTCCCCAGAATGTAGCTCCATTTCAATTTTTCGATACATCGAGCAACAAAGCTCCAGAAAAGAATTTTCCAGAACCCCGAGATTGACTCATTGGTCACGGTTGTTTCCCGCCTCGCAAGAATACGCGGTCATGACGTAACTCTTTCTTTCGTTCCAGCTGTAGCAGTGGTCGTCCTGCCCACCTGTTGGTCGGGCGATGTATGCCCTCCCAAGAGTTCTCTGCCCGCCTGTAGCTGCCGGAACATCGTCCTGGAGGATGGACGCCCGGTGGTCACCCTGCCCGCAGGCCCTGAGGGCGCCAACGCCACACTTTCGCCCCTTGAGACAGGGCTGGTGGGGTCCTCGACAAGGGGCCGCCGCTCCCTCTACACCATCGTGGGCTGCAGTGCCTTCAGGACACCCCAGGAACTGGAACTGAGCGTGTCGCTCGGCCTGCACAGAAAGAGGGTGGATGAGCTAATCATCTCCGGCGTCCCACCCGTCAAGGAGCACGCACTCGCCAGGCTACCCCGAGGATGGCTCAGGCACGTGCGCGTCAAGCAGTTTGAGGTCAGTCTCCTTGACCTTCTGAGCTTTGAGGGAAGGTTGTTTTGGGGCTTTATGGCGCAAACGCCATATTTGGCCCTTGCGCCATAAAACCCCAAACACACATGAACGATTTTACTGACAAAGAAAGAGAAATACGGGAAAATGAGCTTCGAGGGATTTCCAAGTAGAGTATTGTTGCTTTTACCTCACAACGCGCTTAATGACTAATTAACCAAACATTTATAAAGAATGCATTTTACCCTCTATGTGGTTTTGACGAGATGTATCGTTTATCAAGGTCAGACCATTGTTGCAAATGCCGAGGTATCTCGTCATGCATTACCGTCAAAACATTACCAGTTTTTAGAGGATGCCGAGATCAAGGTATGACCAGTTTTCGTTCGATAATCGGGATCGTGTTTTCTGCTTAAGAGGAAATGTCTTGTTCAACAAAGATCTGGTCAGTTTTGTTAACGACGAGACACCTCCTCCAGACAGCCACCAGGAGGGTTAAAAAATATTCTATTGTTCCTTTCATTGGAATCGAATCCTTGGAGCGATTGATTCATTTTGTAGAATAGAATCCTTTGTAAAAGTTATATTGTTCCTTTCTTTGGATTAGAATCCTTTGGAATTATTTTATTGGCTCATTCTGTAGCATGTAATACTTTGAACAGGTTCTATTGGTAGTTTCCTTAGATTGGAACCTTTTGGAACGTTTCTATTGGCCAGTTCTGTAGAATAGAATTCTTTAGATAGGTTATGTTTCTCATTTATTTAGATTGGAATCCGTTGAAACGAGTTTATTGGCTCATTCTGTAAAATAGAATGACTTAAGAACAAGAGATTGCATTTGTCCTTTTCTTGGAATAAAATCATTTGGAAATATTTTATTGCTAAATTTTACAGAATGTAACGCATCGAAAAGATTCTACTGCTGCTTTTGTAAGAATAGAATGTTTTTGAAATATTCAAAACGTAAATGTTGGTTAGAGGTCCTTCAGGGAAGACTGTAGGTCGTAAGGTAGAAGTAATTCCCTAGTGGAATCAGCACCTAGGGCTTTCCTGATCTCCCCACTCACTAGGACTATAAGGTAGAAGTATGTGACCCAATCAGAAGATTAAATGTGCCTCGAGATACCTATAATGCAGCTTCCATGTAAGCCCGACAAGGTTTACACGATTATGCTTTTAAATAACAACATTTCTTTCGTTCTATATATCTTGACATTTTTCTGCAGATAAATAGCTACTCAATAAATAAAAACACTCAAAAGTAGAATTGATAGGTGACTAAAGTAATCATTCAATAATAGCCCATTTTTGTGACTTTTCCTGATGTTATAACGAATTGGTGCTGTGATAACCTTATCCACCACTACAAAATAAATTACATAAATGCATAGCAATGTAAGCTCTACCCTAATGTACTTGGTAGAACACGTTCCAACGTCATTCGAACCAACAGTTTCGAACTGGCAACCCTGCGATGGTATAAGGAATTAGTGCGCTGTAATGACCTTATCCACTACTACAAAATTAACTTAGCTTACACTGCTATGCATATATGACCGGGAGCAGAAAGTGCTTAAAACGTCGCAGAACAAAGTCTTTGCAGAACAATTTTTCCTTAATTCTATCAAAATTTTGGCCGATTTTTTAAATTATGTTACGATGTTCTGCAGTGCAAATCGCACTCCTTGCCACATTTTTACTCTTCTCCAGCTACAGAACAACTCCCTAAACACCGCCCCAAGTTACAACAAACACTTTACATATATACAGGTGGTTATCAAAATAATGGAAACACCTGTGAATAAAAGTGACATTTAAGAATGTGCTTCGTAAGCATTAAAATATAATCCTAGCTACCAGTTTTTTTTTATATAAAAAGTACTATATAACATGGAAGTATGAGGTATGAGGTAGCTTTATTAAAGTTGCATACGTCGTGGATTTTTGTGAAAAGCGTAAAATGTCAAATCTCACAGACTTTCAAAGAGGCCAAATTTTAGGAGCTCGACTAGATGGAGCAACTGTGACCGAAACATACCAGCTTTTAGGCGTTTCTAGAGGTACAGTGTCTAAGGTCATGACAGCGTACACACAGCGCGGCAGGACAAGCTCGACAAAGCAAAATAGTGGACGGAAGGAGAAGTTGAGTGAGAGAGACCAACGGGTATTGAAGCGGATTGTAATGTCTAAAAAGAAAACAACTGCAGCCAAAGTGACCGCAGAGCTCAATCAGCATCTGGATTCTCCAGAGTCAATAATTACAGTTAGGAAGCACCTTAATAAACACCCATATTAGTAAAGGATTCCTCATAAATTCAGTGTGTTTCCATTATTTTGATAACATCCTGTATATATATATATATATATATATATATATATATATATATATATATATATATATATATATATATGGCAACCCTGCGGTTCCTAATCAGTTACTCTTCCAACTGGACTATCGCATCTCGGAGAAAACAGAGCAGAAACCTACATTCCGCATCTTTTCTTATAGATAAATTCTGCAGCGTTTATTGAAGGGCTTCATCTTTTTATCCCCAGATCAACAACTCACAGATGTCGGGCGACTTCATCTGGTACAACAACCCCTTCGAGGGTCAGGGCAACTACCTGCTGTGGTTCGAGGCCCACCGCTGCTCGCTGTGCGGGGCCCTCACCTACGAGGACCTGGGCACCACCAACACCAAGGGTCTTGGTAACCTCACCAGGCTCGAAGGCCTTGACCTCTCCCTCAACCACCTGGTCGCCGTCAAGTCCACGGCCTTTTCGGACCCACCGACCAACCTGTCCACCGTCAAATTGTCCTGGAACAGCCTGGGCGTCGTGGAGGATGGGGCCTTCGTGAGGCTGGTCCAACTGTCGTGCATCGATATGTCGCACAATCTCCTGGAGAAACTGAGTCGAGGCATCTTCGCCACTCCCGCTGTCCATCTCACGAATATCGATCTGAGGTAAGCGCATTCAATAGCGAAAGATATCATTTTGATGAATTAATGCATCAACCCCTCATTATAGAGAGTGGACCGCGCTAGTCCCGTTGGCAGAGTAGCAGACGGAGGATTTCGAGTTGTAAACTGGACACAACCAAAGAGTGTGGTGTTCTTTTGGGGACTGGGGCACGTTACATCGTTTGACGTGCACCAACTGGGCTACCGGTTCCTCTACACGAACTACAGAGAAAATGTACCTAAAAGATTGGAAATTTAAGCTTCGACATTCTCTCTCTGGAGCACGTTTGACGTGCACCAACCCCCAAGTACACGACGTTCTTTTGGTGAATCGAATTTCATTCAATCCTCCGGTTACTAACCCGAGAATCTACCAGCTGGGGTACCAGTACCTCTACACGAACTACAGAGAAAATCACGACCATCTCACGGGTGTAAGAATCATAGCAATTGCGCATGCGTCAATTTATTCCGGTCCGGACTTCTGTTGCAACCCTTTCTTTACAAGTGGTTTGTTTGGCGAAGACGAGGATATTTTCACCCCGCGCCAAACCAAGCATCTGTCCGCTGTCGTTGACATTCTAGAATGGATGAACAGTATAAATGCGATTCTTGTGACAAAACTTTCCAGTATCGACAGAATTTATTACGTCATATAAAAAAGGTGCACATTGTGACTAATGTCAGCAACAAAAGAAAATGTAACATAAACTGCCCTGCAGTATCGTGTGAACAAACATTTTCAACACGAACAAAGCTGAGGGAACATGTGACGAGTGCTCATAATGTAGTATTGGATGTAGAGCACATGGATATAGAGCACAATTACAAGTTATAAAATAATTTATTTTTCAGAAACTCATAATGTGTGTGTTTGACATTTAAATAAACTTTTAAATTATGAACTTACACAAATTAACTTTTCGTAGAAAGATAGTATATAATAGATCAGGCCTCGAAATAGATTTTTTAATACAGGTGCACTGCGTTCACCTGAGTTTTTAAATTAGGTGCACTGCGTGCACTTAGTGGTAAAAATTAGGTGCACAATTATATTTTCATGTGCACAGTGCACCTGTGCACCCGGGTATTTCGAGCCCTGGAATAGATAGTATTTAATACTTATTTACTGGTCGTAAATAAGCCTTACTTATACTAAACTATAAAAATAGGATTCTAAACTGGCCGTACTTATTACTTTAACATCTGACAGCAAACTCAAAAATATCCTCGTATTGTAAGCGATAAATTGCCAAATTTGGCATACCTTTCCCCAAAACCAAACATGGAGTTAAAAATTTCCAACTCCATACGCATGCGCAGTTGCTATGATTCTTACACCCGTGAGATGGTAGTAGAAAATCTACCTTAACATTGGAAATTTAAAGCTTCGCTATTCACTCTCTGGAGCAATATGTGACAAAGCAAGCATGCGCATGCGTTCTCCTTACTGGTACCGAAAGCATGTCGATGCGCATGCGTATTGCAGATAATCTATTGTGGCTGGACTGATGGTAAACCAGGCCTTGAAATATATTTTGTAATACAGGTGCACGTTGTGCACCTAAGTTTTTAAATTAAGTGCACATATTATAGTTTAGGTGCACATTAGAGAAAACGTAATTTTAGAGCATTAATGTAGTGTAAACTACTTTATTAGTTGGGTATGTTTAGATAGATTAATAGTAAATAGTAAATAAAAATATTTAGACAATTTTTTTTCTGCGAAATTATTACTTACAAATATTCAGTCATCGTCAGACATTAGTGGGCAAAAAACACATAAAAAATAAACGATTACACTATATTTTAAGCAGATAAAATCTGAATTTAAAGATAAATGATGAAAATATTTTACGATACGCAGTGGCCAGACATATCTTAGAAATTACTACGGCTTTACACTTTATTGAAACACGAGGTGTTTACAGAAATGCGGAAGGCCTTTGGTTCGCGGGTGATCAAGTGATCTTAATTCTCCCTTCTCCGGCTGTCGCGACAGTCGCCTCAACAGAGACATCTGGAAAAAGTTTCGATCATCGGAAGGTTCTGGTGGCAGTGGAACAAGTGAACCTTCCTCCTGTATAAACCCGTTACGGCCCAGCGACTTTGTTTTTCCATAGTACTTAGGAATTTTGATTACGTTCCTTTAGAGAGAGAGAGGTCCCTACTAATATTTTCTTCAAACATCAAAATAACATAAAACACGTTTCTCCCCACCCACTTTTTTTTAAACATTAGGTGACTGCTTGCACCTGGCAGGAAAAAATTAGGTGCACAATTTTATTTTCATGTGCACAGTGCACCTGTGCACCCAGGTATTTCGAGCCCTGTGTTAAACCATTGTGTAGCTTGCCTACAACTTTTAGCCTATTCTAGTTGACAATACTATTCACAAATGTGAAATGATTTTCATAACATAACCAAATTTATTTTCAACTTGCCAATTCTTGCGGGTTAGAACAAAACCAAAAGGTTCTCGACAAGTCACAAGGTAGTCAGAAAATTGTTGATTTCGAATTTCATACTTCAGAAATGGAACGATTGTCATAGCATCTTGACGATTTGAGGAGCACAATTCTTCTCTAATTTTTTAATGTACTCATAAGCAAAACCTTTCTTGATTTATTAGCTATCGACGTGTAAACCTCAAGATACTACTCTTCTAAAAAACGTTTGATTTCCTAAGAAACCTTACCCGATTGTACCCTAGCTATTCTCTTATCATAGTAATCTGTTATTCCAATTCCCGTAAGGATTATTTCCTCTGGTTAAACATAGGAATCGCGACACCAGAGAATGCCCAAGTGATTTTCTCTTTATTCTCATCGTCCTTTCTTTACATAATTATTTGGTTGTCACAAAAGTTGGTTCCATTTTCGGCGCTAGATGGCGTTTCATCATAAAACCGAAGCGTTATATACTCCACTCGTGTAAAGGTTGTTTTATTTCCGAAAATGCAAGAATGCTTCTCAGACGCAAAAGAGGTGTTGTGTATGGTGACGGTCTTTGACGATTCCATATGCCGTAAGTCGTTCAGAAAGTTTTGTAATATGGATCAGTTCATTTACCAGACACCCCAGAACTATAATGAGCGCGTGATTGTGCAACTACCGGAAAGAGAGAGAGAGAGAGAGAGAGAGAGAAAGAGAGCGAGATAGATAGAGAAAAAGAGAGCGAGATAGAGAGAAAGACAATAGATTCATTGAATACAGAGTGTACAGAGAGAAAGACTGAGTCAAAGAAAGAGAGAGAGAGCGACAGAGAAAGACATTAGAGAGAGAGAGAGCGACAGAGAAAGACATTAGAGAGAGACTGAGACAGTTGAGAGCGACAGAGAGAGAGGGAAAGGAGAGAGAGAAAGACAGTAGAGAGAGACTGAGAGTGACAGAGAGAAGAAAGACCGAGACGCAGCAGAAAGAGAGAGAGAGTGTGTGTGAAAAAGATTGAGACACACATAGAGAGTGACAGAGAGAAGGACTGAGACACACAGAGAGAAAATGACAGAGAGAAAGATTGAGACACAGCAGAGAGAGAGAGAAAGAGAGAAAAATTGAGATACACAGAGAGAGTGACAGAGAGAAAGGCTGAGAGAGAGAAATATTGAGACACATAGAGTGAGAGTGACAGAGAGAAAGACAGACAGAGAGAGACCGACAGAGAAAGACAGTAGAGAGAGACTGAGAGTGACAGAGAGAAAGACTGAGACACAGCAGAGAGAGAGTGACAGAGAGAGAGACTGAGACACAGCAGAGAGAGAGTGACAGAGAGAAAGACTGAGACACAGCAGAGAGACAGAGAAAGATTGAGACACAGCAGAGAGAGAGAAAGACAGAGAGAGAGAGAGAGTGACAGAGAGAAAGACTGATACACAGCAGAGAGACAGAGAAAGATTGAGACACAGCAGAGAGAGAGAAAGATTGAGACACACAGAGAGAGAGAGTGACAGAGAGAAAGATTGAGACACACAGAGAGAAAGACTGAGAGAGAGAGAAATATTGAGACACATAGAGTGAGAGTGACAGAGAGAAAGACTGCGACACAGAGAGAGCGAAAGCTAAAGACAGTATAGAGAGCGACAGCTAAAGACAGTATAGAGAGACTGAGACAGAGAGAGAGAGAGAAAAAGAAACACAGGGAAAGAGTAAAAGAAAGACAGTAGAGGGACCGAGAGAAAGACTGAGACAGAGAGAGAAGAGATAGGGAGATGGAGAAAGGCATCGAACAGAACGGCACATGCTATATTGATTAAATGTAATTTTTAGTAAAAAAAAAATTTTTCTTCAATATACAATGCCTATGAAAATTGAATATTACAACAATACGGTGTTTAAAAAAATGTCAGTATGCTATAGATTTCCTCGGCGTTATATACGAAACAATGTCTGAATTTTATACATTGCTGGTAACGCACATCAAAATTAGAGCTAAGAATTGAGTTTTCCTAGAAAACTGTTCTATTTGAAGATGAAGGGTAGTTGATTTAAGGTTGCACTGGAGCAACCTATTGGGGTCATGATTCATCTTCAACTCCGAAGATAAAAATCAGATGATAACACCCAGCCATTTTGAACCACGGTCAGATGACATCAATATCTGGAGGCCTCGGTCCATTCCTGGATCAAAACAATTCATCTGCCTAAAAATATGTCACACATTCTATAGATTTCCTTAGTTCATGCATTCCATGCATTCACGCCGGGAGGTTAAATCTGTCTAGGCCTCAAATGTCCACACATTTGCGTGATGTGGAAGTTAGGTGAGTGGGGTGCCAGCACAGGTCTGGTCTTGTCATCAACTGTGGTTTAAAATTACGTGGTGTGGTCCTCGAATCTCAATCCCTTCGGAACTGATCACGGACCGTCGTTTAAAGCCCGTTGTGTTGTTTCAGTACAACGTTAATTACCTACCTAATCAACGTCGCACTGGAAGAACACAACGAGCTATTGACGACAATTCGTGACAAATCCAGTTGGTAAAGATCCGAGAACATCTCTTTGTTTTGAGCCACGACCAGTTGACGAATTGAACACCTGATCTGTCACCACACCTCTCCACCCTTCCACACTACGCCAGCGTGAGGACATTTGAGGCCACAACGGATTCAATGTGCACTAACCCCGTGTACTCGACGGTTTTTGATTGGACCTAGTTTCGAACTCGTAACCTTACAATTGCTAATCTGTTATTTTCGAAGATTTTAACCGACCTAGAAAACCAAAACTCAAAGCTGGTACAATTTTTCGCAGGTCATGAACCATTTTCGGCATATCTAGAACGTTTCCATCTTAGAACTAGCGAGCTGTGCATCTGCGGCCGAGAAGGTGATCCCATCCACTACCTTTTTGATTGTGATCTTACAAGTCCGTGGCATTTGGTGAAACATTCTCTTTAAAACTGCTCTCATTGGTGCCAAGAGCACACACAGCCACCACAAAGTCTTTAAAGTAATGGAATTTCTCAGATCCAACATTGATTACATCTTACATGTGAGAGCTGAGAAGTCGAAAGTTCTCAAAATAACTTCGATTTTCTTTCGAAACTTCTATATATGTTATTTTGGCTGTTTTTAAACATTCTGCTTTTAGGATTTTCTTATATATTTTCCTTCTGAAGACGATTGCATATATATATATATATATATATATATATATATATAATATTTTTTTTCATTTTGTTCTGTGTCAATTTTCACATTATGTCATCCTTTTCTTTATCATTATGTATTTTTGTGCTTACATATTTTGCGCTTCACCTTTCTTTCCTTTTTCTGTGTACTCAAATGTTTTATATGTATTGTGCATTGCTCGGCTCTCCCTTATCCCCGAATCTCATCCGCAAGGCGGACTATGCAGCTCAAAGCTGCACAGGTGAAACAATGTCCGCCTACGACGTCCAATCCAATTTAATCCGTTTATCTTCCAACCGAGATACAGCGGCCCTGATTGGGGGACGAAGTCCGGCAGAATGCCCATTGAATTTATTCATTCGTCTGCCATCGTCTCCGTGCATCCACCCCGCCCCGGAGGTCCAGCGACCGTTGCTGACCACTGACGCAGCCGTCCTGTGTAGGTGAAGACCCGATGGTGCGCCGGGGAAGTCTTTACGGACAAACCTAATCAATAGAGCGTTGACTTCCTCCCATCCGTTTCTGTTCTGCCACTACGGTCGGCGACATCATTTTGAAGCGGAACTTCCACCGTGTCTTTCTTAGGCTAGGCCTCCACTTGCGATTTCTAGTCGCGGTGACCAAAAAATCGCTGCCGCAAAAAATCTACGAGGTGCACACACTGAGATAGATAAATCGTTGGATTAGAACAGATTTCCAATGAATGTTATTAAAACTACTTATGCGATCGCTCTTTTACTTCGGGCGAGAAGTAAACGGAGGAAGCATCGTTATTGAGTACATCCAATAACAAGGCATAGATTAGTGAAAAGCCGGTTTTACAAGTTATTTGAAGATTTATGTCTTGTGTGAGCCACCTGCAAAGTTTTTCCCGTATTACCGAATGACAAAAAGTCGTTTTGACGAATTGTTGTGAATACTTGGTCCATCAATAACAATCTTCAATTTCTTCAAAATTTTTGCTTTCAATTTCTTTAATAAGTAACTCAGTCGCAGCGAAAATAGGACCGGATACAATTTTTTAATCGCTGCGATTGTTTAGTCGCAGGTTTGTGCAGTTGTATTTAAAACAATGAGTTTTATTTTTGCGACTAAAAATCTCGCGACTGCAAATCGCAAGTGGAGGCCTAGCACTATCCGGGTTCCACCCGGATGTTGAGATACCGCGCGGACCTGTGGATCTCGTTAGCGGGGTGCATTTCAGAATTTATTTTCGAGGAAACGGCAGCTTCATTTCGGTTGTTTTGAGGATTCATGACTCAGAGGTCGTATTTGGCCGCGCGAGGAAGGAAACAAACAAAAAGCAGAATTAGCGAATGTGAAACAGAATAGAGATCAGATCGATTCCACGTGGTTGGGATTCCTATACACACCTATAAACGTGGGAGCCACACACACACACACACACACACACACACACACACACACACACACACACACACACACACACACACACACACACACACACACACACACACACACACACACACACACACACACACACCTATAAACGTGGGAGACACACACACACACACATATATATATATATATATATATATATATATATAATTTCAAGAACACAAGAATTTCTAAAAAAATGTAACAAAAGTCTTAAAAAATAATAAAAAATGAAGAAATGTTGGTGGATCAGGGCGTCATCAGGGAGGAGCCTGACCCAAACAACATAAAATGGTGTTTTCTACATATGAGCAGCATTAGGCTGAAAAAATTGCTCATACACTCCCCCAAACACCACCAAAAATCAAGTAAAACAAAAACAGAACAAAATACCAAAACATAGCAGGAATAGAACGAAATGAAACCCGAAGCCGCAGCTGGGATATCATCAACAACAAGCTTAAAAATTGCCACCAAATGCCATCAATTACACAGTCTAACTTATATGCTAACATCATACCTCCGATGCAACAAGTCCAAAAATAATAATAATAATATGAAAATCCCCAGCCCCTTATCAAAAATATATTCATAAAAAGTAAAAAAATAAAAATAAAATTGAAAAGTAATTCCCATGGCTCTGGGTAAATTACGAAAAATAATTATTCATGTGTTGTGTAGGTGTTGATATTAATAAATCTTTCAAAAATATTTTTAAAGAATGAAAACGGGTATTTGTTATTGAGAAGTGTGTTTTTTAGATATTTACATTGTAATAAAAAGTTAGCATCAGAATTACAAATTTTTTTGAAACGTACCAATTGACCAGCTATCGTGTTGTAGTATATTCTTTTAGAGATATTGGAGTCCCAAAATATTAATTTATTGACTGTAAATTTAAAATCGCTTCGTTTATCATATACATTAATATCAACTTTGCCGGATGAAACAGAAATTTTTATGTCTAGAAAATCAGTATTATTGTTATCCAGATTGGTTTTAATTAAAGAAAGTTCGTCTGGATAGATGGATTTCCAAATATTAGCAAAGTTGCTATTATTAAAAACAATTAAATCATCAATAAATCTAAAAGCAGTATTTATCTGAAGGCAAAAGTTTTTTTCAAAATAATGAAGAAATAAATTAGCAAGAATGGAAGAAAAATTGGAACCTTGGGGAATACCCTTAACTTGAATGTAAATATGCTCACCATTAAATATAAAATTATTGAAAATACAATAATTAACCAAAAATTCCCATTCCTCAAAATCCAGATCAATTAAGTTATTAAAATCATGATAGTAATAGTTCAAAACATCTCTCAATTTGTCCAGGGGTATGCTGGTAAAAAGGTCTTTAAAATCATAGGTCTGAATATCATTAATAATATTTTTATCCAAAAAATTCAAAACCTTGTTATTATCACATATAATCCATGTAAAGCCTTCATCAAAAATGGCAGCAAGAATAATTTTTAAATATTTAAATAGTAGCAAGCCAGGTTTAATCATATAAGAGTTATTACCACAGGTGATGTAACGGAATTTAATAGGATTTTTGTGAAATTTAGGAATAACGGTAATATAAGGTAAAATTATGTGTTGATTGGAAATTTTAACTCTTTTATTTGAAGAAATGATTTTTTTAATAATGGTATTATAAGTAGATTTACAGAATTTATATGTATCTGAATTCTTAAGTTCAGCATCAAGTAAATTTAAATAAAGTTTTTTACATATGAAAGCATAGTTACCTGAGGCTTTATCAACTGTAGTAATGATAAATTTATTTTGAATATCCTTAATGGCTGTGTTTATTGTCTTGTAATTACCGGTATTGTCAAAAATAGATTGAATATTATTATTAATAAAATCTTTAAAATGATCATATAATTTCCATTTCCATTCTGTAAACAAACATAAAGGGACTTTAAATTTAGAAGAGGTCATAAAACAGAAATTATCAATGTCTTCCAGAAAGCTTTTAAGTATACTATTTCTATTAAAATTATAAATGGGCCTAAATTTAGTACCTTTATACATAACATCTCTTAATTGGTCATTTTCAACAATACCAAGATCACCAGTCACTATGTGTCCTAAGTCTTCATTTAAATAGGGTCTGAAATTTATGTGTTGTCGCACAAGCATACAACTGTATCTCTATATAAATCAATCTTACTGCAAAATTGATTGTAATTAAAAAATTTTCTCCCCAATGGTAAATCATATTTAAAGCATTTTTTTATGTTAAGAAATTTTAAAGGAAAAATATTCTGTAGGTTATTCACAATTCTGTTAAAGTTGAATTTATCGAAAATAATATGTTTAAAACTTATCTTCATATAAATTGGATTATCTTTACTACTAGTTTTTTTCTTATTAATTTTAGAAAGTCTAGCTTTATAAAGATCATGGAGTAAAAGTAAAAAATGAGGATTGAGAGAGTCAATATTTGTAAGTAAATTCTTAAACTTAAGACACGTACCGTCATTCAAAGAAAATATGAATTTTTTTAAGGGTTTAAAATTAAAAGTTTCTATAAAGTGTTTTTCAATAAGTTTCAGGTTTTTTATAAAATTAAAATCCTTCTAACTATATCGATTCAGTCTCAAATAATCAGCAAAATGTTTTCTTTCAAAAGACAAAGCTTGTAAAGACGATTTTGGCTCATTTATTGGTGCAATATGCAATAATGAACGAAAAAAGCTATTCCAGTCCATGAAAACTTTAAACGCATGAACTGATTCAATATAATATAATATAATATAATATAATATATATATATATATATATATATATATATATATATATTATATTATATTATATTAGTATGTGTGTATGTGTGGGTGTGGGTGTTTATAATCTTTAATACAAATCTACACTGTTTGACTAATCCATACCTAACTAGGTACACTTATACTTATAACATTGCGGAAAATATAGGCTATTTCTTTCCTGTCTTCAGACCCATTTGTAGCCATGAAAATTGGCACACTGGTAGTCCTAAAAGTGCCCATGGAAGCCGCAATTTTAATATTTAAAGTTTGTTTTCCTGCGATAAATGGGCTTGGACAAGGAAAAACGTTCTACCGGGTTTGTGTATTTGAGTTAACACTGGGAAATGTCGCGGTCATATTTTAACTGTCGCGATAGGAAACACATTCTACAGGGTTTCGATGTTTGAGTTAACACAGGGAAATGTCGCGGTGGTATTTTAGTTGTCGTGGTGGGAAACACGTTCTACTGGGTTTGTATATTTGAGTTAACACAGGGAAATGTCGCGGTCATATTTGAAGCCCGAGCAACGCCAGGTTATTCAGCTAGTTTGCAAATAAAACAATTAAAGGTGTAATTCGATTTCGGCCGCAATAATATACATAGTTGATTATGTCGCAGAATAGCAGATGGTGGATGCTCTCCTCTCATAAGATGTTATATCGCCCTTAATTTTATATCACCAAAAGAGGCGAAAAGATATCAAAAGTGACAACTAAATCAATTTTCCACAGATCGGTCACGTGACTACTAGTCGATAGTAGGTAGTTGAAGCAGTTAGTGGAAAGTAGGTAGTTGAGTAGAAAGTAGGTAGTAGTGGAAAGTAAGTAGTTGAATTTACGTCAAACTGGAGAAACACAATGGGTGACTGTGCGGAATCTACCCCGAAGGGAAAGAATCGAGGACATCTAGTAATTTCGAACCGGGTGGACATGTTAATCATACTTTTTAAGCTCCTCTCAATAGCAATGATCCCTACTTTTTTTCACGTCTATGGAATAGCCCTTAGAAGAGTACATGACCTGTAAGTAAGAGGTACAGAACTATTAGGCCCAGGTCTTAATTTCCAAGGTGCTCTAAATTTACTGTTCAAAGCTCATTTGTATGTCAATATATGTCAATACCAATTTGCTATGTGTATCTAGATCTGTCGAATCCACCAACGACATCGAACAGGAATGAATGAAAGGTTCAATCATGTCCGTCCTCGCCCTCATTGCTTCGATGAATCCAGATCCACCAAGTGGAGTCGTATTCATGTGCAAGTATAAATGAACCGATACTTCAAATTTGGATAGTTATATTTTTCGTTTTCTTCTGCACTAATATTTATTTGGAGGCCACAAAAATGGAAATAGTCTGGGCCTCTGTTGACCTCAATGAGAACCTTTTAAACACAGGGCCTCAGTGCTAACTTCCAGGCTCCAGTGCCAAGCTGTATGGCAGACCCCAGTATTAGTTTAGATGCCTGAACTACTCATGAATATGTATTACAAGTATTCTCAATGTAGTATAACTGTGTGGCGGACATCGCTATATATATATTTAGAAAGGGGATCATCGTTTCATCACTTGCTCATCGTGTGTGGTCATATGCAGCCTTCTACAAGGCTCTTAAGCGAGATCTCACTCGTTCAATGGTCTGTCGGCATCCTGACTATTGATCACTGGAAATGGCAGATGTTTTGTACTTTATACCCAGATATCCAGAAGTTTGCAGATTGCAGTGCCAGCTCAGTTGTGGCCTCGTCATCTGATCGTTATTCCAAATAACGTGGTGTTGTCCTCTAATCTTTTCCGTCGGGTTTGATCCCAGACCGTCACCAACAGTCAGTTGTGTTGCTCCAGTGCGATGTTAATTAAAATACCTACCTACTTCACCTAGATATCTATCCTTATTACGCGGGCAATAAACACATATATGTGTGTAGGTCCTTATATCAAATGCCAAAACACTTCAGAGCTTCAAGGCAGGGCGATTTGTGCATACACTACATCTGAGCTCGATCCTATCATGGAACACTCACTCGATTATTATTTTAACCAATCGAATTCACGAAATGCATTTCTTTCCGAGCTCAGTTGGGGATTGTTCTGACAAATTCACTCTGTCTTGCGATAGTGTCATGGAAGGACTTCCACGAGCATGTCCCTTCAAAACTCGAATTTCGAAACTCCAGCCATTCTGTGTGTATTGTAACTATCAATGTGTTATATGTGTAGCATGTGTGTTAATAAATATTATACAGTAAAAAAGTAGATTCACATATATATACCTGCTGATGAGTCACAGAATACGCGTTGCGATAAATTAATTAACTCCCTATTAAAACCCGGGCAATTGGTAAGAAAGCTGTTTTTACTGTTTTCTTTTATGTAATCATACATACACATATATATATAAATAAGAATGGAGTGTTTGTTTGTACATTGAATATTTTCGACTCATTTCAAGTCTTCTATCCGTTTTGGGCCCTTCTGATGCCCAAATCCGCCTCTTGCGCGTTTGGTGTCAGTCTGTATGTCTGTCTGTATGAGCCCTATATACGTCCACGCGGTTTAACATATTTTCATGGAAATTTGCATACAGTGAGTACTTATCTTCATTCAGTGAGTGAACTTGGTTGCAAAAGTCTGTGTGTCCGTCTTTCTGTTCTATGTTCGATTTTGCGTTTGTGTGTTTGAGCAGTCATCACATAAATTTTATTCCAGATATTGGATTTAAATGTGTTTTATTTTATACACTTTCTATTAGCTTAGTGAATGTATTATTAAACATTTCTTTGTTGTCGTATTTAGATGAGTTTCATGCTAAAACACCTGAGTAAGTATACTTAAATCAACCATAATTTGGTAGCTTTATAAAATTTGAATGTATAGTGAGTATTACGATTACTATGATTTGCTTTACCAGCACTACTGAAAAACCAATCATTTAAAAAAAAATGTTTTTTTTTTTTTTTTTTAATGCAATTTTAGGTCTGATAGTATATTTATTTCGAGTCCTATTTTCGTTCTTTGCGCAATGTAAACGATTTCCGAATATTTGGGACAGACGATATTTTTCAACAAACGGGAATAAAACGGAAGCTCGTGTTTCTTTTGCTCTGAATTAATTTCGCAGTCAAGGTAGCTCAAGGTAGGCAACTTTGGTAGTCAAGTACTTTCGTATCCGATTCCTTTGGTGTTCGGTGCCGCGGTAGCCCGGTTGGTCGAGCAACGGGGGGTTGCGAGTTTGAATACAACCAAAAACCGTCATGTACAAGGGGACTTGCGCACGTCAAATCTGTCGTGGCCTCAAATGTCCTCTCGTTGTCGTAGTGTGGAAGTTTGGAGAGTGGGGTGCCAGCTCAGACCTGACCTTATCTGGCCGTGTTCACAAATACGTGGTGTGGTCCTCGTACTTTTCCATTCGGGGATTGATCCCGGACCGTCACAAATAGTCCGTTGTATTACTCCAGTGTGACGTTAATTAAAAAGTAACAAGTATCTTTGATGTTTTCGAGTAATTTGATTCCCGAGTACTTTCGCATTCAAATATTTTAGACGAGTACTACTGGTATTCGCATTCGAGAAAGAATCGAGTACAAAGATTACTTTTAAGTATCGGGTGCTTTTGTACAATCGAATTCTCTCATATAATTTTAATACATGTTGACTGTTCGCAGCTGGAACTTCCTGAAATCTGTGCCTGAGGACTTCTTCGGAGGAATGCCGAAACTGACTGTAGTCAACTTGTCCAAGAACTTCCTGTTCTCGTTGTCCGAAAACCTGTGGAGCCTGGTCTGGAGAAAGCTCACGGACGTCGACGTGTCCGGTGAGTATTCAAAAGCATGTCCTGTCGAACAGCGCTTCCAATACCAGTATACGGCCCAGGTGCAGAATTATATTCAGTGTTCTGCCACACAACTCCAAGCAATTGAAATTGTTCTGCAGGCATTTTGTCCGAATTTTGTAAACTACAGTCAAATCAAAAACAGACGTAAAACACAATTATCATCTAAATATTAATTACATATTTACTATAAAACACATCAAAATTAACTAACTTACTTTATTTAAAACCAAGGCATACTTTCAGAATTTGCAATTATCTCAATAACTTTTGAAGTTAAATATTTTGTCAATGACATAAAAGATGATTTGTTATTTATAAAGTCTTTGTGGTAATTTGACCTGTATAGGGAGGTTGTTCGATAGCTAGAAAAAAAAAGATCTGGCAAGGAGCGCGCTTTGCACTGCAGAACATTGTAACTTATAATTGAAAAAACATCGGTCAAAATTTTCATAAAATTAAGGAAAAATAGTTATGCAAATACTTTGTTCTGCGACGTAAGTCGTAGTTTTAAGCACTTTCTGCTCCCGGGGTATAGGGTTCGACAGAAGTTTGAATACAAAAATATTTATAAAAACAATCTCTAGAGTTCATATTACAAAAAAAGGTATCGTCAAAGATAAAATACTAGAGGTATACTACTGCGATCAATAAGTACCCGAAATGCTGTCATAAAACAAAAAGATTTCAATTTATTGGTCAAAATTAAATTTATTACATCTCTCCTTCAAAGTGATGTCCTCCAACTTCAATGCACTTCTGCCTACGTTATTACCAATCCTCAAAGCATGCCTTAAAGGCGTTTTTGTAAAACCCCTTTAGGGTTCGTATCAAATTTTTTTTCGATGGACTCAAAACAGTGACCATGAAGACGGAGTTTCATCCGTGTAAATACGAAAAAGTCACACGCTGCCATATCAGGTGAAAACGGAGCTTTTGGAGCCGTATTTGTTCAATGCTGTGTCAAAAAATCTCGAATAATAATGGCACTGCGAGAAGGCGCATTATCGTTATGCAAAACCCCATTAGTTATCTCACCACAATTCAGGTCGTTTTCGACTTGTCGTTTCGACGAATGATATAAGAACTTGTCATATAATGTCTCTTATTGTTAAACGACGATCACTAAACACCAATTCTCTGACCTGATTGACATGTTGATCATTAGTTGAAGCGTGGATGGTCTACCATCTACGACGGATTCTCTACATTCTTTAAAAATTTTATACCAATCAGCTACTGTTTTTTTTTTAATAAAGAGTCGTCTGTAAAAGCTTTCTACAACATTTAAAATGTTTTTGTAGTAGAAATTTCATTGCGGAAACTAAATTTAATGCATGTTCTTTGCACAATTACACTCGACATTTTGGAGAATCGACGAAATGAAATTTCTTCTCTGATTAAAAACAAATTTTTTTTCAGACGATATAAAATTAAATAAATCCCTGATTGTTGCCACATGTTTATATAAGACGTAAAAATATTTGATATAAGATTATAGATGATATCTACTGTATGTTTTAAAGGAAGAGTTCCGGATGCTTTTTGATCAAGTAGTAAGTACTTGCAATGTAATTTATTCGTGGAAAAGTGAAGTGATTGAACCAGACTCTAAAATAAATCCGTTATATGAAGTTAACTGCTTAGTGTAACCTACTGTTGTGTAGAGACCTTGAAGACTGGTGAGGTCTGATTCGGTCTCCAGGTACACTACCCTACAATAATGGACCGGACGCCAGCGGATTTGCATAAAATCCGACTACTTGTTTGGGGGTGTTTTTCGTGGAATGTTCTGGGACCTTTGCATGTTGTTCCTGGTCAATCGAACGTCGACGCCTGCAGTAACATTTTGGACAGTCAGATTCTACCTACGCTCTAGCAATTTTATGGAATGGACGAATGTTATTTCCAGGACGACAACGCTTCATGTCATGTTGCAGCCTACGTCAAGCAGTGGCATGAAGATATGGATGTAAAACGTCTTCCCTGGTCTGCCCAGAGTCACGACCTAAACCCCATAGAACATTTATGCGACGAGTTAGAGCGACGCTTATGGACCAGGGAACCACGTCCGAAATCTACAGTTGAGCTGGCGACATTCTTGCAACAGGAATGAACACAAATCCCCGTCTGTGTATTAAAATCTTTTTGAAAGTATGCCCAGAAGGGTTGCTAGTGTAATTGCAGCATTTGGGGGAACCATCCCTCTATTAAAGCATGCGTTCTTTCCCTTATACCCTCACATCTTGCTGTCCGGTCCATTATTGCAGGGTAGTGTATGATACAGAGTGGTTAGAATGGATAGGACAATCATCACAGTAGACTATTCCTTGTAAAAAGGGGCCACGGTGGCCTGGTCGGAAGAACAACGGATTAGCAACTGGAAGGTTGCGAGCTTGGACAACGTTTTAACGTGCTCCAGTCCGGTCTTTGATTAGACCGCGTTTCGAACTCGCAACCCTCCGGTTGACAAACCGTTTCTCTTCCAACTGAGCTACCATAGCCATGTTTTTCGAAAAGGAATAGCGCAGTATCATTAGTGCAAGGTAAATAAATTTAGAAGCATGTATTATATTGAAAACCCTGAAGATTATATAGCAAACTAGCTGACTAACCCGGCGTTGCTCAGTTTTAAATCATGACCGTGACTGCTAAAATATGACCGCGACATTTCCCTGTGTTAACTCAAATACACAAACCCTGTAGAACGTGTTTTCTACCACGACATTACCTTGTATTAACTCAAATACGAAACTCCTGTAGAACGTGTTTCCCTCTCCATATCCATTTATTGCAAAAAAACAAACTTCAGATTTTTAAATTGGGACTTCGAGGGGCATTTAGGACTACCTGTGTATCAATTTTCATGGCTACAGATTGATCTGAAGACATCAAAGAAATAGCCTATGCTTTCCGCAGTGTTCTAAAGTATAAGTGTACCAAATTTGTTGATGATTGGTCAAACGGTGTGGATTTGTACAGATAATATACACACATACACCCACATTCTTTTATATGTATATATATAGAACGCATTAGTTGACAAAAACAGCTTGAAATCCGCGAAAAAAAAAAAAATAATGAGCTGCGCTCATGAGTTATGAAATGACCGCAATTAATTGCTAAGGCATCAACAATTCCGCTGAAGCGAACAACATCATTAGTGATGGTGCTCATCGCTTATGCGGATTCGTAGGTATTCCAACTAATGACTCGTCAGTTATAATAACCAAGACGGCGTTCAAAACACGGCTTCCGACTAAAACAACGAACTCCGAGCATATTGTTACAAATGTGCTTTTAAAATCTTCTTTCGATAGTATGAAGTGATCTTCCAACGTTTGTTTTGCATTATAAATTCTGTTCTGATGACAAGTTAGAGGCAGGATCTATATATATGAAAAAGAATGAGGGAGGGTGGGGATGGGTATGTATGTATGTGTGTGTATTCTCTGTGCGCAAGTTTACACCGTTAAAAAACTGCCGAAAACATAGGCTATTACTTTCCTGTCTTCAGACCAAGCAATAGCACTTACAACCATGAAAATTCACAAACAGGTAGTAAGTAGACTGAGCATTGCTATTGAGAGGAGCTTCAAAAAGTATGACCATTATGTCGACTAGTAGTCACGTGATTACTCTGTGAGAAATATACACGGTTTGCCTATTTGGCGTCTTATCATTTCGTTTGGCGATATATAATTTTTATAACAGGGTAGGTGTGTTAATGCGCATTTCTGTAGAGTGGTGACAAAAATGGTAAAATCGCCAGTCTATTTAGATGATGAATGTTTGTATCCACCCTGTAGACGAAAGTAGTCCAATGGTCATGTTACTTCTAATTTTGGTCATACTATCCCGGGAACATATAAAGGTTTCCATTGCTCACTCTACCTGTGAACTTCCTCTATGTAATATTCATCCGTTTGGGGGGCTAGCAAACCCTGCTTTAAATTATTGTGGGAGTACAAGAAGGAAATATATTTTAAACTAAGCACAGAAACAATGTAATTCAAATCCGATGCTACAACATTGGTTCATTTCTCTTGCAGGAAACTTCATCGAGTGCGACTGCGGTCTATTGTGGTTGTTACCCAACACTACCCTAGCCACAGATATCAGCACCCAAATAGCCACAGATATCAGCACCCAAATAGCCACCACGCCGTCGACAAAGCCTTCTGTCGGCAGAAAAGTGAAAGGCCAGTGCTACTCCAGCAAGCAACCCAATTACTACACCGTCCAATACAACATAGGCACCCTCACCAGGAGCAATCTTCTCTGCTGAGGATTGGATGGAGGCAATCTGAATGTCTTCTACCTTTTGAGACACTAGTATATTTTAAAAGAACCAGGGGGCTCCTCCCCCAGCTCTCCAACATTGTTCACCCTACAAAACTAACTGCTAACTATTCTACTTTGATATTGAATTATTACGAAGATTCCAGAAAAGAAATTTAACACCGTACTTGGCTGTTTACAATTACCCCACGTGTTTACAACTACCCCTAAAAGGAGAGGTAATTGTAGACAACGATTTTCCTCCTGATTATTGATTATCTTCCACCTTTTGAGACACTATTATATTTTAAAAGAAAATAATTATATCTAATAGAACTGCTCCTCTATCTTGGGCTCAACTTGCCTGGGGCCATGGTTATATCTCATTTTCCGTAGGGATGCTTGAAGAAATGCATTCAAGTGAACACAACGACACATCGGTTGGTAGGTAGTTTAATTAACGTCGCAATGATACAACACAGCGTACTATTGGCGACCGCCTGGGATCAATCGCGAAGGGAAAAATCCTAGTCCAACCCTTGTAATAACGTAACTACAAATAAGAAATAAATTGCTATATAAATTTTTACTTGGTACACAAAGAGAATCCACACTAAAACTTACATCAAAGCTATTCTTCCTTTGGATTGATCCTGTGCAGTCACTAAGAGCTCAGCGTTTTGCTACAGTGTGACAGTAATTAAGTACCTACCTACCCATGCATATTCAAAAGAAACAGGCCCAGTTGCTATAGTGACTGGCACCACCCAGACTTTACGGCGGGTGAAGTTTTCGTTTCTGTGATGAACAGCCCTTCAATCAGCAAGATTGATGTTTAAACTTTCATTTGCTGTTAGTGTTTATACAGGAAAGGGGTGGGGATAAAGTAAAAATAAGTACTACAAATCTATTTTTTGGGGGTGAGAAAATAAATTTACGAGTTATATTTATACAAGACAATCAAGGAAAATAAAAACTAAAATTTTATAATTTCTCTTATGGAAATAAAAAAAACTAAATACTATTTACGAAAAAGCTAAATATGTTCGGACATTGTAAAGTATTTAACGACTAAGATCCTATTTCCAGCCTATGAAAACCCGCACTTGAGCAAAGAAATTATTCCTGTACATTCAAGATTATTTAGGCAAAATTGACTGATAAGTAACTGTAAATCATGTGATGTTTTCATCAAATTTAAGTATCAAGACATTTTATTAAAAAGTCATTTAGGGCAAAAAATTACAGGGTCGTTTCCCCGATGCCGTAATCTACCCCTTCTGTACCGTCTTTTGTAGTTCCAATTACGAAAACTTCCATCAGCATCGTCTTGAACAGTCTTCTTGCACCTTCCAGTGAGCATCTTTCAACCTCGAGTTCTGAACACTGAAAAACAGTATTGAATTCTATGTGCAATAGAAGGAATATCAATTTTAGCTACATAATCTAATTAGCTATTTTATTAAATACATATAAACAGCTATTTTATTTGGTTCATAACAATGCTTTAAATTGCGAGTTATGACAACACCACAAAACACACCTCTATGCCAGTATACGAGTCATGGAAAGTAATATTTAAATTTAGTTTTCTTTGAAAATATCGCTGTGTTGTGTGTGTGCATAACTTCTTTCAGACCTGTATTTTGGAGGAAAACGCTATCTAAAGAAGTATTGAAATTAAGTAATATTTGTTAAATCTTTGTATTAATTTATGTATGTGTACGTGTTCAAAGTCCGTAGAGTTTAATCTTGTACAAGAAAAAATAAACCACTAAGAACATTGTGTGCTAATGACTACTTTTTGCCTAATCTAATTAAAAGAGCGCTAGTTAATAATCTTTTATTTCTTTAACAATTTCGTTAATTGCTGAATTGCGTTCTTAGTTGTGCTCAAACCCAAATATAATTTGCTCAATTTTATTATATTCATTATTTTTTAACCTTCCCAATAGTTTCAACGAGATATTTAGTCCATCAAGATCTTAAAAATGACGAGATACACAGTCCAGTCACATTAATGTGACCACCTGTCAAAAGCCAGAATAACCACCTTTGGCAGAGCGGACCGCTGCGAGACGTGCAGGAAGAGAGTCAATTAGGTTTCTGAACGTGTTCACTGGGATGTTGAGCCATGCCGACTCCAGTGCCGTGGCTAGCTGTGCTAGATTACGCGGTTGAGGATCCATGGCAACGTCCATCTGTCCGATGGAGCATAAAACGTGATTCATCGGAAAAAGCCACCTGTCGCCACTCTGTGGACGTCAAATTCCAGCATTCGTCGCCGATGAACAGCAGTCAGCATTGGTGCATTAACCAGGCGTCAGCTGCGGAGGCCCATGCGAAGCAACGTTCGCTGAACCGTTGTTGAGGATACACTCTTGGTAGACCCTTGGTTCATCTGGGCGGTCAGTTGCTCAACAGTTGCACGTCTATTCTCCCGAACGCATCTCCGTAGCCTTCATTCGCCTCTGTCATCTATAGCCCGTGGTGCACCACATGTGCCACGCCTCTGATTTTGGATAGTGCCATTTTGCCATGCACGGTATACTTTTACCACGGCGGCACGTGAACAGTTCACATAATTAGCCGTTTCCGAAATGCTTCCACCCTTGGCCCGAAAGTCAATAATCCTGCCCTTTTGGACGTCGGATAAATCGCTACGTTTCTGCATTACGCCTACGATTGAAATGCTTTCCGATGCCCTAGACATCCTTTATATACACTTCACTGCAATGTGCTACCACTTGCCTTTTGTGATAGGTTATTTCACGCTGACGTCGAAAGTAGGTGGTGGTCACATTAATGTGACTGGACTGTGTATGTTGTCATCAAGAACTTGTGCGAGTTCTTGGGGATGCTGAGATGCTGCATAGTCAGATGCCCATCCTTTCGATAGCATTCCAAATTCGCTAATATAAGAAGAAAAACTATGATAATTCATTAATGTGATTATCTGGGTATAAAGTATCACAAGAACATCTGCCATTTCCTGTGATCTAGAAAGTGATCAAGCGCCAAGATGACGAGTCATCTCAGAGAGAAGTGCTGAGAATCATGAAGATGAAGGTGGCATAGTCACGCGCGACGCGTATGTGATGTAAAGATGATCCCTGTAAATAGTTTCCCCATATCCCCTGTAATTAAAAAATATTTAATAGTAAAAAGAACATCTCCTCTCGTCCCTAAAACAACAGAAAGTTCTACATCACATTATATCTGGCAACAATTGGTCCGCATCTGATAAAGGTCAAATTACACAAACAAATTTCCATCCATGCAAATACGTCTTCGAAAAACTTTAGACAGTGTTACAAACTCGCACAAATTTTCTACTGTCATGCAGAATCAATCCTTAATTTTATCGCTTTCACCTTATGATCCACTATTCTTTAATTGTAGCATTTCTGCTGATGTTTGAGACATACATCTGTCCTCTCTTTCTTTGACCATTACTTAAATCATGAAAGATTTCTCTTTCCATTTGTTTCTTCTCCTGATGACTCTCTCCAGTGTCATCTGCTCTTTAACTGATAGTTATTCTTCTACTTTTAAGAACTTTGTTCCTAAAATATATATTTTTTTAAATTTTTGTCACTGTTCGCAATTTATCCGACCTGCATCCAAGATTATATTCCGGGACTACCCAAATATCCTAATCTTTCTTTAAGGGGATTGATTAAAATAAAAAAAATTATTTTTTAAAACGCGATAAGGTTAGATGTCTACCCAAATTAGTGTTTTATTAAAATCATTATTCACAAAATTAATAATTGACTGTAACTTGGTATAATGTTTAAATTAACGTTGCGCTGGAGCAACACACATCGGGCTATTGGCGACGGTCCGGGATTAAGGTTGCCAGAACATCTCTTTTAAAGAGAGTATGTCCTCTTTTTCCGCTCGGATCTTTTTCACTCTCTTTTTTTAAGTCTGATATTTTTTTTGTCCTCTTTTCTTCGTTTGTTCACTTGTTGTTCTCTTTGTTCATCATTTCGGATTGCGTTAAAAATATATTTCGCATTTCAAACTTTACGCGTTAATATATTCACATTGACTGCTATATCGTAATGTAAGCAACAGAGCTATTCAGATACGTACTGGATCTAGTACATACTAGAAACTACTAAGATCTAGTCATTGTACGAAAATCGAAACGTATCAACGTATTTTAGGAAGTTCAACCTCTAGTGTATTTCGAACGTCCCATCAGATCAAATAAATAACAAATGATAATTTAGATTCGTGTTAGTATAATAAGAAATATTGTTCTTACATCAGAATGAATAGTAAGACGGACGATCCGCAGTATTTTTTAGTTTTGGAAAGAAATCACGTGGCTAACTTAGGCACCTTTTTTGTTAGCATTAAATCGAAGTCGATAACTCAACTGATTGCTGCGTAGAATTCGGTGAGTTATAATTATCTGTTGGTGTATTATTTACGTGTGTTGTTTGTCAGCATTTGTATTAGTTCATCCCATTGTTAAATTATCATTTTTCGTATTTCTTTATGCGATAAAGTTAAAAGAATATATGAGCCGTTATTTTTGAAAGTGGTACAAGTCCACTTTGAAAAAAAAAAAAAGAGTTTATTTTCTTAAACAATTTTAATTATTATTGTTGAATAATAAAATTAAACACGTTTATAGTGTTAAAAACATCATCCAAATTGAGTAATCGTTTGCCAATATTTTAAAATTGATTTAAACGCAAACCCTTAAATATCTCAATGTCTGAAAAAATGGACTTATACCACTTTCAAAAATAACGGCTCATATGTTGGTTGTAGTTCATTTATTAATCAAAATTTTCAACAGGCGGTTCATTTTGACATAGATTTGTATAGGAGGTAGAGTCTCATCCATTTATTTTGAGACATAATCTTGTCAGTAATTTTTCCCGAAAGCTTGTCAAATGATCGAACACTCATTTGGAAATAATTAAAAAACTTCTCTGGATTTTTACGTAAATCCGCAAAATATGTATAAAATCTACCTCTTGTAAATCTGAAATCAGTAATTGGATGTATCCAGTAACGTCCGCTTTGTTTTAAAATATATTTTTTGGACACCAAGTAAACGAAATAAACGAATTCGATAGATATCTATCGTAAATAACGCGAAATGAGTACTAGCGTCATTTTACGGTTATATGTGCGTAGTTGGGCTTAAATAAATGGTCAGTGTTTTCAATATAAATATAAATTTGTTCTCTCATTTACTAATTTTTTTGAAAATACACAAGTAATATGTTCAGCAGATTTTCTTTCAGTTAGTGATTTATGTCTTCATGATTCATCAAAGATGATTCTTTTTATTAGATACCTAACAATTATACACTAATGATGCGTGCTTTTCATGTCCTCGTTTTATCTTCTTTTTTAAAAATAATTTTACCAAATGTTCACTTTTCTTATATTTATCTTCTGGCAACCCTATGCTGGATCCAACCTGAAGGGAAAGATCCTAGGACATTAGCACGTAATTATGAACCAAGTTCAGATTACAAGGCAACACCTCGACTTCACCTGTCCAAACTTCCACACCACGCTAACGTGAAAACATTTGAGGCCGTGACAGATTTAACAAGCACCAGCTCCCCATTTACGATGGTCTTTGGTTGGATTCGTTGATTGTAATTAATTCTTTATACATCAATAAACATTTGTATATTCATCTTTATCTCTTCGTAATGTATTCATTTTGAATTTAGTTTTTAGAAAACGTTTCTAATTAGTAAAATGCAGAAAAGATTGTGATCTCTTTTGTACAAAAAGTATATAAAAACAATACACCTATCTCTTTAAACACCATCGTTAACCACTGCAGACAAAATAAGAACTTTATCAAGTTGCATGAAAAAAATGTATTTCCTAAAAGCAGTTTAACGCTATTAAACACGTCTTTTTATAGCTTTTTGATTGGGTGGTGGATAACAGTATAGATTAAAAAACAAAACTTTCTCATTTCAGTAGAGCTTAGACGTTATGATGTCATTCATAATAGCAAAATCTAGGTTTGGCGCCGGCCAAAATATACCAAAAAAGGTTTTTTGTAGATTTCAGGTAATTATCTACATTTTCAACCATATAAAAATTTTTTTGGTGGAGTGGTCGTTCACGGTAAGAAGGCGATTTGTTGCCAAATATGGTAACCTTCACCTTTTGCTGTTTTTCTTCACATTTGGCGTTTTTATTATGGCAACCCTATCTGTGTGGATTTTGCTGTGACGGAATTCAGCCGCCATCTTGATTTGGCGACAAAAATTAGTTGGCGACAAACGTCTTACCGTGAACAACCACTCCACCAAATTTTTTTCGCTCTAAAACAGTTTTGGATTTTTTATGGTAAAAATTCCCAAATAGCATTTTTCCTGTTTTTCACCGTGAGGCGCCACTGCCGCAACGCCAGTACGGTCTGAGATACATTACACACATGCCTCCGGCATCGCTGCTGCGACGCACGTCCAACTTGCGTGCAATTTTTACCGCAGTTCCCCACGACGCCGCACACGCGTCTCCGTTCTGAAGTACCTTGTTTTCATAAATACATGGAATATAAATAATAATAAATGGTTGCATCCAGTAACGTCTACTTTGTTTCAAAATATACTTCTTCATACACCAAGTAAGCGAAATAAACACGTTTTCTTCGATAGAAAATTTATCCCAAATGGCGCGAAGTGAGTACTTGCGTCATTTCACGGTTATGCGTGCATAGTTGGGCTTTGGTGCCGCAGCGGCGCCGCACGTTGAAAAACCGGATGTGTGCACCGGGCCTAAGATTTTCATATTCGACTGTTGCCATAGAAACGGCGACCAAATTTGCCGCTTCTTCTGAAAATATTGCAAACTTCTATCAAATTTTAGGAATGCATTAATTAAAAAATATAACTGTGTTTATCGTCTGCGCGAGCTCCAAATTTATTAGCCCGTTGAACCACAAGACTCGCTACCACGTAGCTCGCTATCTACCATTCACAGAAAAAGACTAAAAAAAATTTTTTATAAAAGAAAGATGAAACAAATATTTTTATTTAGATATCACAAACATGTTTTTATTTACGCGAGACACGTGCATTTTTGTATACATAAGAAAAACATACTTTTGTTTACAGGAGACAAACATAATTTTAGCAGAAACAAACATATTTTTAACAGAAACAAATATATTTTTAGCCGAAACAAATATAATTTTAGCAGAAACAAACATATTTTTAGCCAAAACAAATATAATTTTAGCAGAAACAAACATATTTTTAGCAGAAGCAAACATATTTTGAATCCTCTGAGGCTCACAAAAATTACGAGTAGTGTAGTATTGCTTTCACCACACAACACACATGACTAAATAACTACATCCCCATATTGGTTGAAAGAATTCTGAGAAAGATGTCTGACACAACAAATGATATCATGAAAACAGACAACACTTTCCATAAATTGGCAGAAGAAAACGTCAAATCCAGCATGTCTTAACTACTATTAAATGTCCTTAAAAGCACATGACCTAGTTGAAATACCGTGTAAAAAATGATTGCCAAAGGTTGGGTTCACATAACAAGATATTTTCCTTTTCTCGTGCAGTTGTGTGCATCTAATTTATTGATATTTATAAAGTAATGCCTATCAATGAAAGAGAATGCAAACGAATTTAGTTATTTTTAAACTTTTTATCACCCTAATGGAGAACATATTCTTTGATCCCTCTTTATAGGCATGAATTCCCTTCCATACAAGTGGATCCTTATTTACATATGCAAGCAATATCAATGGCCTGTCAAGTTTGATACATCTTGGTGTTTGAATTGTGGTAAAATAAACGATGCTTGATGGACCGCTCTGTATAATCCGGATCCATAAACTCGACAGAACTAGATAGGACTGAGTTAGGGAGGTCTCGCAGCATATGTTCAAGTTTGAGAACTCGGCAGTGCTTGCGATTTAGTTGAGTTTGAAAAGGAAAATTATGGGCGTGTCTAGAACACTTACTCATGATTAATTTATTAAAACGTAGATAAAAACAATAAAAACAATATTTTACAGTAATAACAATAACAGTAAATAATATTTTCAATAATACGAGCATAAGACCAGGCTCACAGGCAGGCTAGGGCAATTGTGATAAGAATAATACCCGAGTTTCCCTCAGGGAGTTGAAAGTGACCAGGTGGGCCTTTGTTCAATCAATGCAGGGCAGACATCAATTCTTTGTGACATGATTTATAAATTTTGTAGGAGAACACGTTTGCTCTTCCTGAGCGTTAAAATAAATCGTGTCATACCGTCTGAAAAATCAGTCGCTGTCTCCACGGCATGACAGCTGAAGTCTGAATACGACATATTAACGACATATACATACATTGAATACGACATATTAACTGTTCTCTTGCTCAGTGGGCATTCCGAAAGTTTCAACGGACCTCCAAGAATTTGCCCATCCTACAACGAGAACCGGTACGTTTCCGTCCATAGTTTTCAAACGAACCTTTTCTGCACAATACAATTCAGCAATACCCAAGGAGGGAACAAAAGAAGGAATGTGGCTATGCAACTCCAGATTCCCTTCAACCCCTTCAACCACTCCTTTCTCTCCAGTTGAGTTCTTGGAAATCCAGGGACTCAAACAGGTCAATTTTTTGTTTGGAAAAGAACTAGTATGTTCGAAGAGAGGAACTTTTGTATAGTACGAATGATGTTCCTAATTCAGGTTGAAAAATATTTTCGTTTTTAAGAAATTTTCGCTTAAAAGAATTCATGTATTTTTCACAATTCACGGTCAATTGAACATTACTCATTATGGCATTGCATGGGCGGAATTTTGAGCGACTTAGCATTACCCTGGCCCACCACGGCAGGTGGGTTTAGTTAAACCTCAAATACGCGCCATACATTCTAGATTAATTCCGTTTATAGAGTGGTCACATTCACTCCAGACGGAAAAACATCCATGCCTTAAGCCTAGATTCGAACTAGGAACTTTTTCACCCAGAAGACAGCACTAGACCGATTGCTGCTAAAGAATTCATACTAAATGTATAAATTACCACATTTGGGAGCTCCACTTCTGTCTGAATGGACCAGGCATGCATTCAGACTTGACTATTTCGTTCGAAGACCGGTTCACATTCCATATTCTTTATTAAACACTAATTTTATTGCAGAAAAATTGAATAATTTCTCCCAAAATAAGGTAACTATGCTCACCACCTGTAACTCTACTAATCGTACACATTTTTCAAGTTACAAACACAACCAAATCTGCTTAATACTTTCGCTGCCGATCTCGCGCCACTCGTAATAAAGGGGTACCGGTTGGCGCAGTAAAACGTCATTAAAAAACGTCGTCCACACAAAGGCGGCAGAATTTCTGGTTTTTTTCCAGTGAAGATTAAGTAAAGACAAATGGCAAAAGTATTAAATGCTATTTTCGGAGTGGGATTTTGGGCTTCAGTATTGGAAAGATATTAATAATAAAGACTTAATTAATGAAACTCTCAATGTTTAAAAACTCATGTCGTGGCACTCATTCAGGATATAGAGACAGCTACCTGACTTGCTGAAGTGTACATACAAATGTTCTCTTAAAGATAATTTTTTTTACCCGTATGTATAAATTGCCCTCATCATTTCTTTTACCTTACCGGTTACAGTGACATCCTGCTAGCAAAGTTTCAGTAAGTTGAAACATATTTAAAACTACCTCCGGTCTAACAAGGGCAAAACCGTTTGACAAACCTTGTTATTTCATCCATTTTACTAAAGATGGCAGAAAATATTGAGTTTTACAACATAATCACAGAATTTGCTCTGCGAAAAACAAGAAAAATTAAGTTCTAGATTTTACAATTTTCCATGTAGTTTATTTTATAAATTTTTTTTATTGTCAATGAATATATCCGATTACGCTTTTTATTTTAAGTCCTATTTCTGCCTGTATACATTTTAACATGGGAGTGCCAAGTCCTACCTTTGTCAAGGGCGGCAGAACCCTATATACGTCACTGGCGCCGGCGCCCGCCACACAAAAAGGCTGATAACCTTTAGGGGCCATTCATATATACTTGTATGCAAAATTAAGAAAATTTGCAAATTATGTCGGATTTCTGAAAACTAATGAACAGATTTTAATGAGATTTGGTACGAATGCACAGTTATAACAGAGAAGAGCTGTACCATGCTAAAGTCATGGTGCGCATGTAGGATTGGCAGTAAAACTCATAAGTGCAGGAATGTCCAAAATACACGTTCCTAGATCGAATTGAAAATGAGTATAATATGGTCCCCCCCCCCTTACAATCAGACAGGTTGCACAGCGCGACGGCATACTGGACACAAGGCAGTTTAAGAGTCCCTGAGGCAGTCGGTTACACTCCTGCAGCAACGCTGTTTTGAACTCCGGGATGGTTCTCGGAGCCCTCCCAAGAGCGTCCGAGACATGTTCTATAGGGTTTAGCTCAGGAGATCTGGCTGACCGATAGATACACATAATATTCTCACTTTCTAGATAAACGTCCACTAGATGACCTCTATGTGGACGAGCGTTGTCGTCCATGAACAGGAACCAAGGACAAACTGCGCTCCCGAAAAATGAAACATATGTTCCTAAGATCTCCTCTCTATACTTCATAGCAGTCAGGGACCCTCTTTTAAACACTTGGAGGGATGTACGCCCGCCCAACACACGATACTTACACCGACCATGACATCACCATAGTGGTCCATTTCCCTGATGTGTGAGGGATGGTATCGGATCCCAGGCTCTCTCCAGATTAGGGTACGTCGAGAATCAATGTCCAGGTTCAATCTCGACGCATCTGTGAAGACCACGATGCTCCCTGAAGATCCAAGGCTGATGTTGCCTGCACCATGCTAAACGCGCTCTCTTGTGTGCTGCTGTGAGCGAGATGCAAACAGCGGATCTTCTGGCATAAAGCCCTTTCTCGTGTAGCCTGAGGGTAAAAATAAACCGTGAAACTCGGGTTCCATTGGTAGCATGCAATTGACGTGTGAGCTGTGAAGCTGTAGCAGTCCAGTGGCGCCGTGTTGAAAGTGATAAATAAAAATGCTCATTGGTCGTCGTGACTCTCCAACGACCTTGTCCAGGACTTCTCGATATGGATCCAGTGTCCTAAACTGTTTCTACACATTGTAGACAACACTGGGCGTTACATTGATTTCTGTAGCCACCTCCACTTGTGATTGCCCTGCCTCCAATCTAACGACGATTCTCCATCTCAATCCGTCATCCATACGTTCGTGGCTACTCATTCTACCAGATATCATGTAAAATTTACCCAACTCTTGCGAGAAACACAACGAATGTCGCCGAGGAGTACGAGCATACGAATCGCGAGAAACGCCTCGAGCGCTTATCTTACTATCCGCCGGTCACAGCTCCGCACACACGCACGTGTACACTTAGGTATTCGACACTGAATATTTGCATTTTTCGACGGCAAAATGAGTACCTTAGGAAAAGTACTTTTTGTAAAAATAGACACAATGTGCAAATTCCCTTAATTTTGCACACGATTGTATATCGTTATCAATTTTTCGTGATTTTAAGACCTCTCTCCCTCTAAAATATAATCCTCGAACGAAATTTCACGCTATACATCTTTAAAAACCAATTTTTATTTTATTTTCAATATAAAGTTCAGGTGTCTTAAGGAATGGTATTGACATCACTTGCCAGCCTCAAGCTCCTTCCACCCACATCGAAACAATACGACGAATATTTGAAATGGTGAGGGGGGGGGGGAGTCACAAATCGCCGTCTCGCATCTGCAATAAATTTCTCTGGGACCGGCCCTGGCTGAAGAGCCAATCATGCGCCAGGGCATGGTGTGATGTCTCAGTAGCCAATCACGCGTTCGCGCGGGAATAGCTGAGCCTCAACATTTATTCTCCGCTTCAATCGGCATTATATGTTTGTGATTCTGGAATCGGCATTATTGTTAGGTGAGTCTGCTGGTATTGGCGTGGTTAGAAGATAGTGGTAAAGGTATGTAGTTTCGAATTTATAGCTTTATTAGTTACTAGCCACTGCGTGGCCAGTACGGCGTTGCCCGTGACAGTTATTTTCGTGGGGTCAGGTGTGACCACTATTCGCTAAACCCCAGTGATTGCTACGAATTCTCATACTAATTCGTTGCCTATTGGATAACAGCCATAATGGCGTTGCTCGTGGTGTTGGTTTGCCTCGCAAACCAAATCGAAATTCGTAGCCTATTGGAATGAATTCCCTGCGAATTCCAATTTGGTTTACTTCCAAAGAAAACAATAAGAATTAAATTTCATTAAATTCATAAAAAAATGTTTTAAATTGAATTTTAAAATTCGCCGCGACCCTTAATTTGCAAAAAATTTGTACTACCTGTGTGCCAAATCTCATTAATATAAGTGCCGTAGATTCTTCAAGACTTTGCGTGCTTGAAACAAACCAACAGACAAATACTTCATTTTATAATATTAGATATTAAAAAAAATCTTCTAATATGAGTTTTAGAGACGACAGTTCTGCAGGGTCTTCACGTCCGCAAAAAAGAAAATGCAATCTAATAAGATTCTAGCAGATAGTGAAATTGCAAATTTCTTGGGTGAACTTTCGCCCATTTATTCTGGTATTGACTTGTGGGAAAAACACATTTCAACGGCGGGCAATAACTATCAACCCATCCTCACGTGACCGGTAGTCAACGTGTTAATTTATTTTGTACACAAAGTTACTCAAGAATACTATTTTTGTTATATGTATAGATTAATTAAATAATGGCCTTGTGTGTGTACATACATTGAAAATCGATACATCCCCTTTTCAAGATAATAATTGCTTTTTACTCTCCACTATCAAAAATTTTCGAACGCTCAACATGTCAATTTTGTGCTTAAATTCGGGAATTAAATAGAATAACTCTAGGTATTGTCTCATCAGATATTTATTGCGTTCTGTGTTACAAATGAGAGCTTTTACTCCCCTTTAGAACTTAACAAAATATTACAGAATATTTTTTAAGCTTCATCATAAAATCTCCAGAATATTCAATAATTTTATCGTAAGTAATTGTAGTTTCGTAGCTAGACATTTTAAAGACTGGGTGATGATACTGATGACAGCTCTTCGTCCGAATAAAAAATTATGCATCAAAAATGTAAAATATTAATCTATTGAAATAATTCAGATAAATTATCATAATTCACGCCGTGTCACTAGAGTCGAAAATTAGAGACCGGAGGGTTCCGAGTTCGATACTGGATCCAACCAAAGACCATCGTTCTGCCCGTGGTTCAAAATGACGAGTCGACCTCTGTCGGCTATAATTTCTGTTTACCGGTAAAAATTTTTGCTAAAATAAATTGAGCATAGATTGGTAATTTGTAATTAACGTCGTACTAGAGCAACACAACGGGCTATTGAACAACGGTCCGGGATCAATCCATTAAGGGGATAAATCTGAGGACAACACCTCGTAATTTTGAACCACGGTCAGATGACGCAGCAACACCTGAGGTGGTACCCCACTAAATTCAGCATAGAAAGTATTTTATATGAAATTGACAGATCTGATTTATTGAGGTGAATGCTCTTTTAAATATGAAACTAATTTCCAAGTACAAATTTTGGATGAGTTTTTACAAAATGAATATTATAATTAATTTAATAATATCAATATTGCCTTTTGGTAGTAACTGGTTTTATGCTAAGTTTTTATTCTAAAAACTCGCAATTTACAACGAACTCGCAAATTACAAAAACTCGCAAGCTACCAACGACTGTTTTACTCGACAAGTCATATTTTGTAATCGACTGATTTAACGCAGATAATAATGTTTAAAAAAAATGAACGTAAAGGAATTTTCCATTTCCCAAAGCATTTAATTTTTGTATTCTGCCTTAATTGGATATGTCTAGTTCAATTATTTAGTAAGAATTATTTGCGGCAGTTGCACAATTTAGATGGTGTTCAAGCATGCAACACATCACGAATAAAGAAGTGTTAAACATAAATTTTATCACCATTGCTGTGATAAAAAAAATATTTTCTCAATTAATATAATTTTTATTTTATTTACGAATATATCGTTTATGTAAAACAACTATAAAATATAGTTTTTCTGAATAATTATGGTAGAAGAACCATTTCAGTAAAAATGGGCAAATAAATGTTTACAAAAACAAACCTCGAAAATAATTTTTGTATATCCCCCAATTTGAGACAGACCGTTGTGTTGCTCCAATACGACGTTAATTACCTACACACAACAAGATATTGTCTGTCTTGCGTCCGTCTCAGGATGACCAAAAACCGTTGCATTGAAACCTCCCCCAAATAACCACCGGAAGTTGAGAAATATTATAGAGGTGGCATCAGTCGAAATTTTCTTTTTTGTCAATGCACTCGAGTGGCATCAGCAAAGGCGCCTAAAGTTAGCTGCTTTATAAAATTTTGATTTTAGTTGTGCGATTTCTGGTGTTAAGTTTTCTAAACTTTGTGATGATTTCGCACACACCGAATCGTCAAGTGATATTTTGGTGTCCTTTGTTGTTTGGTTCTGTCATCCCAACATGAACTTTGATCTTACCCGATATTTGTATTCAGTTTAACGTAAATTCACCCGTGGTTAGGTTCATTTGACATAGTGAAAATATCCAATGGACCCTCTTCATTGAATCGAGGCGGCTCGCATTATTCATCTAATCAAACTGGACTTATGGTGTCAAAGTAAAGAAGATTATCGCTGTCATGAAAGCATCAGGGATAACAAAGTGTTCTAATAAGAAGGTAAGGATTTTTTATATTTGCGACGCATTTGTACCTCTCTTTGTTCTGAAGTACATAACTTCCAACTGTGATGAAACTTTTCCTGTCGATGTTTCAATCAAATAATGAATGTGACTGATTGAACTCGTCAATGTATTTCAATTCAAAATTTCTTTGGACTAACAGTTAATACACGTGGTGGTACTTAACATCTCGCTTTGTGCAAATGCGCGATCTGAAGAGCCTAGCATCTGAATTTCGTAGTATAGACGATTAATTCACGTGCCAACTACTTAGTGACAAATGTACTAGATATGTCATGAAAATGTTTTCCATCAATGATCTATTATTTTGTGATTGGAGGGTATTTCCTAGTGGGATCCTTTTCAAAATCATGTTTGTTATTACCTTACGCACTCAACCGTGTGTCATCGGAACATTTGTATCATGAGTTTATTCATAGGTTCATCATATCTTATTTAAGAAGCTCAATAGACCTAAAATGGTTGTGCAAGAAATTGATTATTTCCAGCATTTGTGATGTCCATATACTGTGCAGATCAGAAAATGGTGACCATGACTAAAGAAGCATTGTTAGACAACATAGTTGCCTCTTTGCTACGACTATGAAAAACTAGTTCCCCTTAAATCTCCACACTTATCTTGAATCAAAGTTTGCAGAGACTCTTCAATTACGTGTGGAATACTAATACAGCTACCCATAAATGGGTAAAGTTTAAAAAAAAAACTAGGCTTGCTATGTGCAGTTGCAAACTTCAGATGTCTTGTTTCTTATTATTCATTATTTCTTAATCAAATGAATTATTTATGTTACCCTGTTTTTTACAAATTCAAAATATTTGAGTTTTCTAGAACTAATATGCTGAACAAGGTTTTACTATTTGAATCTTACACCAAGACTTCTGACATATGTAGCAACTGAGAAAGTTGCCTCCATTGATTCCTTTCAATGTACCATCTTGAGTCTGAATTATTACTCATCAAAAACATTTCAAATAGGCCTCAATGATTCTAAAATGTCACAATGTAAACATGGAAAATACGTAATCAATACAATATCAAAGTTATGAAAAATTGAGCTTTTCATTAAGACAAATTAAAAAAATTGGATTTATTTTATTTTAATCAGATTTTTTACATTTGCACTCATGAACATTTCTTCACCTGTGCCACAAGTTAATCTATTACAATCTACAAAATATAGTCTTATAAATATATATATTTTTAATTACGCCTATCATTGTCTTCTTAGACATGAGGTGTCCCCCAAAAGGTCAAGAGCTGCAAAGTTATCACAAAAGTGAACGTCAAGCAGGGAGGGGCAACTGAAAAAGGTGCTCCCCAGTCATCTGCATAGTATTGCAGAGTGGAGAATCGGCAAGCCCAATCCTAAATAGATGGGCTTGCAATTAATCATGTCAGGTGATGACTCTAAAGCACACTACCCTGTTCACTCTAGGGAGGAGGGAAAGCTGTACGCGCTTCTGGTTATCAAATAGATAAGTCCAAGACTTTCCATCTGCTAACTCTCTAAGAGTAGAAATTCTTTTGTGTTGGATATTGCTTCTGAGAAGTCGCTTGACATTTCGAAGAGTCTAGAGACGAGGTGGATGTAAAGTCGAAGCCTCATTAGCCAACAAGTTGGCTTGCTCATTTCCATAAATGTTGCAATGGCTCGGAATCCATTGAAAGACGACCTCTCTTCCAGTACCAAGATTTGAGTCTATATGCAGTTTACATTCAAACTCAATTTCTGATGGGTATATACTATAGTCAGTAATGGCCTGTGTGAGAGTCAATGAAGAGGACAATGTTTTTCGTGAGGGATTTCACCAATAGCTCTAAGGGCCATATATATTGCAAATACAAATACAAATATTGACGACCAGCTACAGGCTCAAGCCCAACAAGGCTGATACTTTGTTTATGAATTCCCCAATTCCCACTGACTATCCAATTGTGTCTTAAATTTGTACACTCCCTTTGAATTAACTATAGGGTCAGGTGGGGTAAAATAAGTAATGGGGTAAAATAGGTAGCTTTCAAAAATAAATATATATTAAGTACAAAAAGCTATATTTTTGAAAATGTTTTGGTAGATTTATATATTATAGGTGTCAGTCATCATTTCTAATGCAGAATTAAATATTTTCTGCTGAAATTTTATTCTTGGTGGTCATTTTGATCTTTGTTGATCTAGTTGTTTGATAGTGAAAGTGAAAAAAACTTTGGATTTAAAGTATATAAGAGGTAAGTTTCTGAATATTTATGCATATTATTTTATAAAACTCTTATTCATGATTGACATTCTTTAATTTTGTGGCAAAATTCTGAAAAATAAATATTTTAGAACAAAATAACCCACGTGGGGTAAAATAGTTATACTTTTAGGCTTAGCAAACCATAAGCAACACATTTAATTTCCTAACTTTTTATTATTTTGAGATACTTTTTTCTCATAGTAATATCAAATTCAAATTATTTTTTCAACATCTATTAATTTATAATTAAATTAATTATAAAATAAAAAATAACTTTTAATTACTTAAAAAAATTAGTGATTTTTTACTTATATTCCAAATGTGTTCTAATGTTTAAAATTCTTAATTTTCTGGAAAATGCCTAGAACTTAGATAAAAGGCTATTACTTATTACAGTCAAGAAGAACTGCAGAAGGCAGTTGAAGAAATACACAATAAGAAGTGCAGCATTTACAGCATATCTAAAAAGTATCACATTTCATATAATACACTGAGAAGATGGGTAGTAAAACCTCCTTCTTACAAAGGTTCTGGTAGAGCAACTCTTCTCACTAAAGTGGAAGAGCAGTATCTTGTCCGTGCAATGCAATTTACAGCTTCTTGAGGATATCCCTTTGATAGAAATGATCTTATCAAAATGGTTCAAGGTTATTTAGAATCATCAGGGAAAGTGAATCTTTTTCCAAATAACTTTCCTGGCCTCGATTAGAAATTAAATTTTAGGAGACGTTGGTAAAAAATATCGGGAAAGCGCAAGCCTGAAATATTATCTAAGTCACGGGCTAAGAGTCTCACAAAAGAAATTATTGAAGAGTTTTTTTGAAAAGTATGAAAGCATCCAATGAGCATAAACTGTGGGATCAACCTTGTAGAATTTTTAATGCTGATGAGACAGGGCTAACTACTAATCCAGTTGCAAATAAAGTTAATGTGGATAAGAAATCTTGAAATGCCTCACGAGTAATAAATCAGTGAAGACACTTTTAGGGAAAAAATGAATCGAGACATTAAATTGAAAAGCCTAGTGAAGAAAAAGATTCTAAACCCCAAAATTTCTTTAGAAGAGGAATGCTTTACTTCATCAAAAAGCAGTAGTGATAACCCAACCTTAAAAATCGGAAAGTGGGTTGAAGTGAATTTTCCTGAAAAAACAATGACTCAGACATTTGTTGGAGTAATAATTTCTAAAAGTAGCAAGGACTATACTGTCAAGTGGAAATTCTTACTATATTTTCCAGAAAATGAAGACATATCTGAGGTTGATGTGTCCCAAATTGTGAGAGTCCTGTGTGATCTACTGATGGACCACAGAGGGCACTATATTTTCTCTTAAATATGTGTGTACATTATTTAAAAACTTAAAATTAACTTTCTTTAAGCTTAGTGTGCAATATTAGATCTCAATAAAGAATAAAGCAAAATTTAAATGACTATACTTATTTTACCCCACGGTATGGGGTAAAATAGGTAATTGACAACATGTTTTAAAACAGCATTATAGTTACTAATTTGTAATTTTTTTGCTAAAATTGTTTACAAAATGTAGAAAGGAATATTAAGTTGCATATTTGATACAATTTTTTTCTAAAAATAACCAATATATTTTTTGCTAATAAGGTATAAATGAAAAAGCACCTCTTTTTATAACTGTTTTACCCCACCTGACCCTATTTTCAGGCAACGCGTTACAACTGTCTATTACCCTATTAAAGTAGTAGTTTTTCCTTAAACCCGATATTAAATGTGTCTTATTCAATTTATACCCATGGTCCCTTGTTCTGTTATCCCTATTGAAATTTAAGCCCTCTGTGTCCCCTTGTTTTACAAACTTGAAAAGCTGAATCAAATCCCCCTCCTTCTTCTTTCCAGTGTATACATGGTAAGTATTTCGCCGTCAGAATTATCCGACCAGGCACTGAGAGGTTCTCTAAGTTTGTAAAACTTGTTGTAAGCACCAACTCCAGCCCTACCGGAGGATGCTGTGGCAGAACCATCAGTATAAACATGCAACCAGTCCTGATTTGGGTATCTCTCCTGGATAGTAGCAAAAGCTATAAATTTTAACTCTGCCTGTATGGAGACATGCTTACTTACAGGCGGCACCATGTCCAGTCAAGCAGTTGCATATCTCAGAATACCTAGGAAAGTAGATGTTCTAAAAGATGGGCTGTCTGAGATCAGAAACATCACTCTAGTGAGTTTGGAACTCAGACAAGAAAGTATGCTGAGTTTTAAGTCTAATTTGAAAATGGACATTGTCAGGCCTGAAATGCTCCTTTCTCGGCAATCTTTCTCCAAGTGAAAGGGCTGTGTGAGTTTGTCTATCAGATAAACTATAAATTTGTCTGCAATTGCATATCACCAATAGGAGTTGAGATGGCTGCACCAGTAATGAGTCTTAGTGCTTTATTTTGAGCAATGTCCAGTTTTGATAAAACACTGTCGGAGCATTGATAAGAATCTCTGCATCATAGTCAAAAACTGGTGTAATGTAGGAGGTAAACGTGTTAATTAGAACACTCTGGGTTGCTCCCCACTTTATTCTAGCAATTCTTTTCAACAGATTGAGTCGACTTGTCACATTATCAACCATTTTGTTTATATTGTAGAAATGTTCAAGCAGAACACTATTAGATATTCATTGACGTTTATTGGTACATTGAGGACAGTTAGGACAAACATTTAAAGTAAAGGAAAACATTCAATAACATCTGAGTTACATCTTAGCGAGAAACATCTTAGCACATCTTATCAGGGTGACATCTTAGCAGCTATCTATGAGGAAGTAACTGATGTATAGAGGGCGCTTTAGGAGGGAACTCCTATTGGACGAGAGAGGTTTAGGCGTAAACCAATCCTACAACTCGGCCGTCCTGTAATGGTTGCGACCTCGCATGTTAAGAGCTGGCGCTCAAAATATGACATGACAATCAAGAAAATATAACAACAAAATAACATCTTAAAGGAATCAGTAATTATATAATAAGGGTCATTCTTGCAAAATAGGCAAAATTCATGTCCCTTCAAAATTTATAGAATTCTATCACTCTGAAGATTTTGTCAACTTTCAAGAATAGTTTAGGATCACTTTTATAATCTACAGAATTAGAAAATTAATGACATAATTTTTTATTTTATACATTTTTAAAACTTTAAAATATCAAATATCATTGTCCTGGCATGTCCCTGAGTGAAATTTTACAATTTCTTCATTCATTAGGGTTTTAATATTTATTTATATATTCTTGTAAATAATTTCTTCTGCTTCTTTATACATTTGAAAGGTTATTAGTTACAATAATGGAAATAATATTGCAAAAATTTCCAAAAGTAACTTCAATAACTATTGTCCCAAGTAATATCATCGTTTTCCTGGCATCTCAGATATCATTATGTGGGCAATTAATAGATGACAGCACTGAGTTAAAAGAGTACTTTTCAAGTAATCTGGGGTTGAGGTTATTTAAATAAATAACTGCAATTTTGAAAAGTTATCAACTTTTTTTTTGGTCAGCACATACAAGTTCAGAGTTCAAGGTTTATGTAAATTGAAGATCATTTTCCTGGCCATGATAAAAATTAAATGTTTGTAGTACATTTTTAATTTTTTATTATTATCAAGTGTATAAAAGATATTTCTTAAATGTGTGTGAAATTCAAACTGAAATTTTTAATTGTTCATCCATTAAGCCCTGAACAAGCCTATTTCATCATTATCCTGGCCATCATTGTCCTGCCTTTAACATACCAAGTCAATGATGTCAAGACAGGAAAATGATGTTTTATGTTCAGTATTTTATAAATATTTAAATTATTAACTGAAGACAAATATATTCTTTACTTACAACTATTAACGTTTGATTATTTATTATCCATTGTAATTTTTTTAATAGTAAAATACCTTATAATGGGCTTGAAATTTTGAAACTTATTTGTTTCTTTCATTTAAAACATAATGTTTTTGTCATTGCACCTAAAAATGTCTAGATATTACTAAATATCCGTTATCACATGCTCTTTTTTATAAGTTGTAAACAATATATGGACAGATATGAGTGGTAAAAAGAAACAAACATATGAGGAAAGGTTGTTAAAGAAAAGGTTAGCTGAGAAACGTCGTCAGGAGCATATTAAAAAAAATTCCATAACGTTTGATACAAGATAAATTGAAGAGGCATGTGAAATATATGTTAACTAAAAGAAGAAATGAGTGGTAAAGCCTATAGCTAAAATGAGTTCGAGGCAGAAAAGGGGAATTATAAAAATAGGAAAGAAAATTCAAAACTCTATCGCTTGAACTAGAAATTGTCATCCGATAGAATTGGCTACCCAAACCAAGTGAAAGTGGTATAGATATTCAACTTTCAGGTTCTTCAAACCCAGACACAACAAGAGATGATAATGTTAAGAAAAAAAGTTAATGAAAAAAGTTAGAAGAGATAGAGCAGAGACCTACATTCGTATAAAGAAACTGGAAGAAAAATTTAAAAAATATACAAGGCAAATGGAAAAATACAAAAAGAAATACTACAGATCAAAAATAACTGAGAATTGATTGCAGTAATTTAACACCACACAGCAAAACACATAATCTGTTAAAAAAGCATAAAAGTTGCAGTAATAGCTATCCACAATGTTCCTACTTTCTAATAATACTTAAATATTCGGGAATCCATAATTTCCTGAAGTGTCATGTTCCTAGTAATTTTATTTATGTACTTAATCAGCTGAATTAAAAATACATAGTCATATGAAATGTTCAACAAGAAATTTATGTATTTTTTTCTATTTTCATCATTGTCCTGGCAGGTTCGTCATTGTCCTGCCTTCCAATATTTTGAAATATTTTTTTACTTAACAAAATGTTAATAATTTAGATTGATGATATTTTTAATTTACTTAATGAACATGGTAGAAAATTATTAGGCCAAAAAAATAAAGTTTTAAAAACCTTCGATTGAAAAAATTTTAAGAAACCAATTTTTCCTATTTCACAAGAATGACCCATAAAGATACACTTAAATGCAAAACAACACTTAAATATTGCACACTGTTAATCAGATAAAACATGGTGAGACATCTGGATAATATCTAACTAAAATCCTGAAAACACAAAAAAAAAATACAAGCAGAATCGATCACTCTGGAATGAAAAGTAAGAAAGGGGGGAAAACATTCGAAAAGAAGATTAGGGTTGAATCTACAAAACGGGAAATCAAAACTAAACAAAGGAAATAATAAAAAGGAAGTCATAATGTAAAAAAATAAAACAAATCGGCATGCTTTAAAGATGGAAAAATCATGAGCTTCAATAAAAATAAATACAGAAATTAATATTAGAACTATGTTCCTGTGAAATAGTAATATGTACAATAAAATAATGAATAGATGAAAAATGCACAAGGTAAAATTATATGACACAAATAAATGTTCCATCTGAAAAAAAGAAAGAAAAATGTTTATCGCTGAAATAAAAATAATTAGTTCAGGATATTAGTCCATGGCTTCATAAATTCAGCTACTGTAGAAGTTCGATTAGGTCCATCAAAGGTCGAAAGTTTTTCTACATCGTAGGTATCATTTGACTTAACTTTGGTAACACGGTAAGGTCCGATGAATTTGGGAAATAACTTCATACCAGGATAGAGCATTCTTTTGATGGCAACTTGATCATCAATTTTGTACTTCTGAGGTTTCTTTCGTCTTAAATTGTAGGTACGCAGGTTTTCATTTTGAACTTTATAAATTTGTTCTTTAGCCGCTTTTTGGAGATTTTCGCGTTGTTGGGTAAATTCGGTTTGAAAGTGTTCTTGTAGAAGTTGCTGGATGTTCTGATCAGATATTGACTTCATTGTTACACCAAATAAGAGTTCAAATGGCGTCGTGTTTATACTACGCTGAAAAGTGGAGTTGATGACCTGTTGAACCTTTGGAACAAATTTATACCACTTATGCGGATCATCTTGCGACAGCTTGGAAGTAACCGAAATAATAGTTCTGTTCGTTCTTTCGATCTGTCCATTTGCTCGTGGAAGTCCGGTAGTAACATGATGCAGTTTAATATTCTCTTGGGAGCAGTATTTGCTGAACTCATCAGATGTAAATGCTGTACCACGGTCGGTAATGATTTGAGACGGATTACCAAAATTAGCTTTTTGGAGATCTAACTTCGTTATAACTTCACTAGATGTTGTAGATTTCGTCGGATAAAGCCATACAAACTTAGTGAAGGAATCGGTAACTGCAAGGATATGTTTGTAATTTTTATTGGAACTGGGTAGGACTCCGAGATGATCTATATGATAAGTATGAAGAGGATTATCTTCCTTCGGCAAAGGATGCAGGAAACCTTCTTGCTTACCAGTCTTGCGATTAGCTAATATGCATGTAACACAATTTTTAATGTATTGTTCCACTTTCTTAGTAAGTTGAGGAATGAAAAACTGAGATTTAATATGCTCTTCTGTTCGTTTCACAGCAAAATGTCCTTTGTCATGAGCATTCTTAATTATTTCTGTCTGCATAGAAGATGGAATAACAAGTAAATCTGCACCATTAATGAATTTGTAAAGGATATCATGTTGAACAACATAGTCTTCATATGATTGGTTTTTAAGGATTTCTTTTATAGCACAGAGTTCAGAATCTTCGTCTTGTGCACGTTGTATTTGGAGAATGAGGGGATCAGGTGATGTTGAGGTGACCACTTGAACACGGCTGAGAGCATCTACATGTGACATTCGAGAGCCACATCTGTGTTCGATTTGATAATCATAGTCCTCTAGCATTAAAGCCCATCTAGCGACTCTGGTACTGAGTTCTCGTTTAGTCATAGTTTTCTTAAAAGCATCACAATCAGTAATAATTTTGAAGGGAAAACCAAGAACATATACACGGAATTTTTTTAGAGCTTCGACGACAGCGAGTACTTTGAGCTCATAACTGGAGTATTTTCTTTCAGGGTCGGAAGTTTTTCTGGACATGTAATATACAGGATGAAATTCATTGTCAGTAATGGAACGTTGCATTAAAATGGCTGCAAGTCCGTCAATGGAGGCATCTGTATGAATTTGAGTATCGACATTTTGGCGGTAGATCTGCAAAACAGGGTTTTGGCAAAGTAATTTTTTAAGGTGATTAAATGCAAATCGTTCGTCGTCACCAAATTGAAAAGGGACATCTTTACGTAAAAGGTTACTAAGAGGACGAGAAACAGTGGAACAAGATGGTAAAAATTTTCTGAAATATCCTGTTAAACCTAAATAGCGCTGCAATTCTTTAGCATTTTTAGGTTCTGGGTAATTTACAACGGCAGCTGTTTTCGAAGGAGAGGGGTAAAGTTTGCCATCTTCAACAATATGTCCAAGAAACTCAATTTTCTTTTGCAAGAATTGACACTTTTTAAAATTGATCTCTAGGCCATATTCACTTGCTACTTTAAGAACTTGTTTGAGACGTTCGAGACCTTCTGTTTCATTTGTTGCAGTGATAACAAGATCGTCCATGTACGGCAAAACAAATCCCTGAACAATCAATTCTCGAAAAACAGTATTTATAAATCTTTGAAATACTGAAGGGGATTTGCAGAGACCAAATGGCATGCGTAAAAATTGATATTGGCCGCTATTAGTGACAAAAGCTGTATAGGGACGACTTTTTTCGTCAACGGACACATGAAAAAATCCGTTTTTTAAATCAATAGTACTGAAAACACTAGCATCTTGCAATTTATCTAAAATATCGTCTATATTGGGAATTGGGTAATGATCTTTTTCTATAATCCGGTTTAAGGGTCTGTAGTCAATACAAACTCTATGATCACCATTTTTCTTTTTCACCACAACCACAGTACTGGCATACTCTGAAGAACAGGGTTCTATGATTTTGTTTGTGAGCCATTCGTTAACTTGTTTCTCGACTATGGCACGTTCGGAGAATGGTAAACGACGGGGAGGACGGAAAAGAGGTTTCTGGTCTTTAAGAGTAATGGACATCTCAATGTTGGTAGTTTTCGTTTTGTTAGGTGTATACTGAAATATTAAATTCTCAACTTGTGACTTAATGTCGAGGGTAACAACGGGTGCAATGTCATACTCTGGTGAGTCATCAGCAATAGCTAGCACAAATGGTTCATCTGGAGAATTATCGATGGGAAATTTCATGAAATTTATACCTGTAGGAGTTATGGTTAGTTGAGCTTGGTTAATTAAGTCACATCCAATAATTAAAGCAAAAGACATTGAGTTATTGGGAACCACACGAACAGCAGTTGTGAAGGCATGATGATCAATTTCAACATTACTGCGAAATGATCCAATGGCAGGTATTCGGGAAAATCCAAATCCAGTGAGAAAGCCATCAACAGCAACAAGTTCTGGGCTACCAATCTTTCGCCATTCATCCTCTCTGAGAAGAGTTACTTGTGAGCCTGTGTCTACAAGTCCTACTAACTGTGTCCCTAAAATTTTCACGGATTTACACATGGTTTGACAGGACTGAACCTGAGCGACATTGTTTACATCATTACCAGTGTGTTCAGTTTTCAAATTGTTTGGACAATCGTGACTTTTGTGACCATATTTGTTGCAAACAAAGCAACGGGGTCCCTTTCCTTGGTGTTCACAGTTGTGGGAAATATGATTTTTACCACCACATAAGTAGCACCTTAGATTACTCTGATTCAATTGTTTTGATTGAGTGATTCGTTCGCTATAATTTTGTGAAGAGTCCACACGATAATTTGACTGTCGTGTTGACTTAACTGTATGTTCATTAAAATTCTTTGAAATCATAGAAAATAAACGTTCAAAAGAGCAAAATTTTTCGAAAATTTTAATTTTTTCCCTTAAGTCAGCAATTGTCTTACATCCATACAATACTGTTTTATTGCCTCGTTGTTCAGGAATACCATTGATGACATAATCACAGAGGGCAGATTCTTCGATATTACACTTAGAAGCGATTTCACGCATCGTAATTAAATATTCAAGCAATGTTTCGCCATTTCGTAAATGTCGCGCACACAAGAGCTTATGAACATCAGCACTGTTCAACCGCTCACCAAATTCGGATAATAATTGGTCTTTCAGAGCATTCCATGTATGGATTCCAATTAAAGAATGCAATAATTTAGCTGCAGGACCTCGTAAAGCTCTTTTAGCTAAGGTTAAAGTTTGCAGATAATTTAATTTATATAAAGTTGCCAGATCGGAGACGTTTGATATAAAAGCTTGAACACTGTAAATGCCTTGACCAGAAAATGGTTTAAGAGAGTCTAAAATTTCACGCATAAAGTACATCGCGTTATTCATTTCGGGTAATAAACACTGATCGTTACTTGAACGCACTTGAAATGGATTACTGTTTATAGTTTTTGTTTTGTCTTCGTCCGTTTCGAGAGTGGGGGAAAGAAACTGTTGGGGTGGCGCCGAAATGTCGTCTTCCTCCTCAGCCGAGGAAATGTCGGATTTCTGCTGACTCAAATGCGGGAACCCTTGTTGTAAACATTCGTCTATGATTTTCAACAGCTGTACACTATTCTGAGTGTGGTCGATATCAATTCGAAGGATACCATCACAAATTAATATTAAATCAGAAGTGGGGAATGCAAGAATCTGTTTTTCCCACTCGGAAGAACGAACGAAATTAGAACCGAAACCACTGAACGATCTTAAATTTGACCTATTTTTTCGTTGCTGGTCGTTTCCAAAAACAATGAAATGTAAATTCTTAATCGTTTTGGATGAAGCAGATTTTAATATACGTAACATCTGAGGGATTTCACTTAGAGTCAACATCTTGAGAAATGAACAGTTCACAATAGCAAAGAATAGTAATCAGTTGAAATAGTTTCAATGAAGTACTGTTGACTAAAATTCATCAAAAGGAGAAAGAAAAAATGCGTTGCAAAAGTACTCACGATCGGATGAGTTGATAGGTATCCATTTTTTCGCAGACACGGAAATGGTTGAAAAGTCAGTTTCGTTTCAGCGAAACGCACAAACAGTTCAGTTGCTTTTGATTAGCACACAACATCAGCACACATCTTGAGCTCTGCTAGGGGTTTAATTTAAGTAAACTATCTTAACTCATCAGAGGGGTAAAACGGAACCAGGAGGCTGAGCCCCCATAACTGTAGAAATGTTCAAGCAGAACACTATATTAGATATTCATTGACGTTTATTGGTACATTGAGGACAGTTACACGGTTAGGACAAACATTTAAAGTAAAGGAAAACATTCAATAACATCTGAGTTACATCTTAGCGAGAAACATCTTAGCACATCTTATCAGGGTGACATCTTAGCAGCTATCTATGAGGAAGTAACTGATGTATAGAGGGCGCTTTAGGAGGGAACTCCTATTGGACGAGAGAGGTTTAGGCGTAAACCAATCCTACAATATGTTTAGTCCAATTTAATTTGGTATCAAGGGTTACACCCAGGTAAGTAGCACTGCCAGTCTTGAGCAAGGCTTTATCTTTGTACACCAAGTTGATGTTGTGCTTAGTGTGAAAAGTTCAAAATTTGCCTTTTCAGGGTTTAAGTGGAATTCATTTTCTAAGGTCCAATCTGCCAGGGCCTCCGAAGCTTTATTTAGGGTACTCTCCAACATGGGGATATCAGAGCCAGTTGACTATAGAACAAGGTCATCAGCATATACTTAAGAATCGATTTCTGGTGCAGCATTTTTTACAGATCATTTATCATGATATTAAACAGAACAGGACTCTGAACAGAGCCCTGTGGAAGCCCCTGCCTAGTTTGTACGAAACCTGATCGAGAGTTTCCAAATTTGACATTTAAGAACCTCTGTGAAAGGAAGTTAGCTATATATATATCCATTTAAAGAGATGACCAGAGACATTCATATACAAAAAATTTTCAGAGGGGCATTTTTCTCCACACAATCAAAAGGCGATTTAAAAATCAACAAAGACAGCAAGTGTGCTTTGCTTTCATTGGAAGCCGTCTTTAATATGTTGGGATAGTCAAACAATTTGTCAGTTCACTATCCCTATCTGAAGCCAGCTTGTCTCGGAGATATGGCCACAATTGTCCAGGTAATATTGTAGTCGATCAACGACCATTCTTTCAGCTAGTATACTCAATATGCAGGTCAGGGAAATAGGTCTAAAACTATGGGTGTGTCAGTTGGGTCTTTTTTAGGTTTTAAGACAAGAATAACATCCGCCTTTCTATAATAGCTCGGAAAAGAGCCACCCATGTTTTGTTTATAAAGAGTAAAATAGTTTGTTTAGCCTTCATGCCCAATTCCAGAATGAATTCAGGTAAGCTATTGTAAGGGCCTGCACTCTTTCCTCTAGATAAGTTCTGGAGACTTCTCTGAAATTCGTTATCAGTAAAAGGTGAGGAGAACAGATCATCCCATCCCATTCCATGTTCACACAAAGGGGATTTATTTCCCTCTTTCCAATCTGGGCCTTAAGTCTCAAATTACTAACATTGCGGTAAAACTTCAAGAAAGTCTTTGCAATGTCTTGATCAAAAGTCAAAGTTTTTCTACCAACCTTCATAGGGTGTTTGCAGGGCTGCATTCGTTTACCGCTTAAAGCAGCTAAACATTTAAAAACCTTCAAAAGAAGAGTGTTTCGCATGTAAAATTTCTCTTTTTAAAATAGCCTGCCTTTTCCACAAAGAAATACAATCCTCAAGAAGGCCTTTTGTATCAGCTTTATGTTTTGCAAGATCTTTTTCTTCCTTAACTTACTGGAGTTTATCATTCCAGAAAGGTTTTGCATTCTTAATGTGGCCTTTAGGAATACAAGCACTGGCACATTGCTCTAAAGCAGGGTGTAAAAAATCATGATTAAAAAAAAAATCAAGTAATCTGAGTTTTTAAAATTTAAAACCAATTTTTTTATTATTAAATAAGATTTCTGTAGGCCCTGTACACGGTTTGTATATATATATAATTATGTATAAATTTGTTAAATAAAAAATTGAGTTTTTGACATGACATGTAAACCAATATTTATTTTAAGTAAACAATCAGAATTTTTGACTTGGTAAATCAAAATTTATTTTACTTAAAATCATAGTTTTTTACTCTCTATATCAAAATAATGTTACCGCAGACGCCTGACAATGTCAATCTTGGATGTCAACCTGACAAAAGCCACCATCCATTTTCCACCCCCAAACTCAAATACCTTTTTGTTCATTATGACTCTCATAACTTCATCTACCACTATACTACATCTATCATATATTTTAACATCATGATGTGAAACATAAATTTATTCAAATATGAATTAAAAATTTGTTTTACAGGGAGTTTGTTTATTTTGTACTAAGTTTTATGGAAATCAAATTGTCTATTCCAATCTGATCAAAATGGCATGCTAACTCCTCAATCATTTACTCATGATCATATTTATTCAATATTTTAAGTACTCTCATCAAATAATTATACATTTAATTGAGAGGAATATACAAAACTGAAACCAATTATCCATTATAAACAAATTGGTAATAAATATTTATTCTTTTTTTAAGAGTTTTTTGGAAAGATGTAGTATCCTGGGCACATGTTTTGTCATCAAGCAATTTTTCTCACCAAATGAAAATGGCGGCCATTTATGCGATTCAATTAATTATATATATGGAAGTGAAAATGTGGAATGCACAAATAAACAATAAAAAGTAAAGAAAATGATAAAAAATGCAATCAAAAGCATTTTACATGTATGTAATTGCTTTCAAACCGTGCTCCTTTTCACACTGATCGCTTTCACTGATGCCCATCTTTTCTACACAACTATTAGCACCTTACTATGTTTGGAGAGAAATTGCTGTTGTCTCGGATATGACATCTACACCAGTTTTTTAATGAAGTAGTAAAGTATCATAATTTTCAAGCATGGTTCATGCAAAATATTCGTTGATCAAATACTTGTACTTTTTTTAAGAAGCATACTGCATTGCAATTGCATATATTTTTTTAACAAACCATGTTCAAAAATAATATTAATCAAAAGAATGTATGATGTGACTAATAGTTAAGACTGTGCAATTGTATGTTTTAATGAAACGGCCTCAGTTTTTGCCATATCACCTATCAAAAATATCTATTTATTGACAAAAGCTTGAATCCTGTGTTCAAGTTATTTTCCATTACAACTCGAACTTTTCTAAAGTAAAATTTCTTATTTTCTACTCCCCAAAAACTTAAGAAACCAATGTAATTTTTAGTTTATCATATGAATTCTAAATGCAATTCTGCCCTCCATTAAAACTTCAAGGTCTTTATTTACTATGTATAAGGTAAAAATAATTGTTAAAATAGGTAAGTGTGAAATTTAGCTAGGTGTAAATTCAAATGACTGTCAGATGTCAATAGCACCTAAACATTTCCCCTCAGCTGTCAAAGTACCAAGGTGTAATTTAAAAGTATTGATATATTATGTTTGGACCCTTCTCTCTTACTTTAATGGAGTCTTTACAAATTGTTAGTTTTACTTATAGAATATTATGGATTGTTAGAAGGAAGAGTTAAGAGTGATGCTTTGTTGGAATTTGTGTGTGTCATGTAAGCAAACATATTTTAAAAACATAGCTGTTAAGATTGACTACTGGGTCTAAAACCTTGGTCAACACAGCTAGTTTTAGAGAATGCACTTTTTTTTAAAATTTGACTTTATTTGTGTTATGAGGTCTCCAAACTACCTATGGTTCATTTACCTCACATCATGTCCAACTTCCATGTTTTCTTAATTAACTTCCATGTTTTCAAAACATGGAAGTTTATTAAGTTAGGGCAACTTCTTTTAACATGCATGGAATGCAGCTATTGAGTAATTTATTATGCCATAAGTAAAAACTTACCTACTTATACAAAATCTGTTCATTTTGAATCTTAATAATAGACTTTCAAATTTGTGCAATTTATCAATCACAAATACTCAAAGCTTCTTGTCTGTGTTTTAAAGTTTGAAAGAATTGCTTTTAACTTTTGAAAAGCTATAACTTGTTAAAATTCTTTATTTTTCATTTAAGTTTTTTAAAACACTTTGATTTCTGCGTTTAATGTTTATTAATATTTCTTGCAGTGGAATATGAATTTTGCTGGTCAACAAAGCATGGCAGGCATGAGTGCATCTCGATCTTCCAGGCCAGTCATCCAAGTAGATGAAGAAATTCATTTCCTAGTAAACGGTAATGGCTTGAAAAACTTTTCGGCCCTTGTACCAAATGAGAAATCTATCGAACTCTCTCGCAGAACTTACTCCAAGAAGAATCCGATTGCACGTCCTCTTCCGGATATAAGCACTTATGCCATTCACCTACCTGTGAAATCTAAATCTCAGACTTCTACACCTGCGAAATGCAATTTGTCTGGGAACAAAAGCATGCAAAGAAAGCGAAAAACACAACTTGAGCTTTTAAATCCCAACCCTCCAAAATTGCAGAAAAAAAAAATTCAAACTAAGTTTAAAAACTCGCCACAAAACAGTCCTGCTAAAGTTCCTAGGGAATCTAGGAACAAATCATCACCAAGTACCCCATCGAATTGCGACTCGGATTCTGATGTAGAGATTGTGGCCGTAAAACTTTTTAAACCTGTTACCTTACAGGTTAATAAGTCCACTAACAATTCTATAAAAAAGTTATCTAATGCTCAAGCTTCCCAAAATAATAATAAAAAGAAGAGCAAGTTTTTTAGCCCCCAGCTGAACCACAGTGAAGTTATAATGAACGAAGCTGATATAGCCCCCACTATTTCAACTGACATATTTCCAGATGGCAGGATTGCATCCAACTCTATGCGTTGGCTGTCTGCAAATGGCACTATTGCCACGCCTGGTTTGGAATCCTGCAGTTTTACAGAAAATGCAGTTGCCCCATCCAAAAGTGGAGGTCAGCAGCCATTGCACTTGCCAGAAATGAAAATGACCCAGGAAAAAGCACCAGGGAAAAAAAATAAGAGCAGAGAATTAGATAGTCTTTACAAAAACTTGAATGAAATTTCTTGGACCCACGAGAAGAGTTTTAAGAATTTGCTCCGCAACCCAGATTATATTCGCCACTCGGAACGCAGCATAGGGAGGGTCGTGGGAACCGGCAAGAACCTGAGGAAACTCAAAGAGAAAAAAGCTTCTGGAGCATCAAAGAAGTTCATAGCTGCAAATGTCTTGGCACGCAAAAAAAGTAAAATGGCAAGGTTGAACCAGAACCTTAAGGCAAAATCCGGGAAGAGTAGAATTCATCCTGCAATGAAAACTTCTGTGAGTAAGAATGAAAAAAAGACAGCTCTTACGAATGGAGTCAAGAAGAATGGCCTGAAAGGAAAAGCTCCCCTGATGGAAAAAGGGTTTCAAGAGGAAAGAGATGTATTTTATATGCTGAATCCTGATGCCTTAAAACCAAAACAAGCTTTACTTAAGGGAAACATTAGTTTGTTGAAAGCAAAACCTCCCAAGACAAAACCAGATAAACTCAAAGGAAAATTTGATAGTACACCAAAAATAAAAACAGAAATACTCAAAACAAAATCCAGTATTTTGAAGCTCAAACCAGATGGACCTAAAGCAAAATCTGATGTATTTAAGGTGAGTCCTGATGCACCAAAAGGAAAACCTGATGTCAAAAAGTTAAAATCTTATGTACCAATGAAGAAATCACTCGATTCCCCACCTTCAACAAGTGGCTTACAGAAAATTGGCTCCAGTAGTAGAAGTGCACCAAGTTCTTCTCATTCCAGGCCCTATGGCAAAGCTTCTGATATGAAAAACATGCTTAAAGACTATGGCAATGATTTCCGTTTCCCCAATGACGTACAGATGCTGCGGGGTTATCTGGATAAAAATGATGACATGTATTCAGCCTTCCAGAATGCCTCAAAGTTACGTGTCCGTCTGCAGCCCCTTGAACACACCGATTTATGGACTACTGAATTCTACGAAGACTTCAGAAAACATTTCTTGGACCAAGCTTTACGGAAAGGTAGTTAAATTTTGAATTATTTCAACTCATTTTTCAAATGTTTGCCCTTTTGATTTTTTGTCTGGTCAAGAAACATTGGATATTGCAAGTTTATAATTCCTTGGCCTGTTTAAAAGTTAATAGTTTTTATTTAAAGAGAATTGATATTTGATTTAATGATATTGATTATTATTGATTTATTGATACAAGTATCAATATTTTTGTACCTCATAATTGTGGATCATATCATTGTTTTTGTTTCCTTACTTATGCTGCATACTAAAAGAATATAAAAAAACTAAATACATAAATTATTACTGTAACTCAGACCGTTATAGGAATTAATATATCATTGTTTTACTATCAAAATCTGGCAAGTCTTAAAATCAAAATTTTCAGGAGTGATAAAAAAAACAACTAGATACCAAATTGTAGACCAATAATGGAATAAGAGGTTTAAAATTTTGTCTAGAGGACTTAAATTTTGACTGAAACAAGTCTAAGCTTATTTGTAACTGAAAGATGTTTAAATGTCATAAAAAATTGAGTCACAAACCATAAGTCTAAATGTTTTGAAACATTTACTTATGAGGTTTTTCATCAAGTCCAAGTAATGCAAACCCCTGCCCCCAAAAAGTGATGGAAAAAAATTACAAATTATGTGTATATATGTGTACAAATACACATTTGGGTAGTGGCAAGTTGGAAATTACTAGAAGCAGCCGAGTATGCAATCTATATATAGATTACAATCTCAGGGCCCTCAGCAACTTCTTTTAATTGGCACCATTGAGCATACTCAAACTTGCCTTTTGTCCTCCAAGTTAATTTTCAAAAGCACTTAGAATATACTCCATTTTTTTAATGGCGTCTTCCCCTTGTTAGGCACATTTGAAGCGAGTGCTTTTGTTTTATAAAATCAGGATCAAGATAGCTAACAGATAAAGGTGAAAATTAACGCTCCTGTCGCCACACTTTATAAAAATCATTAGTTTATATGGTGAAATCTCTGATTTTACTCGGGGTTTTCTGTGGCCTGTATTTTTTTTGAATAAAGAAAAAAAGCATGGGGACATAAACATGGAAAATAGTATTTGGAATTTAGGGGGAAAACGCAGGCCTTTGGAGTGGGAAAACACAAAGCAATCTGGGAAAGAAGAACATATGAAGATTAGTACTTTCATGTGCACGGGACCTGGAGTATTTTTGTAGTGTTGGTATTTCGCAGGGTGAGAAAATCTATTTTTGACATAGATATATAATGTGTGCGTTTTCTATAAAACATGTGAACGCTCGTTAGTGGCCACTTACAAAATTTCTTAATTTTCACCTTTACTAGCAGATGAACTTGCATCTGTCACATGATTCTAGGAAAAAGCATGAATCCTTTTGTGAAACAAATTGCTGATTGGTTGATAAGATTATTCAACATAATTAAAAATTATAGTCTGGGGTTTGATAGCCAATCAACTGGAGTCTATGATTAAACCCATGTGACAACCTTCTGAGATCTTACAACAGTGACTCTTCCACATGCTTTATGGGTTTCATTAGAAGATCAATTCATACAGCACATTTATTACCTGTTCTAATTTAAATGTAAACATTTATGACCTGTTCTCATGTAACAGTTAGTGCTCTGGCCCACAGTTCAATAGGCTCTGGGTTCAAATCCTTGTCTTGACATAGGGTTTCTTAGCTGCTTTGGTATTTAGGATTCCACTCTAAGCCTATGTCCTGGTCTTTTGAGCTCTTGTAGCAAACAATGATGGTACAATGGCAAACCAAATTATTGTATCATGTTAGCATTGTTCCAAAATGCCGCTATGTCAAAAAGTTGAAGGAATTATAAGATTAGTTCTATTTTAAAGAGCAGGTGGTTGCCCAGTTGGTAGATTCACAGATTATCAATCAGGGTTGTGAATTTGAGGGGACATTGGGGATGCTGCAAATTAAATCAGTGAGCCTCAAATGTCCTCATGTTGGTATGCCATGGAAGTTTGGAGAGTGTGGTGCCAGCTTATATAAAAGTTGACCATCGAAATTATGAGGTTTTGGATTGATCCTTGGAGGATCTTCCAGGATTGATCCTAGACTGCTGTCAATAGCTCACTCTGTTACTCCAATGCAATGCAAATTCAATTCCCTACCAATTTTAAGAATGGATGCCGACCAATTGGCATGGTGGTCAGAATACTTGCTTCTAGATTGAAAGGTTCCTGGTTTGAATGCAGTTTGGAATTTAGGTTATGTTATCTGGATGGAAGAGTAGCTGATTAATAACTGAGCATTTTGAGTTCGAACCTTGATCCTAACAAATGCTGTCATGAATGTGAGGGCTGGTGCATATTAAATCTATCATGGCACCAAATGTTCTGGTGTTGGTGATGTTTGGAGAATGAGGTGCCAGCTCATCTAACTGGTTCAAAAGGCTAGGGGGTGTTCTGTAAACTTTCCTTTTCGGGGACACAAAACAATCTAATTCTAAATCTAAAGCACAATTAAATTATATGATTTTTAAAATTTGAAGTATATATTGATAGATGCAAATATTTTATGACTGCTTACAAGTGGTTCGTAACCTTTTATGTTTCATGTATACTAGAAAATGTGTTACTCTTCTAGAAAACCGTTTTTTCCCACAAGCTTCTGGATTGTAAAAAGATCTTTCAGATTTTTTCTTTTCTCTGAGAAATTTCGAATGACTCCAAATTTGTCATTTAACGTAATGTCATAGCAATCCATTAAGGAATGGTATTGCACATCTGCTAACATTTCCAGAAGTCTTAGTGACGTAGTCTTAGTCCATGTTTTTCTTTGTGGACAAGTTTTCATTGATGCCAATTTTGAAGTTTTTGATGCCATGGCAAGTTAATCATGAAAAAAAACACATTGGAATTAATGGTTGCTAGATTGATGTAAATACATTCTATGGTTAAAATATAACTTAAAAACAGCCAAGAAAAAGTAGGGTTGCTTATTTTTCCATACATTTGGCATCATTTCTCTCTATTAAAAATAAGTTACCGACGCTGCTGGATTCAAAACTCGCTTTTTTTCTCGATTCTTAGATAGTTTCCCGAGAAAGTACGGATCAGAAAATTACAAAATTGACATTGTTTGTTCAAAATTGTATACCGAACAAGACTAAGAAGTTTTTTCCGATGCGGCTAATAGTTTAGGGTTTATTAAGTGTCAAAGTTAAAAGAGCGAGAGTGATTCAGCCATGATTTTTTCCCCTGTAAACGTGAATTTTTGCACTACCAAGTTTTTGTTAGAAATTTCAATTTGGTTCCTGATAATAATATTTTTTAAAATCAGGACATTTTAGTTACTTAAAAAAAAAACCTGTCATATCTATAGCTTATAACTATTAGTTTTTAAGTTTAAAAACATCACTGGAAACCTCACAATGTACTCTTTCTTACTGTACAATTATTTTTTAAATTTATTAAATAAATTCGATGCGATCAAAAGTAGGTCATACAAATTTCGTATTTTTTAGATCGCAGAGCAATTGTGTTCACTCTACTTCACGGAAATACAGGTTACATTTTCTGACTGATGGGTTTGCCAGATGTCCTTGAAACTCACTGTGATGGCATGCTCTTTTTTTCACTCGATTCTCAGACATTTTGCCGATTAAGTACAGATCAGAAAATTACGAGATTAACATGGTTGATTCAATATTGTACAGGGAACAAGATGGAGGTTTTTTACTGATCTGGCTATTAATTTAGGGTGCATTAGTGTTAAAGTAAAAAAAAAAGTGAAATCACTTGCAAAAGGAGTGTTGGTTTGTGAAGCAAACCAAACGGGATTGCGTAACAATCATTGAGGGTTAGCAAGCAGGGGGCGGAGCCCTCGCTGTAACGTCACGGACCAGAAAGTCAAATTAGGATTTTACGAATTATTAAGATAGCTTCGCCGTTGCAGGAGATTGACTCTGCGAAAGGAGTGTTGGTTTGCATAGCAATCCCCCTGGGGTTGGTGAGCAGGGGGTGGAGTCCCCTAGCTGTGTAAAATATTGTCAAATTACTTTGCCGGTCTTCCAATTGACGTCAAACATAAGGATGGTAGAGAACAGGGCTACCTTTTATGGCTCTCATGCATCTCAATTTAGAAGAAGTATTGCTTTTGTTTGTTTTTGATAATTATTTTAAGCAAATTACACAATTTTTTGTATTCACAATGGTAATGATCAAAAAAGTATTGGGATATTCTGCAAAAATACAATGAATTAATCAATTTTTGTATAAAATTAATAAATATTCAGATGCATTTCAGAATTTCTTTGCATATCTACTATTATAAAATGAAGTTCGTGTACTGGGTGTGTTCACTGTGTCCTGACGAATCTATTGCATTTACAATAATGAAATTTAATTTAATCTAGAACATTTTAAAATGAATTTAATGAAATTTAATTATTATTGTTTTCTTTGGAATGGCAACAGCATAAAGATATTAGATTCTAAATTTATTTTTTCCGTTTTCATTTTGCGCGGAGGAATGATTTTACAACAGACGATAAAAACAAAGTTTTAACTAGTTATGTAGTTCCTTTTTTCTATCTTCTAGACCGTTAAAGATGGAGTAAAAATTTCAACGGATTTGAAATCTGCGGGAAATTTCATACTAGATCAACATCTTAAAAATATGATTTTCTTTAAATAAAATTTTAAAATTGAATATCTTTTATATTTTTTGCAGGAGATTGTGACATTACGCAAACATTCGTGTTCCAAAAATGAACAGATTACATTTCCAGCCCTCTTTAGATTTTAGCGAAAGAAGCAAAAAAAATAAAAAACATTTCGGCTGGCATTATTTAGTTCTTTTTTGTAAAATCGGGATCGTTAAAGATAGATTGAAAATTTCAACGGATATGAAATCTACGGAAAATTTGACATCTGATAGACACTTTATACGTTTGATTTTCTTTTAATAAATAATATTTCTATTAAATATTTATATTTTTTGGTTTGCGAAGTAAACTATCACACGGGCAATGTGACCTCCACGAAAAGAACTGTCACGGGCATATCCAATAGGCTACGAATTTTTATTTGACTTGCAAAGAAAACCAATAACCCCACAAAAGCAACGGCCAACGCCGGGCTAGCCACGCGGTGGCTAGTTACATATAAGAATAAAAGGTAGAGAATTAGTTTAGTTATTTTATGCGTAATTAATTTGTGAAAGATTTCTTATTGAGAAAAGCCATGTCACCGATTTCAACTGTTACAAAGGAAGTGTCTGTCTACGTGTTTGCGGTGTCCAGACGAATCTATAGGACTTAGGAATAGCTGAGTGCCAAATTTTACTACTAATTTGTGCGAAAACGAATTTTAAAATTTAATCTAGAACATTTTAAAATTAATTTATTAACATTTATTTATTACTTGTTTTCCTTAGAATGACAACAGTGTGAAGAGATCACAGATTCTAAATTTATTTTTTTTCTTTCATTTCCCGAGAACAATCGATTCCAGCAAAGGAAAACACAACGAACAAAATTTTTTGACTGCCGTTTATTTCTTTTTTATTCTTTAATCCATGTTTCTATCTTCGCGATTGTGAAATCTACGGAAAATTTTACACTAGATCGATACCGTAAATGTGATTTTCTTTAAATAAATATTTTTTTAATTGTAACTTATGTATCCGCAATACGAATTTGGCCACATTTGACGAAGATATTCATTACGAACACAAATTTTGAGGCTTTCTATCTTCGCGGTTTTAGCGGTTTTGCAGAAAATTGTACACCAGATCGATACTTTAGGTAGTCCGATTTTTGTGCGAAACCCGAATTTTAAAATTTTATCGAGGCTGTTAACTACGCAACAGTTTTCCAACACATTGGAGACGTACTCATAAGGCTAGACATGAAAATATCCATAAATTGAAATCAAATATGCCTATTTCTCTGAGCACAGAAGTATTTCAAAGCTTTTCAAAAGTCCGAAATCCAGAATGGCCGAGGTCCGGATTTTGTACTGTACACGAAGATGAAGCTTTTCTCTATGAACAGCATACAATAAAGTGAAAAACATTCCCCCGAACACATACAAATTCAGTGGAATTTTGAGCTTGCAATAAAAAATTTTTAAATTTTAATCACATAATCATAGTTTTATGCTTCAATCCATAATCTATTTTGTCAGTGTACTCAATCATCAAATTAGCGAATTAACTTAAACATTCCATAAATTCAGAATAGTTATGCTAAAAGTGTGAAGAATTCGAAGGGATCAATGCATAAAATTTTCCAAATCAAATTTTAATAAAAATTACTAACAAATTTCATAAACTAAAAATATTAAAATTACCAATTATATTAATGTGCAAAATTGAAATGTTTTAGTACTTTTCCATTGTGATTTAATCTCTTTGTGTTATTCACATCTAGTTCATAGTTATATCATTTTCGATTTTCATAAACTTAATACAGAAACGAAAATGAAGTATAAAATTTTGATTTAAATCTATTTTTTTTAATAAAAATCACTTGATTTAAATCGACATATTCTGATGATGGTAGAAGATGGTCTTAAACTGTATTAATGCTATCTTAGTGTCAGAATATTGACATTTGATTGACTGTAAAAGAGTGAAATTACTGTATTTAAATATTTAAAGTGCTTAAAATAAGTATATTGTCATCAGTCATCACGACACTTAATGCCATTTGTACACATTATTAGACTATACCAGTGTCCAGATTTCAATATTATATATTTTAAACATTTGGGGATTATGCATTTGCAATATAGAATTTGCATTTAAAATTTTCTATGAAAATTAACTTTTAGAATAACTCGGCAGAGAGGGGTAAAATAGAACCAATAATTTGTGATTGAAAATCAAGTCCAAGTAGACTGAGAAGTCTGACGCAAATTAGATCCAGAAAGACATTAATTTATCAAACTGTTTTAAAAACTCACTTAATCCAAAGTGCCCCAACACTTTTTTTACCTTTATTTTCTTTGCTAACGCATAAAAATTCATATTTCTTTATTTTGTAGCTTGGTAGATCTCGTTCAGTCTGACGATATTCGTATAACGAAAGAAAAAACATCCAAATATTTTCAGAAATTGTCGAATTATACCCCAAAACTTTTTTGACTCACTTGTATGTCTATGTCTTGTCGCCTTAAAAATGAAAAATTGTCTTAAAAAGACAAGAAATTGAATTAAAACATGAGCAATCTTTTATGTGTCAATTCTTCGAAAAAACAGAAGTTGATAAGAAATAAATGAATTCCTGAGCATTGAGAAAAAACTGAGACTATTCCGCTGTAATTTATATTCAGTAAAGCAGATTGTTCAGTAAGGTTCAATGTTTTAAATACCTGTAGGAAAAACCGAATTTTGTTAAATTGTGGAAATTAGATGGTATTTCGCGCGGGAAGTTGACGAAAAAATATCTTAAAACCTTGGAGGGGCAACTCTGCACACAGCACTGTTTCAATTCGACCAAATTTTTCTCATGCCAACTATTTTTATACCCGTATGTGTACTGAAACGGGGATGCGAAGATCGTATTTGTGTGAACCATTCCGCGAATACTTAGTTATTTTGTCTGGAGTCCAGATTTTATGTTGCTCCACATCGCGCGCGCGCGCGCGGCAGTTTAGGTGCAATGTCTTGATCACGGTATTTTCTACAATGGTCTGGAAAACCCTTTCCTTATACTTTCAAGAAACAGACTTTGAACAATTGATATTTAGGAGCGATTTTGGGTTCGAAAACTTTTAGGTAAAATTTATCTTATTGACACGGAATTTTTGCTGAGAAATGAATTTTGAAAAGCTAGAATTCCTTAGATCGGAAAACGGATATTCGTGAGAAAAAACTGACCTCTATTGCATTTAATTCTTATTGCGGCTCTGAACAGTTTTTCTTTTTGCAAAGAACATTATTGAATTTTTGAAATGGATTCTAGGTGTGAAGTCTTATTTTGGTTTTGTCTCAAACTTTGCTATCATAACTGGTTTAAAGTAATTCAATATTTTGCGTAAATTTTTTTACTTCTCGTTTCAATTTATTTTTTTCTAGATACTAGAACAAAATTATATTCCAGAATAAAAGCCGAAAAATTCGCGTCGTCAATAGCCCGTTATGTTGTTCTAGTTCGACGTTAACTAAAATTACCATTACCGAAAAATTCGCGCGTAATTAATGAGGTCGAGTGAAGATGTAAAGGGGTGTTATGCATTTTAAGCTCAGTTGTCACAACTGGTTTATTCCGTCGAATATTATCTTCTATTTTGTTTTAATTATTCTTTTTCTACATTTCTAGAACAATCTATAATACAATAAGGATAAAGATAAAAATTGCGCTTTGCATATGATTTTCGGGGTTGTATAAAGATCTGCTTTAAAGGGTGTCAGATTTACTTTGATAAACGCGAGATTTTCCAAGTTTCGGCGGGAATACAAGCACAGATCTTCGTTTCTACATGCTATTCTTGAAAACGTTGCACAGGATTCGGATTGTTTTTTTTTTGTTGCGGCATGGGAAATTCAAATTGTAATTTTATTTTTTATACTTCATTGGTTCAACTACTTTTTATCTCTCATTGCACTCTGAAAATGTTTGTTTCTTTTGTGGATGGGGAATAAGAGTATTAGGTTTATTGCTCCAGTTTCCGTTAAAAATGTATTTTTTATGTGCTAATTTTACCGTTTGTATGGAAAAGTATATTTTTACATAAAAGTAAAACAATGCATGTCTTTTTGTGGCATGTGGGTTATTTATGTGATTCAATGAACATCTTGCATGGTAGTGTGTCCCTTGTATTATGCATGTTGCATAATACATTTCTAATAAACAATTGTTTTTTTTTTTAATTAGGAAAATACCAGCTTTTTTTCATGTGTTGAGCATATTTGCAAGTTAGTGTTTAGTATCTCCAATGTATTAATATTTTGTATCTATATTTGTGCAAGTGTGCATCTTTTACAGTTGAGCTTTTTAATTAATTTTTAAGTGGGAAAATACTGTGTAGTTTATTTGTCAGCTGCCATTGTGAACTTCTGAAAATTTTCAATTCATTTTTAGCTTGGCATATACGATGTGTTTCGGAACATAACATAAAATTAAGATTAAATAGTTGTGAACATTTAGTGTCTAGATCAGGGGTGGCCAACCTTTTACATACCATGCGCCAATTTTATTTCACATACGAGTTCAGATGCGCCATATGTCACGCACCAATTCTACCTTCTTACATTCAAGATTGGGGTATGATCTGCTTCAATTAATGGAAACTAAATTCGTTAATGTGCGCCAGTACAAAAGACACGCATTTATTGGAGCACCAACATACAATAGTAAGAGATGATCACTTGGACGTGAGGGTGATCGCAGTCATGAGAGAGAGAGCTCTGAGCGAGATGAAGCTCTGTGCGAGATGAAGTACCGAGAGTGAGGTCAGGTTGGAACTTGGAGTCGTCTGTTCTCTCTACTTGCAAAAAGGAAACTTGGCATTTTCTTAATATTTTTTTTCTATAAGTATGTTTATAGACATAGTCATTATTTTCAAATGATTCAATTATTGTACGTATTGCAGCACATAAACGTAACTTACCATTCATAAGACTTTTGAGCCTGTTTCGATTTCGCTAGTCTTTTAATGTTTGGTGTTATAATTGTTACCGAGAGCAGCAGAGAATTCTTCAAATTTGAATAAGGTCATTCGCGAAATCGTTTTGCTATTAATAAATTTCCTGGATGAAAAAGTTTGTGTATGTATGTCGTTCCCAAACAACATTTTTTTTTTTGCAAATTTTTTTAGTTCTGGGGTTTTTTAATGTTCACAGAAATTAATCAGGTCAAAAGTCATTTCAAATCAAATCAGTTTATCAAATTTTATTTTCAAAAGTGGATTTGCTTTTAAAAATTTGCGACGAACTGATGAGTAAGAAGGTTGTATGAATTGAACTGGGAGCACTCTGATGTTGAAAGTATGAAGATGGATTCAGTAATGGCGCCTACTTCAAGAGAATAAGTAGGCAAAAGGATGCAATGCGCCACTTGTTTTCATCCAATGCGCCACATTTGGCGCATGTGCCACAGGTTGGCCACCCCTGGTCTAGATACTGTTAGTTTTTCACTCGTACCACTAATGTGTTTAGGTCTTGTTAGTTTTTCATTTGTATTATCAGTGTGTTCAGCACTTTAAAATAGTTTTGTGTTTATTGCTGCAGCTCTCGAAAACAGAGACAACGACTCGACCAACATCATGTATCAGGAGCTGCTGGACTCGTTAATGAGTTCTCAGAACGCGGGCAGCAGCTCTTCCAACCGTGTGGTGAAGAGGAAGAGGCCAGAGGAGGAGGCTCTGCGGAGCAGCGTGCGGCAGAGTGAGGGTGCTTTTCGCTACAAGGAAATCGTCGTCAAGAAGCACACGAATTACATGCAGGTCGTTCTGGTGCCCAATGAAGGGAAGCAGAACAGCCTCACTGTTGAAGTAAGTGTTTGCTAAACCTAGTCTTGAATCAGAAACTTTCACATTTTGTGTATGTCTATTATTTGGTAGTGTATGTCTTGTGTCTCTGGCACAGTGTTGCCCTTGCACCACAAAACCCCCAAACAACCATTTGCCTTCGTACAAGAGCTTTGCTATTCACTGTTTCCTCCTTTTCAGCAAGTTGGAAGGTTGGTATTGATGTTTAAGGTTCAATCAAATATTTATTTTATTTTGCAATTTTGTAGAAAAGGCAAAAAAAAAAAAAAAAAAAATGTAGACAAGATTACATCTTAACTATATGTGTTTGGTTTGATGTGGAAATCAAATTTTTGAATGCTTTGTATTTGCATATGATACTTTTACAGAAAAGCTTGCATTTTTAATTTTAACCCAGGGTGTGAAACTGCAATCTGGACAAAAAGCCATAGAGACACGAGAAGAAATTATTATTTTGTTCGGCCTTTAAGAATCATAAATTGGTTTATGGAAACGATACAGAATTTAAATCCTTTTATTCTTTCTCTTTACTTTCGCATAAAATGCATCTTTGAAGTTTTGTTTAATATTAATGATGCAGTTTGGTTAAAAAAGACAAAAGGGTAAAAGAAGTTTGTAGTTGTGAACCAAAAACATTTCTCAACAAAAAATGAGGTTCTTCAAATGGCTCGTGATATACTAATTAAAGGTGTCCGACTATGTGCGGAGACCCTTTTTTGAAAATAGCCATAAAACTGCTATTTAGTCATATTTTTATGAAGATTGTTACTCAAAACTAAGGTTGTATAGGTTGATACAATTTTTGGAAATTTTAGGTCTAAATTTGCATAGTTGGTACTATGACAGAAAAAACCTTGTACCAAGTTGCATTGTGTCAGTTATAATTTTATTTTTATACAATGTAGGTATGGCTATAATGAAGACAGTAAACTAAAAATCTAAGCAAAATCTGAAAAAATTAGAGCTAGTCGCAATCAGACATAATGTTAATTTTCCAAAAATTCACAGGTGACAAGCAAAGAAAAAGGCAACAAAACAAAATATATACTACTTACAAATTGATTTTTAGTTTTCAATACCTTCTTAACAATCTATTTAACACTATTCAAATTTCATATAGAGATTTATGTAACTTTTTGAAAAATTCTGTTTCATGTGCACAAATGTGTTGTTTAGTTTACATTTGTTTTTGGCTTTGCAGTGCTAGAAGAAGCATTTTCAATATTGAGCTGCACATTCTTGTTTTGAAGTGTAGCGATTTCCATGAAACATATGCTTTTGAGACCTGTTATAACCAGATCTTCCCATTTTGATAATTAAAAATAGACAATTTTCTAAGCAATAAAATAGCGTTTAGGAAAGGCAGATACTAGAACGAATGAGGCAGATTGCAAATGTAAACACAAATGAAGTGTGCCGATATTGCCACGTTCTAGTAACGCATTTTGTGAATTGTTTATCAAATATGTACTAGCTGAACTTCAGCAACATTTTAAAAGAAATTTAATGGACTCATTTTTACACTGAGTGAGATAAATAAACAATTTGATGGTGCAATTTATTTTAAAGATCAATGTTTTATTTTGAGATTTAAACATGAAATTTAAAATAAGTTTTTTAAAAATTTAATTAGAGTAGAGGGGTGCACAACCTTTTTGGGAGAAGGGCCACTCGCACCGTTGATTGAGACATGGGGGGCCGCAAATAAAGTTACAACACAGACAATAAAAGTTCTACTACACAATTATGTGCAGCTGTTATTACACTTAATATGTATAGTAAAAAAATAATCACTAATTTTTTTAAGATTAACCTTACAAATGTTTTCTTAAAACATCTAGGAGCTTGTTACAGAGCTAAATGAATGATATTGTGAATAATTTAAAAAAGAAGTTAACAAACATTTGCAATGATCAATCATTTAGAATTACTTTTAAGAATGTGTATCAAGACCGTTATATGTACTTTAGCAAATTATTTTAGGTTATAAATTTAATATCAGTAATAGTACAATGAGGAATAAAGATGAGTATCAGAAATTTTAATGATATCAGTAAAATTAGAAATAAAAATTACAGCATCAAATATATTTAATATTAAAAATTCTAAAGCATAAACAATAATTATGTTACATCTTGTTATGGGATGGCTGATACTGAGTTTTACTAACTAATTTAGGTATGTTATGTTTAATACTGGTAGAAACTCTTAAGACTGATCCTATATTTTTTTTTAGTCAATTTGTTTCTTAACTTAAATCCTCTTGAAAGTTTATGGTCAAAATTAGTTTGTGGGCCGCAAATTGATGATTCACGGGCCGCAGGTTGTGCACCTCTAAATTAGAGGGACATGTTTGATTTATATAAGCAATTTGGAGAAATAATGTAGTGTATTAATATAACTTAGTTTGTTTGGAGCCCTTATTGGGGAAAGCTTCAAAAATTTTCCCTTTGTCCTTTTTTCAATGTTTCATGGATTTTGTGAGCATGTGTAGATTAATTATTTTGAAATTTTCAGGCTATGAAAGAATTAAAAGAAGCTTTTCTGCTAGCGAAAAAAGACCCAAACTGCCGAGCCGTTCTCCTGAACAGCAGTGGCCCCTATTTCTGCACAGGAATTGACCTTGCACCACTGGTTGGCAGCAACAAAAAACAAGCTGCAGAAGACATTTCCAACTCCATTAGGTGCGAAAAAATTCCCTTTTTTCAGTTTCTAAACAAATGTATGAATATTTTTATCCAAGCAGCCCTTCTGGCAGTTGTCTTCAAGGTATTTCATCATTAACTTTAAGTGGATTAAAAAATAAAGTACTTTAAAGTGGATTTTAAGAAAATTAAATTCTTTCAAGAGTATTTCACTACAAGTTGCATCAGAATCAGACAAGAATTATATTTCTGGCAAAAAAAAGTTATTTTATACTAGCCACTGCATGGCCAGCACGGCGTTGCCCATGAAAGTTCTTTTCGTGGGGTCAGGTGTGACCACTGCTCGCTAACCCATGGTGATTGCTACGAATTCACATTTGGTTTGCTTCTCAAGCCAAATAGGAATTTGTGGCCTATATGATAACACCCACCACGAGCAACGCCATGATGGCCTCGTCAATGTCAAATTCGGCCAAATTCCAATTGCAAAGAGATCCAATTGTGACGTCATAATCTCTTGTGAAAATATAAATATTTCTTTGAAAAAGTATTTATTGAAAAAAAATCTAATGCAAGGTATCGAAAAATATTCGTAAAATTTTCCGCTAATTACAAATTTGTTGAAATTTTCAATCTCTCTTTAAAGATCCCGATTTTACAAAAAAGAACTAAACAATGTCAGTCAAAATGTTTTTTATTTGCTTTCCTGAACGCAGGAAATGAAATCTGCGATTCCTCATTCTGGAATCTTGAATCAAACAAAGGTCATTCTGTGCAGCAGCGTTCGTATTGGAAAAAATATAAAAGTTGCAATTAAAAATTATTTATTTAAAGAAAACCATATTTTTAATTATTGATCAAATATGAAATTTTCAGCAGATTTCAAATCGGTTGAAATTTTTACTCTACCTTTAAAGATCTAGGAAATAATAAAAAGAACTACATAAAGGCAGTTAAAAAATTTTATTTGTTTTGTACGTCCGCTGAAAAATTGTTCTTCGCAAAATGAAATGTAAGCACGGAAAAAATAAATTTGGAATCTGCCATCTCTTTATAATTTTGCCATTCTAAGGAAAACTCCAATAAAAAAGTTCCATTAAATTCATTTAAAAATGCTCTATATTGAATTTTAAAATTCCATCTTTTACTGGTCTAGGAGATAGAAAAAACAACCTCATAACTCCAGTTAGAAGTTTATTTATTTTTTATCCTCTGCTGGAAAATCATTCCTTTTGCACAAAATAAAAGTGGGGGGGGGGGGGGGAAATGGAATCTTTAATCTTTTATGTTGTTGCATTCTAAGGGAAACAGTAATAATGAAATTTCATTAAATTCATTTTAAAATGTTCTAGATTGTATTTTTAAATTCGCCACGACCTAAAAATTGCAAAAAATTCGGATTACCTGTGCCAAATCCCATTACTGCAAGTGCCATAGATTCATCAGGACTTTGCGGGCAGGAAACAAACACTTCCTTTTATAATAGTAGAGATTGATAGTTTTGCATATTGAAATATGACAGTTTCCACAAACATTATAGACATAATTATTTTGTATGAAGTTCTTAAAATTTCTTATAAAGCCTTATTTTTGTATGAACATTATATGGTTTATTTCTTCTGCATGAAAAGCAAAACTACTTACAATTTTCCAAAGTTAGGTATCTAAAATTGAAGACATGTAGATTGCTAAAAATTAATGTTCATAAAATTGGATCTGAGATGCAAACAAAGTATCTGGGCAAGTGTCTCCACAAATGCCCTCAGGATTAAACTATGTGAAATATAGTCTTAAAAATACCCTAATTTTTATTTTGCTATAAATGACAACTGTGGTCCCTGTTTTAAACTATCTTTATTTTGTTCATTAAAAAAAAAATTGCAGTACCCACACGGCATTGCCCTTGACAAAGTTATGCTTTTGAAAAGTGGAAACTTGGTGCATGTAAAAAAACGAACACAAAATAAACGATTAGGCACTCCTTCATTTCCAAAAAGAAGTAGAAAATACTTAAAACAACCAATGACATGAAAAAAATTACTAATGAAACGAAAGGGAAAAAATTAGTTTAGAAGCTTTGATCTCTCTCAAGCTGTCACCATTCTTAGGAAAATAAATAATAAAAAGATGCCAATAAATTAATTTTAAAATGAACTAGATTCTATTTTAAAATTCGAGGTTCTATTTAGTCACCTTTAGGACTACCTGTGCCTAATATCATGACTAAGTGGTATAGATTTGTCTGGACACCTCCCAGACATGTAAACACTTCATTTTATAATCATAGAGATTGGTTTTTGTTTGTCTGTTTTGCTGATTGTTCTACCTTGTTTTCAACTCGTAATGTTTGCTTAGGGATCTTGTCATGACGTTGGGAATGTTTACCAAACCTGTCATTGCTGCTGTGAATGGAGCTGCCCTTGGGTTCGGCGTGTCCCTTCTCACCTACTGCGATGTCGTCCTGGCCAGTGATAAAGCCACTTTTTGCCTCCCTGCCACGAAAATTGGTTACATACCTGAAGGTGGGATTACCTACACTCTTCCGCAAGTTGTCGGATGCTCTGTGGTAAGCTGAAATTTATTATGTGTATGCTGTAGAATTAATTGGTAACTCTCATTGAGATTTCTTGTTGAGAGGATCTCATGCTGTGGTATTGCTAACACTAATTGAGATTTCTTCTGAATAAAATATGTGGATTGCTACCTTTCTGGATTTTCGCTTTTTCTTGCAGCAAATAGGGAAATTATTGAGGAAATATTACCAGATTTGCATATATTCTGCATTCTTTAAAACAAATGTGTATTTTCAAAAAACTACTTTTTCTGCAAATTTGTTAGTGTTTAAATAAAATATTTCCATTTTATTTTTATCATTTTTGAATTTTGAAATATGAAAGTTATCTTCTATGGAGAAGTTGTTGAAACAGTGCTTAGGCCAAAGAAAAAAAGATTTGTTGCCTATTCCATGAGCAAAAATTTTAGGAAAGGTAGAAAAAAATTTTTTTTTGCTAAATATTTTTAGCAAGTATGCTAAAGGAAATATCTGAGTATTAATGTTAGATTTAAAATTGATGAAAGGTGTGATCAGTAATGTGAATTGCCTGGGCATATTTATTTTTTTGGGTCACTATCCTGGTTATATACTTAAATATTTACTCAAATTGGGTATTTATAATTTTTCTTCAGGTTTTTTTTAAACTGCTTATTCACTCGTTACTCGACTAAATTACAGGCGTAGTGTGTTCGAGCCTTAAGGAAACCAGTTCGACAAGCTCTTAACAATTATTAATTGATTACGATTGCTGTGACATCATAATAAATTAATTGTTTGATAAAAGTGTTTAAAAAAATTAAATTAAATTTTTTTAAATCTAAAAATTTTTAGTGTCGGAATTTTTGTATTGTAATTTCAGGGTTGGTCGAGTTACAGGAAACAAACCATTTTTTTTTCTTTCGCCTTTGGTACTTTTCAATTGTTTCTCCCTTGTCATTGAAAGTATTTGCATAATCTTTTGCAGTAATCAGACGATTTCTTTTATTTGAATTTAATTTAGGCATTTTTCTTGTAATGATTGCAAGTTAGTTTTTACGCTTGTGCCTCCACAGGTTATTTTATTGAAATCTGTGTAATTTATAGCTTTAAAAAAAATGAAAAATAACCTTAAAAAAATACCCCAGTTTTTCCTTTGCTTGAACAGCATGTACCCTGTAACTCCAGCTTTTCAGTATCTAAGCCAATTCATGGTGGAAATGAACTTTTTTTTGCTTTTTCCAGGCCTCTGAGATGTTTATGCAAGGACGACGCATAACTGCCGAGCAAGCCTGCAGGTATGGCCTTGTTTCTGAAGTGATCTGGCCGACTAGGCTGATGAACGAAGTGATTCCTCGCTTGCATGCCATTATTCAGCAACCCTTACAGGTAAATTAGTTTGTAAATGTCCTTATTGTGTGCAAGATCCTACTTTTTAGATTCAACTTACACACATCTTGAGAATTTTCCATTTCTTTTCTTTTCATTTTTTTATATTCCATATTATCTGAACCAACATATGTAGATAATGATATTCTGGATGATGCGAATCCACAGCACTATAATCATACCACCTAATTCCTTGTTGATAGCCAACCTGAAAAAGGTGTTAGTTCGATTGTATGACATTTCTGTGATACCTACACTATTAGGCCTCCAGGGGCATTTTGCCTTTAGGTGTGTACAGGTTTCATGAATCCGAGGTACTCTAGCGATCTTTTCTTTTCCCATGGGCTTACTGTTTCGTGTAAACACGTCACACTCTCTGTATACCTAAGAGATCCTGCTCTGCATTTGAAAAATATGTAAAATAGCCTTAAGAAACTAATGTTTTTATTTTGAAAAAGTAGAAACCCTGGTAGGACACAAACCAAATTAAAAAAATTTAGACATGGAATGTCCCTTTATTCTTAAAGAAAAAGCTAAATTAGTCGAAGTTAGGAATTCTCCTGTGAACGTTAATATTCTGTTACAGTGCTTTGTTTTGTGCTTTGCTTGTCCATTTACGTCCTTTGTTGTACAATAGGCATATGACTTTCTACAAAAGTAGCTGGTGTTGGAAGTTTCTTGTATGCAAATACCCTTTATTTCGCTGCTGAAAAAAAAAATCAAAATTATTAAAATCACGTTATTAGGACAACAGGCATTTGTAAAATGAATACAGCGCTGACAAGAAACCAGTTGACCCTGTGTCAGTTGAGTTTAAAATAGTTGTGAATGAAAGCTCATTAAAAGGGCTTCCACACCAAAAGCGTGAATGACAATCACTGTGGATGATTTTCCCAGCTCCAGCGCATTATCACTGCCAATGGTTTTTTCACTGAATGATAAACTTGGAACCATAATTTTCATTTCCATTGTGGAATTATTTTGTTTATGCATTAACCTATTAATTAATTTAAAAAATAGGCTAGTTAAAACCATGACAGCATTCTTTTTTTCCAAAACATATCTTCCTCATTTTGTTAATGTGGAACATTTTCAAATGTCTTTCTAAATTCAACATTTGTGTGTGGCAATCCCTAATAGATTAGATGTCAGGCTTGTTTCAGTATCTCAGCCAATTCATGGTAAAAATGAATTTTTTTGCTTTTTCAAAAAAAAATTTCCTTAGGCATGTCATCATTTTTAAGTAAGAACTTGTGGTGCCAGCAGGTGTCATTTTATTTTACCGATTCTTTCAGGGGTAATCTTTATGTACTGGATTCTTGAATCGAAGGTACCCTAGGATCTATCCCCCCCCCCCTCATGGTGTTTACTGTCCATGGTAAACAGAGGGATCAAGACCCCAGGTCTTACCCAAACCCTTTTCTGGCCTTCCAGAAAGCAAAATATATCGGCAAGTAATAAATAATAACAGCAAATGGAAGATAATGTGGAAAAATTTTCAAATGACAATTTGGCATTTGACACCACAACGTGGCAATCTGTAATGGATTGAATATCAGATTTGTTGGTTGCCACACAAAATTATTAGTTTTGGGAAATTGACATAGGAAAACGTGGATTTAGGCACATTTTGAAAGAGCTGTATGTGCCATTTCATTCTCAAAATTAAAGGCCCAGCATTGGAAATAGTTGACCAGTTTCCTGAAAAAATTTTCTGTGTGAAATGAGGCGAACAGATTGTTAAATTTTTTTTTTTGGGCTAGTAAGGTCCATTAAAACTCTAATTTGTCACGTTCAATTCGAACATCAGCATTGTTTTTTGTTGCTAAAAACCTCCAGAGCTTTTCTGGGTTGGCAGATATGCGTTTGAGTCGTGAGGTTTTACACAAATTAAATTGGGTAGGTTTAAAAATACGTTCTTGGTGTAGGTATCTTTATAGTGTGATTTTTGTCTGAGTGGGCTCAGATGCAAATCTTTAGGTGATACTCTGTAGGCACATCTCTTTGCTTCACAAACCCAAGATACTCTAGTGACCTTTCCTTTTTTCATGGGGTTTACTGTCGCTAGTACACATGGGGTCACACTACCAGTATACCATATCGATCTTTTCTTGCTTTCATTCCATAACTTTTCCCCAGTCCCCCTCTTTCCCATTCCACAACATTTTTTGCTTTGTCTTGTGTCATAAAATACCGGAACAAGCAATCTGGCTCTTGGTTTAGCATTCGATGGCAGAAGCTATATACGATTTTGAATTTTGCAGCCCTTTCCCCCGAAAGCTTAACTACCTCTCAGGAAATGAACTTCCCCGACATCATCTGCCCTCTCGCTGAAGCCATATTATACTGTAGCTTTAAATATAACTTACTATACTATTTCAATTTTGGCACACAGTGTCCTTTATATGCTTGTCCTTGGTAGAGGAATTCGTTGGTATATTCCAGATCCCTGTTCTGTAGTATGCAAATGTGTTGAGAAGGACAGGTGCAGATGTGGTATGTCTCGTAAGAATTGGCTGTGATGCATCCGCAGTGATCTCCGCTCTTGCAAGTTCCCAGCTGAAAGTGTTGAGAAGTTGTGAATACTGGATTCAAAATAAAAAGTATACTTAATTATGGTCGGGATATAAATTTCTAAAATCTTCCTGGACAGGCAGAAAAAAGTTCAGCAAATAACAGTTTAGTTCTGCTTCCCGATTTTTCAGGGTTTTAAAGCAGTAGTGCTATTGTTTTAATTCGAGTTTTAAATTTCCCAGTAATTGAGAATTTTCTTCTGAGGCATACAAATTAAAAAATAATAATATGCAAATTATTTTTTTAAATGATGAATGAGAACAAATGTTAGAATTGCATAAGTTTAAAAATGTACTTCTGAGGCTGACACAAGAATGTTTCGGTTATTTCTGTAATTATGCTCTTTTCAACAATTTTGCTCAAAGTGAATTATTCTTGGACGATATGAGTAGTGTATTTGTTTTCAAATTCATGCAGAATTAGTTTTCCATAAATCCCCATTTTAGTTTAGTTAGGTTTTTTATAAATCCCCAACCAGTGAGCTGCTATGCACGACTACATTGGTATGCATCTCTCGATTTCACGGTGACAGCATCATTCTTAGTAATATGTGAAAATTGTACTATGGTTTTCAATAAAAATTAGGATTTTATGAATAATATCTTTGAAACAGTGCTTATATATCGTCCCCTTTATACTACCAGATAATGAATCTGCAAACTTCAAAAATTTGGGAAATCATGTATGAATGTTTACTGTACACTCATAATAAATCTTTTATTTACCTAAAATGTTTAATAATAAAAGAACAATGTGTTTCAATAGGGGATACACATTTTCGTTTCTGGCAAAATTTAGATAGTAAAATAAATGATCCAAGCAAATAATAAACCCAATAAGTAAAAATTTTATTTATTAATGTTTCTGGAATAATGGAATCTAATGCCAGAAACATGAATATGCAAAAAACGATACATAAAAATACTCAATAATACTTTGGACTCATTTCTGCAACCATTTAACAATTTTGTGTAAAAGGAGGTTTTAAATGGTAAGTTCTTGGAATAGTCCACAAGTTTTAAGGTTTGAAGGATGCTTTCGCTTGCTGAGTTTACTCTGCTAACAACTCTAGTTTTAATTGTTGAGTAGAAGTAAACATAGAACCAAAATTTCGCATTGATCTCTGACTTATCGGTTAATAACAAATATCAAGTATGTAGATACAAATCTTGACTTAATTTTAAAAACTGCCAACAAGCATCTTCAGAATCTTAACTACAAATTTACCACAAAATTTCAGCATCAAAAACCCCAAATGGCTAGAAATAATATACTCTGGCAAATTATGGTGACATTTCCACATTTGTTTTGAATTATTGAAATTCCATGAGTTAAATTATTTAAAGTATTTTATTGTATAAGTTTTAAAGAAAAGACAAGAGCGTTGCTTCGAGTTTTATCAGGGTAAGTAATTATAAATAGAACTTAAAAATAAATTTAAAAGAACAAATTAAAGTGATTTTATACCAGAACTGAAATATAAAGCAGTTTTTGTGGAGCATTTACACTTTATTCACTGCTAGAATGTGACCCAAGTTACTTACGGGTAAGCACTTGAAGTACTGTCCTGTCGCATTGTTGCTCAGCTTTTGGAAGTAGTGCCCCTGTCCACAAAAACAGTGAATGCTGATAGTACGGTTCGAGCGAATTTCTGCAGCAACTGTGCCGTCATTTTCACATGACTCCAGTTCTCCCACTTGGCTGCAAAACTAGAAGAGAAGTATTGATTTGTGGGGAACTTTTTTCCTCCTCTACTGTTATTTACAGATAGTTTATACAGTTAAGGGCTGCCACAGGCGATTTTCGATACCTCTAGTTGCCAAAGTTTAAAAAAATAATATCTTTTTAGCTAAACCAGCCCCAAAGCTCCCATTTTCAAATGTCTGACTTTTGGAAAGTTTTGGTGACTAAAAGTTCACGTAAAGTCTATTATAATTTAGTTAAGGAGAGAAAAAATTGTTTTCTGATTTTTTTAGGGGGAGAAATTTTTGAAGTTGCGACACCAATTCGTGGCAACCATAAAAGAAAAATATCAGAATTTGTTTATTAAATTGTCATGAGAGCCCTAATAACAAAATATGTATATATATATATAAATTTATTGGCAAGATCTTCAACATCTGTGTTTAATACTTAATTTGCACATTTTGTGTTTTAGCCAGTTCATTTTGTATCTGTTATTAAAATAGAGTTTAAGAGAAGATCTCTTTTCCTACTATTTCACTAGTGCTACAAGTTTGCCAATAACACTTTGGTACTACTAATTTTAATATTTCTATTACCTTGTATTTGGCGCAGTATAGCCTATAGAGTGCTTTTCAATCTAATCCAAACCTGCTACGCAAATTTCTTGTTCCCTTTCCCAAATTACACTTTTGCAGCATCTTATTCTGTTTCCCCATTTACACCTTTTCAGTATTTGGCAAAATGTTGTCATTGAACACCTATTGCTTCCAGTTACAACTGTCATTTACAACTTTTCATTTTCACTGGCATAAAAAAAATCTTGCTAAAAAATTGAGCTGATGGAACTAAACAGGTTCATCTCGGTATCTCAATGATATCAATCTTTTTCAAAGATGTTATTGTCTAAATGCAGATGTTATGGTACTAACTGGAGTATTCCAGTACCAATCTGTGTCATTTTTCTGCTTTCTTGTTGCCATGGACCCCACAGGTTATTCCTAAATAATAAACTAATGATAAGTTTCAAAATTTGACTTTTTAGTTGATTTTTATTGGCCCTTAACCTTCCAAGGTGGTTTGTATAAAATATCATATAATAGAGATATTGCACTCTTGTAATCAATCATCGGATCAAGATCTGCTCAATATTCTAATAATGACATATCTCGTCCACGAGACACCTCTTCAAAACAACCACCAAAAGGGTTGGAAACCTTCATTGCTGAAAGTCCTTAAAAAAGTTTCAAGAAACCTTATTTTATGAGAAAATTGCGTGTTTAAAAACTAAGATAAGTTTAGTTTTTCTTGGTGAAACTGGTCATTAAAATATGAGGGTTTAAATATTTTAAAACTGGATCTGAAACCCAACCATAACTCTTTAAAGTTTGTGCACTCTCCAGTTAATAGGTTATTTGTGTAAAATGTATTGTTGAGTACTGAGAAACGTCCTAGAAAAGGCCTTAAAGCTTCGTTTGCTTGTTTAGCTGAAACCCAGAGCATCTTAGCGAGGTGTAAAGTGTGTTGATGCTTTGCCCTAACTTATCAGCTGCATGAGAGAAGTTACTTTGAGCTGTGCCCTTGCATTGAAGGCCACTGTCCTCTTGTCCCTGCTCCACTGGGCGGGGCAGTCCGTCAGGTCGGGGCACTTGCACAGTCTGTGCACGAGGGGAGACAGCCAGTAGCGCTGACGGATGATGTTGCACGCTTCTCGGGGGCCCCCGCACAGGGGGAGGTTTCGCTCAGATGTGGCCTGCAATCGAGAGGAAGTGATTTTACAATCGCAAAATTTAGGTGACTTAATGCAGTTTAGTGGATTTAATACATTGACTTGCACTTATGAGAGGATTGCCGAAAAAACATGAAAGTTATCTATTGTATCTCATTTATATTTATTATAAATTACAAAAAAATATTATGAAAACTAAATAAGACTTTAGTTTGATGTGTGGTATTGCATTGAATCTTGGAACATTTATTTTAATATTTAGTTTGATTTTGTTCTTATATTTGGTTAATATGTGTGTGTGTTGACCCAAAGAGCTGGCTTGCTTGTTTTGTAATCCATTTTCTAGCAACACTTCACATTTGTTTCTGTCGAAACAGTGATACAAGTCACATTGCTGCTTTGTTATGTGCATGTGAAATTTAAAAAAATAAACTGATAGCCAATATGCAATGGCTTATTATCAATCATCATATAATTATATGGTTTCTTGGATATCTGACTGCAGATAACGGATGACTTGTTATAGATAGGTATCTTAAATGCATTGGGTGAACACTAAATGAAAGCAATAAAAATAGTCTAGTGTTAGGATAGCACTTAAAATAACTGTTTTATCGCAACTTAATAATTAGCAACTGTTATCGAAAATATTATTAAGTTATTGACGTTATCCCCAAAGGATGAAAAAACTGAAGACTACTTTAAACGACTTTTAAAAAGGTGTAAATTTGTTACATAAATTAATATATTAGAATATTAAAGTACTAATATTTTTTTAAATTGCACCAAGTTCGATTTCTGTGAAAAGCAGGGTTCCCACGGGTCAGGGAAAACCTGAAATTGTCAGGGAATTTACTTTTGTCCAAAAAAAATTATGGAAAAGACGGAAAATTACGAATTTTGTCTAAAACCTGGAAAATTGCCTCAATGACCTGGAAAATGATTGATAATTTCTTCTTTGACGCTATGGAGAAAAGTAGCCAATAAGATTCGTACACAGTTTCGTATAACTTTATTTTATGAATTGAATTTTTCAACCAATTTTGAAAGAAGCAGCTAATATTTAACAGGTGAAGAATTTTGTTCCGTCCACTGGCTTAAATTGAAGAATTTCATGCCTATGATAGATACATTAATCCACAAATTGTTTTTAAGTAAAATATGTTGTATTATTTGAATAAGTCGCAGGTATTTTAATGCAAAATTACTTTTTGTGTATTCATTTTTTACAGTGTTTAATTCTTAAATTGGTTATTATTGGCTATTGAATGCTGAATTATTTCTTGGTTTTTCACTTTTAAAATGTCATGAATTGCTTAAGTCTGACCTTGAGTTTTGTAAAAAATTTGTCTGGAAAGCCTGGAAAACTCGGAGAATTTTATTTCTAAGATAAATTGGGAACTCAGAAAGAGACTTGTATTTTTTTTCATGAGCTTTTTAGAAATCTCTAATAGCTATTTGCTGAAATTCCTTAAAATATTTAAGAAAAAAAAAATATTAATCGAATGAAAATATTTCCTTTTAAAGACCCTGGTATTTCTTGGTATAGCAGATAACAACAACTGTTATCGTAAATCCGCAATAACCATTATCGTGAAATAACAGTTTCTAAAAGAGGATAAACAAACTCACCCCGTTCCCGTACACCACGTACGCTGCGCAGGTGTTGGCGGTCAACAGCAGCAGCAGCGCGTGGATCTTCATTTCCGTGTGTGTTGACTGTTTCCTTTTGTCTTGTCAGGCGATGGAGGCGACCAAGACGATGGTGCGCTGCCACCTCTGGGACAAGCTGAAGGGTCACGTGGACCGCGAGCGACGTCTGCTGTGCGAGCACTGGCTGGGCGCCCTCTGCCAGAGCAACATCAAGACGCTGCTCCAGACAGGATGGCTGCTGGAATGATCTATTTTTACCTCTTCCTCCTCGTACCGTTTGTTTCTCGCTATGTATTTTTTCTCCGGCAGAAATAAAAGACTTTAGTTTTCTCCGACCGCCTCTTTCATTTGTCTCGTCCATCTCTACCGTGGGTTTCTCCATCGATCTTCTGAGAGTTGGAAACCAGGTCCCCGCCGAAGTCAAGGGGGCTGTTGCACGTTAAATCTGTCGTGTCCTTACGTTGGCGCGCCGACCAACCGGTCTGGTGGTTACGTTGTTAGCCTCTAGATATGTTCATGGTTCGAATCCGGGACACCTTAGATCTGTCGTGGCCGAAAGTCCTCACGTTGAGTTGGTGTGGAGGTTTGGAGATGGTGCTAACTTAGGTGTTGCCTCGTCATATGACCGTGGTTCCATATTACGTGGTGTTGTCCTCGGATCCTTTCCTTAGGGTCCCGTGCCAATCCAATAGCCCGTTGTGTTGCTCTAGTACGACGTTAATTAAAAAATTACTTTACATTGGCGTGAAGTGGAAGTTTGGAGAGCAAGGTGCCGGCTCAGGTGTTCTCGTTATCTGACCGTGGTTCAAAATTACGAGGTGTTGTCCGGATTACGGGACTGACCGTCGCCAATAACCGTTGTGTTGTTCCAGAACGACGTTACTGAAGCCACTACCATCGGGCTTCTGATGAAATGGATAGCTGAATGAACGTCGTACTGGAAAACGCTATTGGCAATTGTCCGGGGTCGATCCCGATGGGAAAGATTCAAGGACTTTATTTTGAATCGCTGTCAAGTTACGAGGTGAACACCTTAGCTGGGACCGCATTCTCCGAACTTCCACGTAAATGTTAGGACCTTTGAGGCTACGCAGATTTAACAGGCACCAGCTCCCACGAACATGGTGGTATTTGTCTGGATCTAGTTTCGAACTCTCAACCCACCGGTTGCTGATCCGCTATTCTATCAATGGGGTTGCCGCGACCCTTTGAGGAAATACTCAAAATTCGTGTTATTTCTTCCCATCGCTCTGAATAGGGATAGCTCACTTAGTGTTGGGTGATAAGCATGTAATCTAATATTGGCTAGGATGTCACACTCTCTTCGGGATTGATGCCGTTGCGTTGCTCCAGTGCGACGTTAATTCAACTACCTACTTAAATCCGTTTTTGTTACAAGACTAAACAAACTTGACAAGTAAATTAGTCGTAGCCAACATTAAATTCAACCAACTATGGGAGATGTTTGAGATTGTGAGACTCAAAATTAATGTTTGATTTAGCGAATGGCCTTTGACTAAGGGATGATGACCCTGATGCATTTTATACCCTACGCTATAGGAAATTATAAATACTGACACATCTCTTCTCTTTTTCCGAGTGATGTCAACAGAAAATATTTAGTGAGAATTTGAAAATTTCTGATGTTAAAACATTTACAAAGAAAGGCGCTGTCCCAAAAGCTTTGATGTTGACAAATTTAATGAGAATGTTTCTTTGTATCTTATATATAGCAATTAATTTTAATTTAGTTTTGGTTTTTCCGTAGCTTGTCCAAAACTTTTTGCCACTAAACACCAACCATCTTGATATCTTACGGAGACAGCAAGCACATACTAAGAGCTAAAACCCAATTTGATCATTACAGAAATACTCAGGCTCAGAGCACATTGTAGTAGTCGCTGATAAAGCTCTCATGCATATTACGATGATAATTTCCTCCAAAACTTCCTTTTGCTAAAACAATTCTAAGTTTTTTGGTCAAACTCACTGGAGGTGGAGAAAGTAGGACTTATCTTCCTGAATCAGTGTTTAGCCATGAACAACTGCATTGCATAGTCAAGAGGTCGACGGGGTTTGATGATGTTGCAAATGAAGTCCTTGATCCAGAGCAAGAAAACCAACCAATTTCCGAATTACGAAACAATATCGCGCTCAATAAAAACTTTTCCTGTGTCGTTAACTGATTAATCGGGGCTTTCACGAGCGACATTTTGCTATTTTCCAACCTTGGCGATTAGGGGTACCTTTTAAACATTCTCAAGCTTTTTCCAAAATTTTGGCGACTGCTTTTGAAAGGTCACCATTTGATAACGAAAATCTAGTCTATCTCTAACGGAGAGCGGACGAAAAACAATTTTTCAGATATTTCTTTAGGAAGAAAATTCTGAAGTTCCATGAAAGAAAAACCATCAGGATCGTGGTTATTAGATTTATTGAAAATACAAAGAAAATATTTAGTTTTGTAATTTTAAAAATAATTGTTTGGCGAGATCTAAGTTATGAATTGCTATTGACTTTTAGACTACGGCCGGTACATCAGTCGTACCTTTATCGCGCCATGGATGAATTTAACCTAGGGCCATTACGACAGTTGTATCTTGAAAGTTATAAGAATCGCACCAAGAGAAATAATTTATACTACGGCCGTTCCAGCGGTTTTACCTTTAAAATTAAAAATCGCCCATGTTATATCTATAGCCGTAGTCAAAAGGTTAAAAGACTGCATTCTTTTTGTAATTTTTTAGCATTATTAATAGGGTTTATACAAACCCTGTTTTAAACCTTTTTTGACTACGGCTATAGATATAACAAGCGCGAATCTCGCGTAACTTTCAAGGTACAACTGCTGTAACGGCCGTAGTCTAATTTCTTTCTTGACGCGATTATAGTACAACTGCTGTACCGGCCGTAGTGTAAAGGTTAACCTGGGATGATTTTGTATTTTCATGCATGAATAATGTAGCATTTCAAACTTACGTTATAATGCACTCATTTAAAATTTGCAAAATACAGTGCGTATCGAAATGATAGGTCCACTAGTAAAATCGAAAGTTATGTTGGTAAAAAAAGTTTTACTGTGTACAAAGTACTATTTTATAAACTACGTTAGTTCATAAAATGAAAAAATTATGCATAAATAATATATAAATCATAGGAATTATACGGAAGATAAAAATTATGTGAAACAGCTGTTTCAAAAAGATAGGTCCACTGAACCAAACATCGAATTAGTCTTCAACTAATACGAAATTTTCCCACCGTTTTTCAGAATGAGCTCATAAATTCTATTCGGCATAGTTTCTACAAGTTTTTGTAAAGAGTTTGTCTCGATTTTTGCCCAATCGGAGGAAATAGCGTTTTTTAAGTCTGTAGTACAGTTGTACAGCCTTCCGCCTGCATACACTGCTCTTGTGAGTATGGCCCATATGTTTTCAACCGGATTCAGGTCGAGGCTGCAAGGTGACCAATCGATAATATGTACATCATTATGCAGAAACCATTCAAAAGTGGACTTCGCAGTATGCACAGGAGCATTGCCCTGTTGGAACATAAAGAACGGGCATCCAATGTGCTCTGATTGTGGAAGAAAATATTGTTCAAGCAGCTGTTGGTAGGCTGCAGCATTCAAACGATTGTCTACAAATGCTATATCAGTTTTTCCTGCACGTCCAAATCCGGTCCATACCATAATGGAACCACCTCCAACTTGCCTCTTCGAGAATATCTCTATCGGTACGCAGATCGTGCCAGTAATACTGCCAGCCATCTGGATCATCCAGGTTGAATTTTTTTTCATCACTGAATGTCACTCGATGTCAGTCTCCTTTCCAGGACATCACTTCCTGTGCAAATTTCAATCACTTTTTTTTGTGCTCTTTAGTTAATTTCGGAGCCGCTTTCCTCTTCCAGTAAACTAAGTTGTCGAACTTCTTTACCACTCTATGGGCCGTAGATTTTGATATTGGAGGGTTTTGTTGCCTGACCAACGTGGATAAGCTCGTATTTTCAGATTTTAAATCCTTTACGATACTCCTTCTTTGTCGAGGTGTCACTTTTGATGGCCGCCCAGATGTTTTTTTAGTGCCATAAGCATTTTCAAGTCGCACAAAATTGTTTACAACATTATGCGATCTGTTTAAAAGTTTAGTTATGTCTCTTTTCGATTTTCCACACTTCTTAAATGCATCAATTTCCCCCTGCTCAATCAGCGGAAGACTGCAATGACGAACCATTTCATTTGATTGCAATGTGATGTTCAAATCTGTTTAAATACCTCCACAGCAGCCAGCTTAATCAATCAGTAAGACTAAACTGTGATATTTATGCAAATTTTGTGGAAATAAACGTTTTGGTGCAAAGATTTATAAAGGTGGACCTATCTTTTCGAAACGATCTCAAAATGAAAATTTGCGTAAAATAAAAATGAAATATTTATTTTTAACAAATTGCTTCCTAAATAGTTATAACGATTAGTGTATAATTATCTCCACCAAAAAAGTGATTCTTATTCTAAATTAAGAGTCGAAACTTTGAAAAATGCGGGTGGACCTATCATTTCGATACACACTGTATAAAGGGTCGCGGTAGCCTGGTTGGAAGAGCAACGGATTAGCAATCGGAGGGTATGAGAGTTCGAATCCAACCAAAGACTGTGTACAAGTTGCCTGGTGCACGCTAAATCTGTCGAAGCCTCAAGATTCCTCAATGTGGAAGTTTGGAAAGTGGGTGTCTGTTGTGACCTCGTCATCTGATTGGTTAAAATACATGGTGTCTTCGGATTTTTTTTTCTTGGGCTTTGATCCCGGACTGTCGCCAATAGTTGTGGTGCTCCTGTGCGACATTAATTAAAATAGCTAGCCATCGCAGAATATATTTGGAGAGTGGGGTGCCAGCTCAAGTGTTGCTTCGTCATCTGACCGTGGTTCAAAATTACGAGGTGTTGTCCTCGGATCTTTTTCTCAAGGGTCTGATCCCGGACCGTCGTCAATAGCCCGTTGTGTTGCTCTAGTACGACGTTAACTAAAAAATTACCAATTACGCAGAATATAATTCACACTTCAATAGCATTAAATGATTCCCAGAGCCCGTTGTAATATCTCAACGAGCTTTACGGCTTGTAAGTTTAATAATTGCACAGCATATATCTTAAAATTCTAGCCGCATTAATTTTCTCTATGAATGTTTTCTTAATGAAAATGTAAACTGATTTAGAAAATTATTGTATTCTGAATTCTCATATTAAATAATCGATTTATTCGCATAATATGCATTATATCTAGTGCATATTATGCGAATATATATACTAGAAGTCGTAATTTATAAACTAATAGAAAAGTATACGGTGCATAATTTATAAACTAGCTAGTAAAGCGAAGTCATACTTTAAAACTACTAAAAATTAAAATTATTCGTTACACTTAATGATGCAGAAATGTACGCACTAAACACACTAGACTTAAGTTTTTAATTAAAGACAGTAAAAATAAGGTAATACTCACATGATTTAAAAAATAAATTTAGTAAATTCTATGCAATTGTTCTGATAAAATTTAAATTGTTATCAATAACAATTAATAAATTTTTAATTATTTTGAAACAAAATGTCAAATTAAGCATTTATTATTTTTTTAAATTACAAATTCGAAAATTTTTAGAGGAAGTATATATTTTTATTTTCAAGAATAGGTTTAAAATAACGTTAAAAGCGTGTATATATTTCAAGTAGAAGGTCATTTGCTGTTACTCGGCTATTTTATGTAAAAATAAAGTAAAACACGCATCTAATATCTATTTTCTAAATATCTTTAAAAAGTAATCTGTTTTCTCAGTTGGATAATTTTTTTTTTCGTTTTAAGCAATATAATGTAAACATAAACGAATTTCATGCACTCAATTATTTTTATGCTAACGCAAACACTTGTTCATATCTAAGCAACTATTTTCACAAACTGACCAAAGGAAACGTTTAGGTTTGAAGTATTAATAAACTTCACTTTTGTGAAAGGTCCTCGCAATTCACAATGATAGAAGAGCTACTTTAATATCGAAACTCGGTTAAAAGAATTTTTTTTTCTAAGCATTCTGTTGTGAAAGGGGCAATGTTCTATTAAAAAAACAATGAAAGATAAATGGCACCTATCTTCATTATACATCAGTCAATACCACCGAAACCGCTCCTTAATCTGAGCGACGCGTGTATGGATGATAAAAGTCGTCACTCTGTTTTATTTCCCAAATAAGATTAAAGTGATGTACTGAATGCTGCATAAAAGTCTGGTTGGACTGATACAGCAATTACGTGCTTTTGGTCTTCAAATGGAATCGGTCTTATGAGTCCTGGCGACGATACAATCGAACGGAATCGCTTGCCATGGCAGACAGACACGTTTTTACGTTCAACTGGCACATCGAGAACTTCAACAACCACCTGAGGAGGTCTTTCCGGAGCCCCACCTTCGTCGTGGACGCCTTGGCCAGGTCCGACTGGCACCTGTCGCTGTACCCCGGCAGCTTCTTCGGCGACGATGTCACCTGTCTGCTCTGGAGGGAGAAGGATGGACCCGGTAGCGTCACGGTGGACTTTGAGATCTCTATGCTGTCCACAGAAGATGCGTCGGACTGTACAGCAATACAGAGGACCGGGATGTTCTGATCGTTCGATGTCGCATCTGGGGGTGTGGCGGCGAAGAGATGTCGGAATCCGTTCGAATGGTCGCGCGCACGAGACTGGGTGAGGACCGCCTGGTCACTTTCACGTGGCCCATTGTGGAACTCGGCACTCTTCGACAGAACCCGAAGAAATCCATCCACCTGTCGTCCCCTCGGTTGTCTGTCTTGTCCTTGACCCTCTTCTTGGGCCGCGGCACCTACAGGGTCAAGGATGTCCAGATCGTTGCCAGCAATGTGGAGTGGGAGTCGGTGCTGTCTGTGACTTTCCGGATGCGGGTGCTGGACCATGCCGGGGGGACCCTCTACAGCGTGGAAGACAGCCACCTTGTCAACTACAACCACCGTGACTACCGGTGGCGTTTTCCTTTTGTGATCACTTCGAACCACAAGACGGCGGACGGGGACTGCTGCGTGTTCAACGACGTCCTCACGCTTCGATTCGAGGGCTCCTGCTTCGGGGTGTCGTCGAACAGCATCGAGGACATCCACTACGGTCCACCGACCCCTCCAAGATCGAACAGTTTTGCCGCTGAACACCTCACCGAGATTGAACCGTATTCCAAGTGTGGGAAGGGGTTTCGCAAGCACGTCGTTCTTTTGGGCGAGGATCTGAAGTACCTGGTGAACTCGACGTCCCCGTGTGACAGCCACATCAAGGCCGGTGGTCGAACGTTCCCTGTCCACAGAGCCCTTCTGAGCAGCTTATCAAGCGTATTTAAGTCGATGCTGGACGAAGGCCTCGTCCAGGTTCCTATCGAGGTGGATTCTGACACCATGATCCGGCTACTGTCGTACGTGTACACCAACACCACGCAGGACCTAGACTTCGAGAGTGCTGTGAGGCTGTACTCTGCTGCTGTCCAGTACCAGCTGAATACTTTATTTGTATATTTCAGGAATTAGAATTATGATTGATATCCAGGCATATGAATACATGGATGTCACAATTTTGCCCTCCATCGTAATTGCCGTCCATGACCGAAAAGCTTTGATCAACCCGTATGTGGAAGGCATAGTGCTCAAAGGCGGAAAAACCTACCATGGTTACGTCTCGATGGTGAGTCTCTTCTACACTGTAAAGTCTCATTCATTTATAGGGGAGACCGAGATTGGTTGAAACAGGTGTACGGGTGAACAGTGCCGTAACTAGGCTGGTGCAACAGGTTTACCCGCACAGGGCCCACTTAGAAGGGGGCCCAAAATGCTGTTCCTAAGGAATTATGTTATAAAATTAAAACATTTTCCACCTTTGTACTAAGAGGTTTGACGATTAGATTTTGACTTACTTAGACCCTAGATATCTCTGCTCACCAACATGAAAATTCTAACGAATGGCAGAACTGACTGATATTATCAACATGCCTAACTTTGGTTAGGTCACAGTGGAAATACAGCAACGTAATCACTATATTTGTCTTTTAGCGTATATGTGTTTTTGAAAAGAGGTAAGGATGCAAATAATAATATCAAGATAATTAGGCTGCAATATTTCGAGGATTTCATTAACGTACACGTGACGAACGTTATTTCTGTAGGTAATTTTGTACTTTAGTATTTGTATAGTGAAATGATTTGCAATGTGAAGTTTTTATGTACTTGTAGACTATTTCGTTTAGTCTACAAGTATTTCCAAATATTGGCCTGATATTTCCAATTGTGTTTAGTACTGTTTAATGTACCATTTGATTTTTATAGTAAAATTTTATAATTAATTTCATATGCAACCAATTTTTAGGTTTTTATTATTTTCTGTAAAATGTTTAGTTTGAAAAAACATGGAGATATGGGATAGGAGGGTATCCAAGTAAATGGTATTTCGTCACGTGGTTTTATTTGCTCTATAAATAATAGTTATTATACAGTTTACAGTAGCTTATAACAGTTTTATACTTGTACAGGCAACATGTTAAAAAAAATAGTTTTGTTTAGTTCTAGTTTTAACCCTTCTTTGCATAATGGTGGAAATTTCCATCGTAACATTGAATGCCCAAAAATTATATAAAAGAACAAGTTCACTTTAAGTTGATCGTGTCTGGATACCTTTTTAATGTCCATTGCATAAAAAAAACATAGCTGTCAAAAATAAGCAAGTGTCACTATCAGTAAAACGAGCTTGAAGTTGTCATTCCGCTGTTTGTTGTAGTTGCAATAAACGTATGATTTCGTTTTTAATTTGTTTTATTATATTTGAGTTTCTATTGCTAAAAAAGTGAAAATGAGTGGAAGAAAGGTTTGTAACATGTGTTTCTGTTATTTTTAGAGCAATTTCTGAAAACGTTTGCGTTTAATTAAAAAAATACCACATGATACCATCATATTGTTTTTTGCTAAATTTATACTATAAATATATACTAAGATTTTTTTTTACCATTTTTCCTTTAATTTTGAACATGAATTATATCACCTTGATTTATTTCACCAATAAAGAAGAAATCATGCAAAGAAGGGTTAAATAGTCTAAACAACTGTCGGGTGCACAAATGAGAAATATGAAGAACAAAAATTAGAAGAATGCAAGTCAATATCACAACAATTTGTTAAATGGATAAGAACAGAAACACCAGAGATCGGAGATGTGCGGAAGATGTCAAATCTACTACTGCTTTACAAACTGATGATACAACACTACACTTGACATCTACCCCTTCAACGAACGACAATTCCTAGAGAAGCAAAAACAAGGAGCCACTTCATGAAGAAAAATCTACTGCTTCACAGGATATTTTACTATAGTTTAACCATAATAATTTAAAAAGACGACGAGCCTGTACAAAGTACAGTCTCACAAATCGATAATTCCTTACCAAATATGTGTTGTATTGTTCCAGAATAAGTACTGCTAAATTACAACGATCCCCATTCTTGGTCTGCTGTTACGAATAAATTAATATATTCCCTTGTCACAGATGGTTCAGATGAAGGCGACAACATTAACTTAAACACGTTGAAAGCAGACGATTCATTGAGAAAATTTACAAAGGACAAGTTTAATGTTAAAGAAATTAATGGAGAAATTATTGAAAGAAAATGAATTTTATGCTGCATTAATCAAAATGCAGTATTTTGCTTTCCTTGCATGTTTTTGGTCCCAAATCGCATAAACTTTTAGACCTACAAAAATGATTTCATGGTTGGATGCATCTTCATCCGGTTATTCCCAATATGAAAATTCTCCGGAGCACCGAAATTCGTATGTGAAATGGAAAGTGATGGAAAATTATCTAAAATCAGGAAATGCAATTGATGATTATGTAATTAATTCAATTAATAAGAAAAAAGTGATATGGCGTGAATAATTGTAAATAATATTAGATGTTATTCTATTCTGTGCCAAAACTACACTCAATAACAAAAAAAATAATCGACGCACCAAGAAGGAATCATCCGATTGCTTTGAAATTTCGTATGCAAAAATGTTTTGCCCAAATATGCAAATGATTAAAATTTGGTGTCCAATGAATGTTTAGTGCGATCTCCAGCTCATCGGAACTGCGCATCCAGCAGATGTATTTAAGGAGTTGTTCTTGAACTGTTGTTAAAAATTTCTGCTGCATTGTGATTTAGGATACTTTTTAACGACTGAAAAAATGGCTCACCGCAGGATTCGAGCTCATTACGAGCAACTTTCAGAGTTTGAAAGAGGTCGTATCATTGGATTGAACGAGGCAGGTTGGGCAAATCGGAGAATCGCTCGTCATGTGAGTCGAAGCGATGCGGCGATTAGAAGATGCTGGCAAGAGTAGGTGGACAATGGCAGATTTTGAAATTAATAATTTAGAAATACTTTGACCTTGTGCAGCTCATATTCCAAATTTAGCTGATGTCCAAGCTGCTTCTACACAACTCCAGAAATAATTACTTTTTTTATTACTGTTTGGAGGTTCTTCAATTTTTTTCTCGTCCTCAACAACATGTTGGACATTTTAATGAAGTGCCTAAAATTATCACTTAAAAGTTTTTCTGATACAAGGTGTCATCCTGTGGCGGATCAAGTCAAGTGGGGGCCTCAAGCGGTAAAATTTTCGGGGCCCCTCAAACTCAAGTTCGAAAAAAAAGCTTCCAAAAAACGCATTAAGTTATTAACAAAAAAGAAAAGTATTCAAAAATTTCATACCATAACACATTAAATAAATTAAAAAAACAACATATTTTTATATGAATTTCCGTTTTGTTTTATATTTTGCAAATTCGTCAATTATTTTGGAAGTGTCAATTCGTCTAAAGATTTCTTCCTCTATATACAGAATTACCATATTAATTCATCTTTCTTCTTCCATAGTACTCTTCAAACAATTTTTTACACGCTTTAAAACAGAAAACGATCTTTCTCCTGACGCATTAGATAAGTGAAATGTTAAAAAAATTTTCAATAATATTTTAACATTCGGAAATGTGCAAGACCTTTCTTTGGCTTCTCAATAGATGTCTGGTGTGGTTTTTATGGTGCTCTCGTTATATTTTAGAAACATTTAAAAAAAAGGAAAATTCGTCTTCAAAAGAAAACATTTTTGTCATTTTAGTAAATATCCTTGAATTTTTTTTTATCGTGTTCTTTTATTTCTTCTATTGATAATTCCCAATAAAAAGATATTCGAAACGGCTCAACAACAATTTCATACGTCTGAGTTCTTTGAGATAATTCTGCCTTGGTGTTATCACATATGACATTTTTAATGAATTGACTATGAAATTTTCTCTTAATGTAAATTCATGTCCGATTTCTTTGTTTTCATAAAAAAATTTTTCTTCTCATTTGCCATCTAGGAGTTGGTCCTTCCACATTAAATGACAGCCCTCATGAATCAGTTGCCTCTTTTTTAACTTCTCTGAAATTGTAAAATTTTCTAATGACTTTAGTAGGATAGATCTTTTGAATAATTATCATTCCACTGATTGCAGTGATTTACTAGTAGCATTTATTCTTTGTAACATAGTATTCCAAATAACCGTCATTAGGGAGGATTCATACTGTCTATATTGCCAAGGTTGTCTATATTCAGAGAAAGGATATTTATGAAAGTGGATAACCTTTCTACGTTTTGTTTTTCAGACGGAAAAGAGAAACCTTCCTCCTCCCTATCAGACGAACTGCGTGGATTACAGGGAGCAGTGGAGGTAAAGGAACGGTACAGGACCGCTCAATCAGAGAGTAAGATTTAGTTAACTCACCTAAGACAGCTATTCGGATTAGTGCGATGTCTGTATTAACCGAAGAATCGCCCCCACCACACAGTCTGGCTAGTTTCGATCGCTATAGAAACGGAACTTGTTAATTTTGAGTACGTGTGAATCTGGCATAATTTTTTTTTGCTTTGGTAAAATGTTGGTGGCGGTAAAAAAAAAGTTGACAAATATAGATGTTGTTGCTACTAATGAATTACTTAATTTTACTTAATTTTAATAATACTACTTAAATTTTTCATAATTTTCAGTTGATGATAATCTGATTGATGCTATCATTAAAAACTGCACGAAGTTCTGCGGTAATCCTTGCATGTAAGTACCTGATTTGATATGTCATTTTTGTAAACTTTAGCTTGTTCTTTCAGCCTTATTTCAGTTTGGATAAGTATAATGACTGAATTTATTTATAACGAAACCATATAAGTTTAGCACAAGTTAAATTTTGAAGTACCACAACGAACATGCCGTCCAGAAAATAAACAGATGCCTTTAGAAATATTGGACACGAAATAATTAAATTCTGCCTTACTATATTGAAAGATGGAATACCTTATTCACTTTATATAATTTGTCTCAAATATCTTGAAATTAGTTATACTTTGAAAATGAAAAAAATAGTTGCAAGTATTGGAAAAAAATTATGTTTTGTAAAAATTATGCTTGGAAAATAATTGCATTTTTAGCAGAACTGTTAAGACTATCAAAGCAATCACTTCAGGTTCAGAAGAACAGCTTCTCTAAATTTCTATATTAAGTTTAATTTAAATTTTGTGAATACACTTGATTTTTTTTTTAAATGTATGGAGTAAAATTTATGATATTCGGACAAACATGCAAACACTAAAACAGACATAAACAGAAAGACAGAGACAAACTGAAGCAACGAAGTTCAGTTACTAAACGAATGTTTATACTTACAATACGCTGTTTCATGAAAGTATAGCCAGCCGTTATGAGGTAGTAAGGCACACACATATTTATAGACACACCAAACTCTGACACCAACCATTGATTTGTATTAGAGACCCAATACGGATAAGTGACTTGAAAGGGGGTAAAAGTAGTTCAATAATTTTGCCCCGTTTCAAGTCAACTTCAGGCAGCACTTTGAAGCGATTATATATCATTCTCATATACTCCCTCAATATATATTATAATTAGGGCAACTTTTTTGTTGCATTTATCATTCCCTAAAGTTGCATTTATGGAAATAAAGTTGCATTTATTTTTGATACACTAAAAAATCTAAAGTAAATTATTCATAAAAAATAAAAAATAAATCAATATACACTGACTATTTTAGTCGTGTACAACAGTATATAACACATCTTTAAATACAAAAGAACGTTGAATGGCCAATCCTTGGCCAGTAATTTCTTTAACATTGAAAAACTGCGCCAGCTGCAGTCATATAATATGCTGTATCGGATAGCAGAAGCGCAAAATCCTTTCCCTCAATATTCAGAGATTTTAAATCGTCATTTCCAAGGCGAACAACATATTCATGATTAACACTCACCTCACATACTCTGCAGTCGATTACACAAGTTTCCTCAGGGTTATCAAGAGTGCCAACCAATGTGTTAAGGTACTAGCGAATTATTTCACTTTCGTCTGTTAGGACGAACACCTTCTTTCCATGAACTTCTTGTTTGATACGCAATACTTCGGCGTTCGTAAGATCAAACACACGTGATCGAAAGGTTGATTGAGAGGGCAAAATATGAAATAGTAATTTCTTATTAATTAATTTTAAGCTAAATTTTAAAAAGTTGCAGGTGGTTGCATTTATGTAGAAAGTTGCATTTATGTTGTGGTTATGACTCACGTATAATACACCCCATGTAGAAGGAATTTTTGTTTTAGAACTTTACATGCAGCGGAGAACTTATGAAAAAAAGTTGCATTTATTGCAAAAAGTTGCCCTAATCATAATATATACACACACTGCTGTTTGTAAAAAATGCAACACCATGAAGGAATCATTCGAATGAAATGAAATTTGCAGCAAGTGTCAGTTATAGGATGTTATGCAAAGTAGTAAAGTTTCATAGCCACCTCGTATGCGTGGTGTGAGCAGCGCTTTCTGGACTGATGCTAAAAGCGTATAAATAGAGGGCTGTAGCGGGACGTTGAAAATAGTGCATGGTTATTTTTTAGTGGCGAAAGTTAAGTGAGACCAAAGTATGCCTCCACGACGAAATAGGGTGAAACTTCGACAACTTACGGAGTTTGAACGGGGTAGAATCATAGGCCTTCGAGAAGGAAGATTTTCCTATCACGCAATAGCAGCTCGTGTGCAGCGGAACAGTTCCACAGTGATGTGAGTTTGGAAGAAGTGGACCGACGAGCACCGAACAACTCGAAAAACTGGGAGTGGACAACGAAAGGTGACGTCAGCGCGCTATGATAGACATCTGGTCCACATGGCGGTGAAAGACCGTACAGCTTCCTCCACGCAGGTGGCAGCACTTTGGTCTACTGTTACAGGTGTACGAATGCTGGCTTTGTCAATTCGCCGACGTTTGCTGCACCGTGGACTGCGTGCAAGGATTCCTTTATACAGGATCCCCCTCACGCCAAACCATCGACGGCCGCGTCTGCAATGGGCTCATAAGCACAGAGCCTGGCGGGCTGATTGGTAACAAGTTGTCTTTTCTGACGAATCCCGCTTTCATTTGTGGAACCATGATGGCCGCATTCGTGTTAGACGCTATGCCGGTGAACGCTGCCTTCCAGAGTGAGTTATCGTTATAGTGATAGTGGCCGAACACACGGAGTTATGGTCTGGGGTGCGTTTTCGTATCATGGACTACGAATCGTATCAGCTGCTACGAATTGAGGGTAATCTGAATAGCAACAGGTACGTCCGTGAAGTGCTAGAGCCCGAAGTCGTTCCCTTCCTTCAAGGCATCCATGGAGCTATCTTTCAACAGGATAATGCACGCCCACATGTTGCAAGGAATGTTCGAGACTTCTTTTCGGCCAACACATGCAACTTCTTCCTTAGCCTGCTTACACTATAATTTCAAGAACACAGGAAATTCAAAAAATTATAACAAAAGTGGTAAAAATTGAAGAAATGTTGGTGGATCAGGGCATCATCAAGGAGTCTGTTCAGGCTCCTCCATGATGACGCCCTGATCCACCATTTCGTCATTTTTTACCACTTTTGTTGTAATTTTCTTGAATTTCCTGTGTTCTTGGTAATTATATACATTTGGCACACAGGTAGTCCGAATTTCTTGCAATTTTAGGGTAGCGGCCAAATGAACTCGCGAACATTTTAAAATAAATTTAATGAAATTTAATTATTATTTTCTTTGGAATGGCGACACAGTATAAAAGATCAGAATCTAAATTTATTTTTTCCGTTTTCATTTTGAGCTGTGTACCGTTATGTAACAATGAGACACAGCTGTTTTAAAATTAAAATATTTATTTAGATAATTAAAATATTTACAAGTAAGTTTACAAGTTAAAAGTTAGGGCACAGCCATCAACATCGATATTATATCTTTTTGTTTGCTTCGCAAACCAACTCCACGGGCAATGTGACCCCAACGAAAAGAACATTGTCACGGGCAAAGCCCATATATAGTCGTGACACGGAGTGGCAAGAGTGATCTAGGCAACCGGATGAGAATGATCCATTGGGGAGGAGTGGAGTGCTGGTTCCATAAAAAGACATGAATTCTCTAACAAAATCTTTATTCAATAACGATCATAACTGCCGTGAATGCTGTTGAGGGGCCGGATCCCTATACGGTTCTTGACTTTTCTATTCTAAGCGGCTCATGGGAAAAAAAGTGTATAGTTCAAAATGAATTCGCCAGAGGGATGAGAATTAAAAGAAAGATTATTGGACAGGGAATCTAGCAAGAAATTTCATTGGTAGAGGTCGGGAGTTAAGCGAAGAGGTAATTTTATCTTACAGGCAATGAGAGGAAAAATGGTCTTGGGAGGTCAGTCATACTGGGAGGTCCGGAGGTGAAAGGGGATGGTAAGATATATGACCTATTGGACTCATGAGAAAAATGCTCCTAGGCTGGCTGGCGCCTCCTAGTATATTTTTTCACGTGCCTTTTACAGTAGTTTCGCAGCCCATTGCATCAGAAATAAGTAATTTTGCAAGCTAAACTAAATTTATTTTCCCATGCCAAGATCTATCTGCTCCCATATATTTACTGTAAGATGTCCCATCAAGTGATATCATATAAGACAATGCAATCTGTCTGAGTATTGCTGATCAAGGAATTATTATTTGTTGATACGCAACTTGTAACTTGCTGCGCCATCTCTTGTAGCATTCGAATCATGACTGTTGTGTAATAAAAGAGCCAAATCATTGATCTCAGTACAGCTTGTATTTTATGAGTAACGAACTAGTGAGACATGTAAAAAGTTCTCTCAAGTCGACAGGATTTGATATTCTTGTTGCGAAACTCGACGGCACGATTCTAATTTGAAGTTTTTAAAGGGAACTAAGCATGACAAAAGTAACCAACAATGGTGGTCGTTTGACTTTTGTCATGACTTTTGTTTGACTGACGAAGGCGAAAGAGGCAGTGTTTATTGTTTCTCTTTTCGGTTGATGGATAGTGGGTGCATACCGAAAACAGCTGGCGAAGTTGAAAATTCGCCTCACTGCCGGGATGAACTAACTGAATGGGGAAAGAAAAAGTTAGAGAGAAAAAATGCTATGTCTCCCTTGTTTTGGAAAAGTTAACTGTATGGACGCAAAGGTCGCAGGCGGAAAGAGCCGATCCATAGGTCCTCGGAGTTCAATCACCGCAGCGGAACAACCCCATCTTGGAGACGTTGAACCCCTGCCTTCTCATCAAGGGCTGGATTACAACAACCATGGAGAAAGTAACCACAACAGCACCAGGGCCCATCACCCGGACCAAGGAGATCACCATATGTGCCTCATCTACCTTCGAGACAAAGACATTGGAGACCTAGAGCTATCCAGACCAAGGAGTACCACCCCCACCACGAGATAGACCCACAGCGACCTGCTACATGTGTGGCCTGCAGGGCCACTTTGCCCGAGACTGCAGAAGGTGTTTTCGTGCAGGGCTCCTCCCCCATCAGTATGCACTGTACCGGAAACGGATTTCTAGTGACCAAGATGTGTTTTCCAGATACTGGACATAACTTACTGGGACTCGTTGACACTGGCAGCAATGTGACTGTAATAAGCTAGTGTTTTGTCAGGTCTTTAAAATATAGAGAAATGAGGGGTGAACAGTTGTAGGTGATGCGGCAAACCAGTGGACTAGTAGATGTAACCAAAATCATAGAGGTAAGTGCCAAAGTAGGAGAAATTAATGACAAAAAATGAAGTTATAATGATGTTACCAATAGTAAGAATTATGTGATTGAAACGAGATATTTTTATAAGAATTATGGTAAACATTGTAATGAAAATATTAAGTGTATTGATAAAGTTTATGTGTCAGAGAGAAGTGCTGGAGATGTTGAGCTTCTGCCACAATTGCAGCAAGTGGGGATTACACGCCCCTTGACTGAAAATTTTAAAAGTCAACTTGTCCTTCGATATGGCTGAGTCGGTAGTTGATGGATGATCCTCTGATGGCGACAATGTCGCTTTAAACTTAATCGGTAGAATCTTGTCAGTAAATGATGTAATACAGCGAAGCAATCAAATAGAGGACGAATCTGTAGTTTAGAAATCGATTCATTGCTTGGTTACAGTGTTGCAGCCAAATTGAAATATGTATTACGACACATGACGGCGGCAAAAGTAGAATATTCTATACAAGACTCGAAGCTGGAATGACAATGTCCTTAGCGTAAATCTGAGCGAGACGTCTTTTCCTATTTTAGGGGTTTTGATTTCCACCATGAACTTTATTCAAAATGTCACCGATACAGCTTCTTAGTGCCATGCTTTTTTGTTAAAAATCGTCTTTTGATGTGAAAAGCAATAGGAACGATTTCACATAAAAAGCACGAATAATTTCCTCATGTCCTAATTTAACCGAATTGACATACTGGCATCAAAGAAATTTATTTGTAATTCAATAAAACAACGACAAATATGCGTAGATAGGTAGTTTACCACGAAATGGCTTCAAAATGTCATCTACACTTCTTCGCGCAATTCTAAAAATCATATTTTGGTAAGAAAAGCAATAAGAACGGTTTCTTATGAAAAGCACGAATGATTTCTTCAAGCCCTTATTTACCCGAAGTGACATACTGGCATAAAATAAATTTATTTCTATTTCAATACAACAGTGGAAAATATGCGTAGATAGGTAGGTAGTAGAACTAACGTCTCACTGGAGCAACACAACGGGGTATTGGGGAAGGTCCGTGATAAACCCCAAAGGGATTTGGGGAAACACCTCGTCAATTTAAACCACTATACGATGACGATTACAACACTTGAGCTACCATATCGCCTGTTAAAACTTCCAAACCACACAAACTTGAGGACATTTGGGGTCACTACAGATGTAACGTTCATCATCCCCACCTACACGAAGGGCTTTGATTGGATAGAAAAACAGTACGAATCGTTCACAATGAGAAGACATCCAACATCTAATATATTTAAGTTCTGATTATTCCAAGAACATTAAGAAATGTATACAGTATTTACATCATCACATTAACATCGTTACAACAATACATAAAAGTATGTATATAACATTCCAGCGCGGTGACCCTACCTCACTCGTTTCTTGTCTCTCTCTCACTCTCTAACAGTCGTCTCCAACGCGCTATGCCGCAGTCTAAAAATTACTCAACAGTAATTGTCAACCGACCAACCAGTCTAGTGGTCAAGATGTTGACCTCTGGATCGGAAGGTTTCTGGTTCGAATCCGGGCTCAGGGCATGGATGTAAATTGTGCTATCCTATGTTTTGGGCAATGAAAATCCACCCACTGGATGCCCCTTCACAAGTGACCATCACTTCCAGCCTTGTAGTGGCCAAAGGACATGTCGTTAGTGCCCGCCATTGGAAGAAGTAACCATCACTTCCGGTCTTGTAGTGGCCAAGGATAGTGTCCAGTGCCCGCCATTGAAAGAAAAATGTCAACAACCATTCAGAGATCATCTGGACAAACACCACCTGCTCTTCTCAAGTCGTTGTAAAGGGCGAAAAGAATTAGTCAATCATTGGGGAAACAACAGCAGCTGTCGCCCAAATAAAAAAAAATCAGAATATATTCGACATTCCGATGACACCATGGTCTAGGCACCAGCCCTGCAAGTGATCCTTCGTAAAGGTTAAACACAACGGATTTTCTCATGATGCCACGCCGTAAATGTAATGCGATTCGTAGAAGTTAAATTTTAAACACTGATTCAAAATTTTACAACTTTGTTCTTATCACTGTGGATGATATTTCGCACGATTTTCAAAGCGTTGTTCATAACGACAATTTCGTTCCACAGATAAATTCCTTATCTAAGGATATTTGTCAGTTTCACGAAACTTATCCAATCCGTTCCTTGAAGAGTTTTTCTCTTGTGATTTGAATCTACTTTACGACTCTCTCTTCTCTACTCTGAGACCTTTTCTTGAGCGGGAAATTCAATCATCAGTTAGTCAATCATTAGTTTCGCAGTGAAACAACCAACTGCAAATTATGATTCGCACCATGGGATCTTCCATATTTAAGCTATGACAACCCATTTACTAAATACGCTAAGGTTGACAGGTCCAGTTATTTCCCAAGAACACTATAATTAACATCGCTTTTAATTTTATACCTACTTTCTAGATTTCATAAATATATCTAAAGCAATGGTTTATTTAAAATTTTTGGAAAAGTAATTACTTTTCCAGCTGTTCCGGTAAAGTAATGAAAGCAATCTCAATTTTCAATTACATTCCAGCTTCTTCGCCACTGCCAAATTAAAGTTGATTTAAGTATCGATACTAAGATTTTTTAGTGTAAAACGTGCTTAAAAAATAAGCAAGGAAAATTGAAATGATGTACAAAATTCCATGAATATATATTAAAATACTTATATGTGAAATTTTTAACAAATATACAATCTTAAAAATAGACAAAAATTTAACAAGACAAGCAGTGACTGTGTTAAGATCAGTCAATAAATGACAGTAAATGCATGCCGTATGCAAAGTGTTAATAAATCATACCCATCTACATGTATATATCCGTGCGCACGCATACAGAATCTTCAATCGGGATATACTGATTTTGCATTAGAATGACCTCAAACGGATAGATAACATAAAATGGGGTGAAAATATGCAATGCACAAGCATCCAATTTTTATTTATCCAGATTTCGTCATCAACAATGACATCTCTACTTTGGTTAAGTGGTGTAATTTGTTTTACATTATTCAGAGTAGAGATGCGACATCGATGTCAATGTTTTGAAAACATTGATGTTTTATAAAAAAATCGATTTATTGGAGCCATTTTTTTTAACCTCATTGTTTTTACATTGTTGTAAACTATTCTCATTGAAAAAATAATGAGATTAGTTTGGGTCAATATTCGCAGTCTTTGAAAACAGCACTTTTGAGGATGTCTTGTCACGGATACCATTTATTTCATAACACAAACTATTCTCATTATTTCTTGAATTCCTTTCTTGTGCTTTTAGACTTCACTTACAAACCTGATGAATATTTTTATCGAATTCCAATTTGTTTTATATTGCGTTCGGAAAATTGGCAATAAACAGGACTTCACTCTAATTTTAATGTATTGTTTTACTTTGTGTTTGACATGAGGACACATTTTCTAACAGCACATAGCACAGCCTTAGTTAAAGGCACGTATTATTTGAAGGCTATTGGAAAATTGATGAAGTAGACTGGGAGTTGTTTCATCTAAATTAAATAAACACGTCAGGTTAATTTGGTAACCTTTCATTAGGTAGAAACCATGCTATTCAAATGGGAAGCTTAGTCCGAATGATAATCTTCTCCGAATGATTAAAAAGTAATAAAAAAAAATTATAATGTAATAATTGAAAGAGTATAGACAAAAGAGCGATAAAGTTTCCTCAGAAATTCACGGAAAGACATGATATTATTTCAATAACGAAAATTTTATTGCCAGAATAGTTAAATTTTCCACCTGCAAGAGGTTATTCAGTTGTTTCGGTAGTTTGTGCAATAGCGCAGCACAGTTTGCAACGCAGCTGGGATTACAAATGTTCAGTACAACGCCTGTCGTTCGTGAGAATGGCACGACATTGTACAACATTGAAGAGGGTTTTGGATGTAAATCATGTCAAATGATGACTTCTGTCAACACGATAAATGACTACGACCGACTTTTGCATACCTTTGGCTTTGAGTAGTCACACAACCAAAAGTCACATGGTGTAGGGTCTGAAGGCCTTGGCGGCTATTTGTGGAGGAAAAGAGCGACTGAGATCACTTCCATCGCAAAATGTTGATCGCAACAGGAGCTGGACAGGACCTGTGATGTTCGAAGGCGTTCCATCTTGCATGAATGTTACACTATTGCCACTCTTTCAAGGAGGGAATGATGCTGTATTTTAAAAATGCTGCATAATGGTCGCCTGTGACAGAAATAGTTCGAAATGTAATTCCGTGGACTTAATCAAAGAAAAAGGGGCCCATAATGAATGACGCAGCCAGCCTGCACCATGCTATCACCTTTGGCTGATGCAAAAGGATTTCCACAATCGCGAGTAGGTTCTGATGCAACAGTTGTGTGCATTTACACTACCGTTAAGTGAAAATTTCACCTCGTCTGTCTGTAGGACGTTTGACAGCCAGTCATTACCGTTTTATACCTCTTGAAGAGTACAATTTGCAAATTTATGACGTCTCACTAAATCGGTTGGCTTCAGTTCCTGTACGCGTTGAATTTTTATGGATACTTCTTGAGGATGATCATGAGTGTTCGTCACATTTGTGTTAAAACGTTTTTGCAAGTTTGATTAGTATGCGATTTATAATATACGTATGAACGCACTGGAAAGACAAAAAGCATTGGTAAAAAGTGAAGTTACTCTTACCGAGATTATGAAAATATCACAAATTCGGTTTGTTCATTAAAAAAAAAAAAAAAAAAAAAAAAAAAAAAAACCACTCTTGAAAAGATCATTTTTCCAGTTTTGGTTCTGCTACGGATAACAGGAGTTCCCGTTTTATCAGTACACCGGGCACTTGGGAAAAACAAATGTCAATTCATTTGCAAATGTCCAAGTTACTTCTTTACTTTTTCGATCTTGGTGGATATTTTAATCCATGCATATCTTTTGATATCTAGGTTTAGTAAGAATATAGTAGTGTTGTTCTATAATCTAATACTACAGGCTACAATATATTTTTTGATCCATCGCTGCTGTGGTAAAATTCTTTCAGTATTTGAAGTCTTATCAAAAATCCCAGAAAAGAGAAATGGATGGTAGAAATAAATTTGAATATTTTAAAAGATCCATCTATTGTTATTGTATCGTTTTTTTCCTTCTGTCTGTTGTACGAGGCACTTTCGCTAGCATTGAAATAATAACTGATTTACACAGACTCCCAACCTGGTTCAAATGGTACTGCACGACAATTCGCTTGCTGTTCTCGACTCAGTTCAGCCTCGTAATCTCTTGTTTCTCTCTACTCTACAGTTCCCTCTGCGATTTCATCACTTTGTGCTCTAAGTACCTCGAAGAAAAGCTGCAGAAGTCGAGAGATGAACGCGAATTTCTGCATCTGATTCAACTCTACGGTGATATATCTTCTGGTATCCAGAGTTTGGACGAGGTATTTTCACTGCACACGTTCATCATCCTCCAAATTTGTATGCTGGCCTGCTTTTTCACAGGCTACGATTTTGCTTTCAGGAATTCTTTGTACTTCAACACTGTCATATATTACTCTTCATTGTTGATATTTAATTTTTCGCTTATCCTCAAAATAATTTGGTCAGCTTCGATATTCGAGTCAGTGTCACGAGCTCTGGAGAATCTTATGATCATGTATGGAATAATTCAAGGGTCACGTAAGGAGTTCAAAACATTTCTTAACAAATACTCGACACGCAAGAACAAGTTGACCTTGTGGAAGATGTATGACATGAAACGGTCACTTATTATTAGCGTCATTGGAACACTACTTACTTACGGAATTCTTTTAGGAACTCTTGGGAATGTTCAAAACTGAACATTAATTTGTTAGAAGTTAGAAATGTTCATAATGTTTTAACTCTAAAATTAGCAAACTCGATTATATGAGTGCATAAGTGTAAAAATATTTGAAATAGATAGCTATAATTACTCACATAAATTATTCAAATCGTGTAATATACAAATATTAGACGTGAAAACTCAAGGAACAAGAAGTGTTCAACACTTGCTACAGTTCTTACTAATGCCATAACAATTCAAAAGCACCAAAGTTTCTTCTTAAGTTCTCAATATTTTCGACATCGTCCAGAGTTATTTCATTTAACCGTAGATTAATCCACGACTGTAGGACAGCAGAGGTAAGAACTACTGGTCTTTTGAATGCCTCCGAAACTGAGCCACCTACAACTGTCAGGTTGCTAGCTAGCAATAACGGACTTGCCCCCTGAGAGAAGACGACCTCAACTGATGAAGAAAGCTTTATTTTATGTTGGATGGTTGTTTGTATTTAGGTTTTGTTGCGAAAAAGCTATATGTGTCCTAGCAGCGTGAAACACAAGACAACGTAAAGTGAAAAAAGGTCTTGGAAAGTAAAAAGAGGTATTAAAGAAAAGAGTACTGTGATAAAAGCTGGAACAAATCGCTTAAATATACCTGGAGACCGTGTTGCCATTGAGATGGGTAGTTTTCAGGTGTGTTTGTTATTAATTTTAATATATTTTATTTTGAATGTCAAGTAAAGGCTATTTTCTAGCACACATGTGCTCTGCTGGCCACCCAAAATGCAACACCATGAAGGAAGCATCCAAACTCCGTGAAATGTGCACCATGCGTATACCGCGATATCATATGTAAATGATAAGCATTTCAGCGCAGACACACATCATTGGCGCCTGTAGCGCCACCTACAAGCGCTTTATAATTGGAGAACAGAATGCCGTTTTGAAGTACTGGAATTCTTCTTTCGTACGGTTGTCTTGCGTGAGCATCTTCAGTAGAATACGAGCGTCGTTCGAGCTCGTCTCTGAGTTCGACCGAGGAAGAATTATTACCTGTAGAGATTGCGAATTATCCTTCCGAGAACTCGGTCATAGTGTCGTACGTAACCAATCAACATAGATGGGGGATCTGTAATCGATGGATGTAGGACGGATCGACAGACCGATTGCACCCGACTCATCATCGCAGACCTACACATGATGACGCATATTGTGCGCATGACAGTGATGGATTGCTCTGCCACATCAGAAACCATATGACAAGTATGGTATATTGCACAACAATCGGTGTCCGTACGTTTTTTTTTTTTGACGTCGTTTGTAGCACAGTGGAATATCCGCAGGGCGTCCATTGCTGAGATTTCCTTTGTCTCAAAACCACAGGAGTTTGCGTATGCAATGGTGCGATGAACATCGGACATGACAACCCAATGGCACGACATTGTCGTCTTTACAGAGGAATCACGCTTCTGCCTGCAACCACAATGGTCGATTAGAGTCTGAAGACACCGTAGAGGGAGGTTGCTTAACTATTGCTTTAACTTTTGACTGCTGTATCACAAATCGTCTCGTAACTAGTGTGGAGGGGTCTCTCAGACCTCGCTCACTAAAGTGCGTATAAAGTTGATTAATACAATATATTAATGAAAGATTTATAGATAATTATTATTTACACAATTTAAATTAAGATAATTCAATTCTTAACATGAAATACATTTTATATTACTATATAAGTTAAGAAGATTCCATGTCTGTTCAAGCTCAGCTTTAGGACCTAATTTTGCAGGACGTTTCAACCCTGGAAACTGTAAAACTGTGTTGTGTTTTGGTGTTCTAACGGCACGATTAGGTCCCCCGCCCCAGGGCATCCCATTTGAAGTTATTTTTTCCGTAGAAATATTCTTCTTGTGAAGACGTGCTTGAAATGTTTTCATTTTCATCTGCCTAAATTTCCGAATCCGTTACGTGTTCGCTTTCAATAATATTATCCGAAATTTCACTGTCCCAGTACTCTATTACCAATCAATTGTCAACAATATCTTGAATTTCTTTTTGTGCAAGATACGCTGGTCGTCTTTTAGTAAAGTTTGCCATTTTAGGCTCTCTGCCGAAACTCCCTACTCAAACTTAGACGATTTCATTCAACAAGAACGGTAACCCAAATGCCGTGAAGGGATCGAAGTGACCACGCGGGAAATGCAAATACTCTAAAACACGAAATAGTTTGGGCAGCCAAATCAGTCTTGGAATGTGGCTTCTGTTGGACGTAGTAAGATGGTACTGAATAGGACAGGGACCAATATTCACTTTAAGTGGTGGAAACGACCTGTCAAAAATGACTCGGGGTCTGTGAGACCAATGACAGCAGTTAAAGGTTAAGCCGCTTTTACACCGGAGTTGCAAATAAATTTCTCCCTCTTTTTGTGGCGTGAACGTTTTACGTTCCCCTATGTTGACCCTTTTTCAACCGACTCCGGTTTAAACGCTTTGTCGACTTTATCGGCAACACCAAAACCACCATCCGACCGCACTCTTCTCACTCCTTTGTAGAGAAAAGTGATCACTATTCACCAAGATGTCGAGTGTGGAGGTTGTTTTGCTTGCCGCAGCAGTCTGCGTAATGTTGTCGATACAACGGGCACCCCGGAGGTAGTGGGTGAGCCTATCGTTAAAAACGAGAGCTCGGTACAGTGGAAGCGAGCTGTTAAAAGATTTAAATAAAAATGATTTTGACCCTCTGTCAAGTGAAGTAAGATCGGATGGAAGTTTAAATTTTTTTTGAGAATGGCCAGCTGCGATTTTGAATATTTGATTGTGATAATAGGGAATAAGATTGTGAAGCAAGATACCAATTATAGAGCAGCTATTGCGGTTAAAGAAACACTTGCAGTTATTTAGCACCTTTAGCAAGTGGAGATTCATACACTAGTCTCAGTTACTTGTTCAACAAATCTAAAAGTTGAACATCAATGTTTGTGCCAGAAGATTGCGAGGCTTTGATATATCTGCTCAAGAACAACGTGAAAGTACGTAACAAATGTGAAAGTTTTCTAGTACTTAAGAGAATATGACTCGCATTCTATAAGGTTAAGTCTCAACAGTACACTCTTTTTACAAAATCTGAACACATGGGATTCAATAATCTCACGAAAAAGAACGTTAAAACAATAGAGTATATTTCAGAAATGTTTAAATTAGTACTGTCATGTTTATATTGTATATAGAAAATATTTTTTTGCATAATTAAAATTACTACACCTAAAAAACTTCTAAATACACTCATTGCCATAAAAATTTGCGCACCAAGAAAAAACTGTGGGATCGTAACGAAACTTGGCATGAAGGTACATGTCGGCCAGATATGCAAATGATTAGAAATGCAGCGTGATTGCGCATTGCGTAATGCCACTAGAGGGCGTTGAACTTCGTTCTCCTTGGAGTATAAAACAGGTAAGCAGAGCTTGTTTGAGTGTACTTAATCTTTTGCAAAGGAAACGCTGAGGTAGACATGCCGTTACGCCACAATCGAATACAATATAAGCAGCTGTCAGAGTTCGAGAGGGGAAGAATCATCGGGATGATGGAAGCTGGGTGGTCAGCTCGGCGGTTAGCTCGTCAAGTAGGCCGTTCTGATTTTACTGTGAGGAGGTGATGGGAAAAGTGGACAGAAGAGACATTATTTACACGGCGACTAGGCTCAGGACGCCCTCGATTGACCAGTCGTCGAGAAGACCGTCACATCATACGAAACGCCAACTGCCTCAATACGAAGAACCAACTGCCTCATTGGCCGCTATCCAGACACAAGCAGCACCTTCATTACGGGCCCCTGTGTCTTACCGAACCATCGCAAGGCGCCTGGCTGAAGGACTTCTAGTATCGCGGCGCCCATTACGTGAGCTGCCAATGACACCCACTCACCGTCGCCTCCGTTTGGAGTGGTGTCGCGCACGACGGGATTGGACTGCAACGGAATGGAACCAGGTCGTCTTCAGCGACGAATCTAGATTCAATTTGAGCAGTGATGACAATCGTGTTCGTGTGTGGAGGCCCCGTGGTAAACGCCTCAATCCTAACTTCGCTTTACAGCGACACACCGCTCCCACAGCTGGTGTGATGGTATGAGGTGCCATTGCTTACGATACACGGTCACCCCTAATATTGATGCATGGCACAATGACGGCCAAGCGGTACGTCCATGACATCCTTCAGCGACATGTGATGCTACTCATGGCAGGGCTTCCCAGGAGCCATTTTTCAAAAAGTCAATGCTCGGACACACACAGTAAGGATGTCACAAGAATGTTTCCGCCACATTACCACCCTTCCCTCGCCTGCTCGATCCCCAGATTTGTCACCAATCGAGGATATCTGGGATCATTTGGGACGGAAAGTTGTACACCCTACGAGTTTGGTCGAACTAGAGGCGCGTTTACAGCAACTGTGGAACGAGATATCTCAGGACATAACTTACCGAACTTGTATGCCTCAATGCCTGCTCGTATCGCATCGTGCATTCGGGTCCGACAGAGTACTAAAACTTCCGTTCATTTGTACTTTTTTCTGCAATAAATGATCTTTTTTCCAAAATCAAATTTTTATGTCAATGAGTGTATTATTATAGACTAGAGGCCTGCCCCCTGTTCGCTGACTCTGATTCGACCATTCGCAAAGAAGTAATTGCTCATATTTTAACGACGGCATGTCAGCCTCAATTGAAATTATGGGGAAGGTGAAAAGTCTGTACTGAAGGGCTCTTACTCATTGCCCATGAAAAACACATTTAACCATCAAAGTAAGAAATCATTTGTAGCTGAACGGGCATCAGTATTCCTTGGTTGACTTCTTGCGATTCAAAAGAAAGATTTTAGTAAACTCATATCCATAAGTTTAGGAATTCGCCATTACGCATATTTGCCCCGTGCCGCAATAGCCTCTTTAGAGGATTAACGAATTAGCAACCAATGGATTGCGATTCAACCACAGACCGTTGTGCATGTGCGAGCTGTTGCACGTTAAACCATTCGTGGCCGCCAAAGTCTTCACGTTGGCGTGGAGTGGTAGTTTGGAGAGTTGGGTGACATCTCAGGTATTGACCTCGTCATCTGACTGCGTTACACCAACCCAACCAGACAGTCGTGTATGTGCGGGCTCGTAAAATCATCGTAGCCGCCAATGTCCTCACGTTGGCGTGGTGTGTTAGTTTGGAAAGCGGAGTGACAACTCAGGCATCGACCTCGTCATTTGACCATGTTACAAAATGACGAGGTGTTGTCCTCGAATCAAGTCGGGGTTGATCCCGAACCGTAACTAGTAGATTGTTGTGTTGCTCCTGTGCGACGTTAATTAACTATCTATATATATAATTCTCTTACGTGGCACGCAAAAAAGACGTTATTTGTAATCGCGTTTTGGCAACACTGTACGATTATTTGTTTATCGCGAAGTCTCGCGCATCGATTGAATTTATAGCGTTATCGGAAGAAATTGTATTGAAAAAAAAAAAAAAAAAAAGGAAATTTTAATGGGCTGTTGCAGTTAGTTTATAATAGAAAACGGAGGATCTTTTCAGGGCCATTTAAAAAACGGTCCTTTTCAGGGCCAACAATTATCTCAACAAGACGCTTGCACTACAACTTTCGGCAACAAACTCAATGAAAAAGTGTGGGTCGTTTGAGTGCTGGGAAAATGTACACACAAACAACATGCAGGGTATTCAATTTCCAAATCAGCGCTCACATCGGGTCAAAATTTGCTCAAAGTTTTCATGTGAATTCTGATTCCAGAGGTACTATCTTTTCTGAAAAACAGCAACATATTTAGGTTTGAAAAATATGTTTTTGGTACATCATATTTTGTAAACAATTCCTTCTGCTAGGAGACATGTCTTCATTGAGGCGAGCGAAGCGAGCATAGGTTCGCGCAGCGAACCAATGAGGATTGCTTCGCAATCCTCCGGGGGTTGGCGAGCGTTAGCGAACAGGGGGCAGGCCCCCTAGTTGATATGAAATCATTACTATTGCATTATCACAATGAAAGACTATATTTACCAAACAAAGAAGCTATATTGATGACGTATCGAAGCTATGTCGTGTTGAAAACTAACGATTTAAATAAAGAGAGAATTAAAGAAAGAATTAAAGTAATTACAGAGAATGACATCTCGCTCAGATTTTCGTTAAGGAAATCGTCATTTCAGCTTCAGGTCTTTGAGATTTTTCTTTAGTCACCGTAATGTGTCGTGATCTACGTATATTTCAAATCGGCAGCAATACAAAACAAGCCAATGAATCGATTTCCAAACTGCAAGATCATCTCCCGACTTGATTGCTTCGTCGTATTACATCATTTACTGAAACGATTCCGCCATTTCAGTTTAAAGTGATTATATCTACCATGAGGAGTTCATCCATTAATCTTGAGCTCTGTCAAATTGTAAGACACGTATCTATTATTCAAGCAATTCATGTTCAGTTTATTTTGTTTTAAAAATCAGTAATGAATAATTAAACTTCTCATTATCTTCCAATGTAGTCTTCTATGACATATACCATTAAATATTCATATTTGGATTCTGTATATTTGGTAGAAAAGACTGCTACTGAATACAGATGTATGAGAGATAATTTGAATTAGTCGATGTTGTGCATTTTGCATTTTTATGCTTATTCAAATTATTAAAATTATCGGAGCTGCGTGCAAACAAGTAAGAATATTCTAAAATATATTGCTACTAAATAGGGGTAGTCCAATAGTCAGTCATTTTGATTATTTTGTATGAAGTTGTATTACGTAACAGCACACACATCACAATGACTGGTTACTTATATGTACGCTAAAGAACATTTTGCAAATTTAAATGTGTCGTCACATCATAAGAGCACTGGTAAGTTTGAATCTCAAAAATATGTCTACAAAATTTTGAATACTTGAAAATACGTGCCCGTTTTCTTCAGCAATTAGACTGCTTAGTGCTCTAGCATTAAATTAACAAAATTCAATTTTAATTTATAAAAATTATTGTATATGCAGCAGTGTAGTAAAAAATAGAAATAATTTAAGGCTTTGCATGATTTAACGTGGTTAAAATCACTGATTATTTATATTATATATGCGTATGTATAAGTTGAACATTTTAACTGTAATTTACAATTCCAAATGCAATAGCATTGTGCATGTTATACTCCTAATGTACTGACCTTTTCAAAAAGTCCCTATCTCTTTTATTTAAGCAAATCCCCTACTCATTAATTAAAAAGAGGTAGTTGATTATGTTATTAGACATTTTGATTGAATAGTTAATGCATTTCTTTGGAATAGAAATACTTATGGTCACCACTATGTATAAATCGAAAGGCAACAAACCCAAAAACTTCAAAACCTACGCGAGAGATGCTTTCAAGAAGTCACTCATCACAAGCTTTCCGGAGATCGCCACCGCCAAATACCGCAGGAAGAAGTACTTGAAGATCGTCGTGTTTGTCATTTGTCTTTGCGGAATGGTGTATCAGACGACAGAGTTCCTTCGAATATATTTGACATACCCAACAGTTGTGGACATACAGATCACCAATCCTGCAGAGATAGAGCAACCAGCTATTACAATCTGCAATAGAAACACGTAAGACATTTTACCGATGGAATTTTTTCTGTAAGTGGTTCTTAAAGCCCGGTCATAATCAAAGTTATAATTTATGTGCGCTGAATGTTTAAAATAGTTCAGATTACGATTCCTAATATTTTGAAGGGTTTCATCATACGAGTGAAATTTGTCTATAACTAGCAACTGCGTGGCTAATCCGGCGTTGCCCGTGCCAGTTGCTTTTGTGGAGTTATTGGTTTGCTTCGAAAACCAAATGGGCATTGCCCGTGACAGCTCTTTTCGAGGTTCACATTGCACGTGGTGTCGGTTTGCGAAGTAAACCAAAAGATATAAATATTTAATTGATTAATTATTGTCTATAACTAGCAACTGCGTGGCTAATCCGGCGTTGCCCGTGCCAGTTGCTTTTGTGGAGTTATTGGTTTGCTTCGAAAACCAAATGGGCGTTGCCCGTGACAGCTCTTTTCGAGGTTCACATTGCCCGTGGTGTCGGTTTGCGAAGTAAACCAAAAGATATAAATATTTAATTGATTAATTATTTATTAAAATAAAACCCAACTTATAAGCTGGTGTACAATTTTCAGCAGATTTCAAATCCGTTAAAATTTTTATTCTATCGTTACCGATCGCTGAGATAGAAAAAAAGCACTGAAGAACACCAGTGATAACTTTAATCATTTCTTTTGTTTCACTCGAATCCGTTTCTCAGGAAATGAAAATGAATGAATCTCGAATCAAACGAATGTCATTCGAATCTGTTCGCTCCCATTCGTGACGGAAGGTGAAAAAAACTTCCCGTGGTTCCAAAGGCTGACGTTAGTAGTGACGTGAGGGAGAAAAGTCTAAATATTTTGATGCTTCTTTATTTCCGAAAGAAGAAAGAACGGTAAAAAAATTGCTTATTTCGTTTGAAAATTTTCTTGATCGAATTTTAAAATTCGCCGTGACCCAAAAATTGCAAAAAATTCGGACTACCTGTGTGCCAAATCTCATTACTTTAAGTGCCATAGATTCGTCAGGACTTTGCATGCAGAAAACAAACAAGCAAGCACTTCCTTTTATAATATCAGAGACTCCATCTATGGTGACCATGTAGATTATCACTGCTTCTATAACAAGTGCTTTAACTATTGGTCTCAAGAGGAACCTGGCATAACATCCAGCTAATCTAAATAATGTTAATGCGAAGGCATTATTTCATTGGATTTGCATTTCGGTTTGTGCTCAATGGTTTAAATTCTAATCAGAAAACCTTTTCCTTTAACCAACGCCCTTATAAGCCAAATGAACCAAGTTACAAATTATTGTGTCCTGCAACTTATGTATTAGGACTAGGAAATCTATTGCGTATCTAATGCTAAATTTGTTTATTATAATGTTATTCATTCACATATTCTGAAATACATTGTACTTCCTACCACATTGTAATTTTTCATTATTGAACGGTATAGAAACCTCTAAATAGAATCAACGATATTGTTTTTTAGGGTTAAATTTTATTATGCAATATCAGGGAGTTATGAAAGTAATAGTACATATAATGTCTGGTCAGTTTTGAGTTTAATGGCGTAATGGCCATATTTGTCTAAACTGCGACAAACACAAGACAGGAAACATCACGTACTGGACATACACACTCAATGTAAGCTATACTTATAGAGAAATGCACTCAGGAAGGAATGGGAAAAATTATGAGTTGCAATCTTTATTGTGATAGAACGTATCTGAAAAGGACTTATAACAAGAAATGCAGCTTTTCAACTTCTTCCTCCATGCAAAACGTTGTTATTTCTTTCCCCAATAAATGGCTAAAACATACACCATGTGGACAAAAGTATTAGTAACGGGTAGGCCAGGCCCTTCTTATGCTTGTATTACAGCTGCAACATTTCGAGGCATACTTTCCACACATTCTCTGTAAGTCAGGGCATGAATTGCTCACCATGCCTCTTGCAAGGCTGTGGGGAAAGATGGTTGTGAAGATTAATTACGTTTCGGTGTCGTTCTAGTCGCTCCAGTTTGTCCCACAAGTGCTCGAACGGATTGAGATCGGGGCTCTGAACAGGCCAGTCAAGCAAATTCACCTCATTTTCAGGAAACCAGTCCAGCACACTTTTTGCAGTATGACATGGAGCTCTATCCTGTTGGAAGAAACAACTATCACTGCCGTAGTATTGCCATAGTTTAGGCAAGGTCGAGTTATTTAGAACGTTGAGGTACACGTCAGCGTTCATGTTACTAGGTACATAAAGCAATGGGCAGAGTCCTGACCACGGAAACAACTCCACGCTAATAAGGATCCTCCTCCGAATTTCTGCAGTGTCCAAATACTTTTTTCCATATAGGTATTACGATCTTCAGCTGGGATTGCTTTCGGTTTCAACAATTTCTGTACCATCTAGCAGCAGATCCACTCTAGGAAAATCGTTCGCACAATCGTGCGATTACCCTTTGACCCACTCCTTTGACCTCATTGCCTAAATCTTTCGTTGAACATACTTCCAATGTCACCACAATTCTTCCCTTGAATAATTTACAAATACAAATACAAATACAAATATTGACGACCAGCTACAGGCTCAAGCCCAACAAGGCTGGTCCTTTGTTTATGAATTCTCCAATTCCCACTGACTATCCAATTGTGTCTTAAATTCGTACACTCCCTTTGAACTAACTATATTTTCTGGCAACGCGTTCCAACTGTCTATTACCCTATTAAAGTAGTAGTTTTTCCTTAAATCCCGATTAAAATGTGTCTTATTCAATTTATACCCATGGCCCCTTGTTCTGTTATCCCTATTGAAATTTAAGCCCTCTGTGTCCCCTTGTTTTACAAACTTGAAAAGCTGAATCAAATCCCCCCTCCTTCTTCTTCTGTTTGTTGACTGATTTTAACAGAGACATTTCATGTGTGCAAAATCTATGCAATGCCTTGTATATTCAAGTTATTAGTTTTTAAGTTAGTCAATCATTAGTTAGTTAGTTAGTTTGGTCAAGCATTAGTTTTGTGTCTGCTTTCAAGTAAGAATCTAGTGGTAGGTTAGTATGCCCAGAAGGTTCTGACCACTGTGTACACAGTATACAGTTCATTTTGGGAAATGCAGGGTGATTCATAAGTACGTATGCAGTTTCCAGATGCTGTAAAACAGGAACAGTTTAAGATACGCTCCCCAAATTCGAACTGTTAGCTAGGTATACTCATAAAGTCTGTGTCCCCCTCCCGAGCGAAGTGACGTAGGCGACAATAATGGCATAACTACATTTAAAATTTACTGAAAATTTATCCTGACTTACCTGCCATTTTTATGTCGAATTCTTTGTGGTGCTGTTGCGTGTCATGAGAAGGAAAACACGTTTATTAAAATAATAAATATTTAAAACAGAAAACAGCGAAATAAAACTATATAAAAGATTTCGGAAAAAATTGTTCTAAAGATATTAATTTGTGATTCCTTTTTATCTCTTGATCTCGCACAGTTGCCACAACTAAAAGTGCCACAGCTAAAAGTGCACAAAATTTAGAAATGTGAAATTAATTCAGAGCGAAATAAACAGAAAATATCACTGCTCGCGCGATCTTGTTCATTCCCGTTCGTTGAAAAATATCGTTTGTCCCAAATATTTGGAAATCGTTTTCATTGCGCAAAGAACAAAAATAAGTCTGGAAATAAATGAAATATCAGAGCTGAAATTCCATAAAAAAATAATTTTTTGAAGAATAGTTACTTTTTTAGTATAGTACTAGTAATGCAATCAAAGTAATCGTAATATTCAATATGCATTCCAATTTTTCCAATACTACCAAATTATGGTTGATTTAAATGTACTTACTCAGGTGTTTTAGCATGAAACTCAACTAAATATAACAATAAAGAAACGTTTAATACTGCATTCACTTAACTAATCAATAATGTATAAAATAAACTACGTTACAATCAAATATCTGGGAAAAAATTCATGTGATGCCTACACAAACACACACACACAAAATCGAACATAGAACAGAAAGACGGACAGACAGACTTTCGCAACCAATTACAGTTACTAAATGAAGATAAGTACTCACTGTATGCAAATTTTCATGAACATATATTAGACCATGTGGACGTGTATAGGGCACAACATACAGACAGAAAGACAGATGGACAGAAAGACAGACAGACACCAAACGTAAAAGAAGCGGATTCGGCATCAGTAGGGTCCAAAACGGATAGAAAACTTGAAATGGGTCGAAAATATTCAATGTACAAACAAACACTCCATTCTTATTTATATAGATAAAGAGGCTGTTCGCACATTTTTTTAGACGATTTTAGTTAGCGGTAATAAAAAATCGTTTGCTGCAAAAGAAATAATTGCAGTTGTACTATGTTTTTAAAAGTCAAAATTATCGTCTGTGGCTTGAGAGGTTTGTTTTTATTCAAAATGGCATTCTTAACGAAACAGTGGTTCTAAGGCTATATTTATGCTCTTTCCGAAGAAAAATATTCATATTCCGTTATCCAGAAACGATGTGAGAGTCATGGTTTTGTGATATGTAAAGCGTTGATAGGTAATATCGTCAACAAGAAAGGTAAAAAACGTCAAAATGGAGCCTCAAGTGGGACAAAAATTCCTAACAAGTATCCAAGGAAGAAACGGACATCTTCGACTATTGCAAAGGTATGTTGTTTAATGTTAAAAGAAAATCCCCGTAGTCAAAGGACAGTTGCAAAATCATTAAAATGGTCGGTGTCCACTGTAAACAAAATGATAAACGTTGATTTAAATCTTTAGAAAGCGAAAAAACGCAATGTGCATCGTCTTTCTCCAAAGCATATAGCTGAACGCAGGACACGCTGCCGAATTCTATATGAGAAACACTTATCAAAAGAAAACTGGGAAAAAAATTGTCACAATAGATGAATCATGGGTGTATTTAAATGATTGCAGCAAAAAAAAGAGCCATTTATTATCATAAAAGGGGAGAAAAAAATTTAAGTACATGGTTCACAGAATCGAAAGAAAGTTTTTCTAAGGGATTCATGATTGTTGCTTGTTTTTCATGTAATGGCAAGTTAAAAATAAAGAGAGTGGAAAAAATGTCAAGATTAACTCCAAATGCTATCAAGAACATATTTTATCGCCAATTTTTCTGAATGAAATACCATCGCTTTACCCACAGTGCCATCAATCTGTGGAACTCCATCAAGACAAAGCTAGCAGTCACACATCAAAATCCACTGTAAATTTCCTAAAAGAACTGGACCAAAAAAAACGGTATCAAGGCCATACCCTTCACTATTGATATCCCTACTAAATCTCCTGATGTATCACCTATGGATTTTTGTGCTTTCGGCATTATCCAAACGTCGTCCCACAACCCTTACAGGACTCTGGAAAGCTGTTCAGGAGGAATGGGATAGAATACCTCTTCTGACACTTCAAAAGGCATTATTCTAGGCATTATATATCTTGCATTATAAAGGCATTATATATCTTGGAAATTACGGTGTCGAAAGATAGTTCAGAAGAATTGCTATCAAATAGAACATTTAAAACACAATAATTTTATGTAATTTAGTTTTGTGAATACAATATACATGGTCTAAAAAAATGTGTGAACAGCCTCTGTATGTACAACTTTGAACATTGTTTTTAAACCAATGGTCTATTTTGCATATAAGAGGACCACCATTTTGAAATACATATCCTATCATTGGAATAACTTTTATTCCAAGAACAAAGCTTTTCCTCTCCAAATTTTTGGCAGATTGAAGAAAATTTTAGTCGTTCTACAAAGTTTCAAGAAAATTTGTTTTTTTCTACAGTAAAGTTGACTTTTGCAAAAGGATTTTCTTACCTTACTTATAAAAATGTTCAGTAAAGTATAAAATTACCATTCGTTTTGTAGTTCATACATACTCCAAAAAGAAATGACTTGAATTTGGTAGCAAAATTGCTACGTTTGTACCAGGGCTGGGAATAAGTCAAGGCAACCACTCCAAATGCGGTGAGCTTAGCTTAAATCGACACGACGATCAACGGTTCTCATAGCAAGTTTTGCTACGAGCATTTGAAACCGAATGTTTCATTATTTATCTTTCAAATACCAGCTATTGAAAAAAATGTTTTTTTTTTTTCTCCAAAGAAAAACCTTTGTGTTTTAATGAGGATGGTCCTTCGCTTTGAGATTTTAAGACTGATCGAGCAGTTCATAAATGGTTTCCTGAATGTGATCGCAGACCCAGCTTTTATTTACGTAGTTATGAAACAATTGCAATTTTCTCTAGTTTAATTATTGACTGATGCCTTGGTAAACTTGATAATATAGAAATAAACTTCCCTACACTATAGTATTTGAGTGCATTTTGTTAAATCTCAGATGTATTTTAGGGTTTCGTATGAAATTGCAGAAAGCTTACACTAATAATGAAGTACGTTTTTTTCTTCTCATGTTGTTGGGTTGTTACTAATCCCGGACATGGTCTCTGTAAATTAGACCAAGTCCACGAGTCCATAAACCCCCAAAAAGTCCAATAAAAGTAGAGGTACCGAAAAAACCTTGTCCATTGTAAAGTGAAAATACATTTTAAAATATGAGCTGGCGAAGCCTGATCAGCTCGCACTTGGTACCAAGTCCTGAAAACCTTCATGTTTTCTTCTTCTCATTGCATTATTTATTCAATTGTTTTAAAGTTTATCGAAAAATTTGCAACTGCAATTTACCGTTATTAAGGAAATTTTAGGTTTTGCCATGAGCTGAATAGTTTTTGCTGCCAGATTCTAAAAGCTCATAGCAATATTTGCTTCTAGCTTCAAAATCTTATTTCGAGCCCTGGTTTATACTGTTAGTTCTCTAGTTAGGAGTATTTACTGACAATTAGGTAAATCCAAGATGCCTCCATTTTGTAAAATTGGCCACTTTATAAATTCTTGTATCTCATCTAATACAGTAGACAAAATATTTTTTGGTATTCATGGGGTTCACTGGCATCTGTCTATCTATGGTAAAAACGTGAAGAAAAAAAAATCTGTGACTATGGTGCATCACTCACCAGGTGTTCCCATATGGAATGACCCGTAAGTGTCTAATTTTCCATAAGTATTAAAATATCGATGAAATTTCAAAATTTTAATCACTGTTTCCTCACCAACTATTTGTTTTTTTAATAGAAGAAAGAGATCTATACTATGTGAAAAAAAGGCATGTAACTGCATCAAGATGGAAGAGAAAGAAATGTGCAGGATATATCCACAATACTGTCCTGAGGATCCGCTTATTTCCCCAATAAGATACTTAAAGGTTTGTCTTTCTGCAATTTTAAATCGTGAATGGTTGGAAACTTTAAAATATTTTCTTAGAAAGTATCTAAACTTGTATGTGAACCTGTGGTATTTCCTCTTTATGGAAATTAATATGAATGTTGAAAAATTAAGTTTCAGAAGTGTCAAGGAAATTTAGTAGGATTCAAGTGGGTACTTGTGCCTAGAAAGAACGTCCAGAGCTCCTCACGGCAAATACTGATATTGTTATTTGCACTAGATATAACTATATATATATATATGTATGTCAAAATATTCGGAAACGGTTTACATTGCGCAAAGAACAAAAATAAGACTCGAAATACAATTTTTTTAAATGTAAGTAATTTTTATTGATAACTTTGTCAATTATGTTCTAATTTGAATGAAATTTTGAATAGGCTGTTTGTAGATTGTACTGCATAAATTTTTTTTTATATACCGCACGAAAAAGATCGCACAAAGAGATTGCACCAAAAAAGATAGCACAAAAAAACAACACAAAAACTTGTTTGAGTGTATATAAGACACTCAACGCTTATTTTTACAAAAAATCTTTCTTGTAAATTGTTGTCTAGTGCCTGCTCTTAATGTTGTCTTTTTTTTTTTAATTCTTTCAGTGAACAAATTTATGATGTGAAATACGACGAAATAGGTGACTACCAGGTAAACCTTATTGTGATTCGACAATACTGTAACAACAATACTGTTGCGTTTAACTGCTCACACGTAGAAAAAAAAACGCTTTGTGTTTTCTGGGTTTGGCTCGTCCCTAATAATGCCCTGTTCCACAAACAATTTCATTAAAAAAAAAGTCTGAAAATTTTTAATTTCATTTCTTTTAAAATATATTGTTTACTTTGTTGCGTCTGCGTGCTTGAGCCTGCTTCAGGGTCCTTGCATTTGACTTTAGTTTTCTGGTGGATTGCACCCCAGCTGTTTGGTTCTTTGCTTTTTCAAATGCTTTGCATGTTTTGGTTTTATATTTTATAATGGAGTTTAAAGATGATGTGAAAGTGGAACAATCCCACAATGTTGTCTTGTGGAGTATGTTATATTATAGTTTTGTCCCCTTCCCATTGGAAGGGAATAGTGTACAATCGACCCATTTAACTCAAAATATCCCTATTTTGCACTTACGCGATTATTTTTCCGTAACAGCAATATACTAACGTGAGCTGAACAACTAAATTATGCTGATAATTATTGATTTGCGCGCTCTCGAATATTTAACAGCGAATCATCTAATGATTCAAGGGTCAAGTGTACCGACGGTGTTGGCTTTATTGTCGGTGTAGAGCCATTTTTTGTTACAAGCGAGCTTAAAGTTGTACGTAACAGAAACCGCATTTAGGTTATCATGAAAACTGATTTGAAATGTCCCAATGTTAAAGTGCAAAAAAAATTACACAGAACGTTCAACAGAATACCATATGTTTGCATTTAAATGTTATATATCAAGACTACCTGAATTATTTTTATACTATTCAAATTGACTGTATGTGTGGTCGTAGAAATTTAATTAAAAACCCTATTGATGATTTTTTGAGCCTCGAAAACTAAGCTGCCGGTGAGGAATAGTCTGGTACAAAAAATTATTCCAAACTGTCACCAGTCACCTAGGGAACCACCAACTGTCATCAATGGAAAGTTTGTTTTTCTTTTTTGGTTTTTTATACTTCTTGGAGTTAGTAGGAAAGATTTGCCTTGACGAGGCATTCAGTCTTTAGCAAAATTGGCCAGATATTGTAAATCGATATCTCGTCGAAACACATGGATAAACAATCTTGATATTTTAATTTAATAATTTAACTAATTTTTTATCAGTGCTTCAAATTCACAAGAAAGTATCATAGGAAATTAGAATAAGTTCTTGGAGCAATTAGCGAATGGTAAAGCTTCATTCTATTTTTATCGCAGTGGCAACGGCCGTGGCGCTTTCTTTGGCACACTTTTAGTAGCGAGTTTTGGCAGGTTAACGAAACCTATCTGTATTACGATTATTTCGTTTTATAAGACAACCTCGGCAAATGGAAACTTTAACTTTGATTTTGACTATTCTAAAAGGTTTATTTCGTTAAAAATCTGTTAAACGGTCGTTTTATTTCCTTGTTTCGTTTGAAATGTTTTCTTTGATTCCATTGGATATTTTAATTGTAAACCATCCTTTGATTTCATTGGTCCTTTTTAATTTATTTCTTTGAATTTCATTGTTTCTTTTAATGATTTTCGCCAGTCGGCGAAATTTATTTCATTTCAAATTATGCCATACATTCAATGAGGGCCGCATAAAAGGCGCGTATGTGAGGTCAGTGCAGTGAAATTTGGCGTTGATGGACCATGTCAACAGAAGATCCACTCGAATGCCTTTACTCACAGCACATCATCGGCTTCAGTGCTATACCTAGGCTCACGAACTATTGAGCACTAGAGTTACTCTTCCAATTGGTAAAAGCTGATGGTCGAGTTTAGCGGAAACCACTTAAGGCTATGGATCCAACTTGTCAACAAGGCATTGTGCAAGCAGGCGGTAATTCCATAATGGTGTGGAGAAAGTTTAACTGGCATAAATTGAATCCTACTGTCAAATTGAACCAGTCATTGACAGAAAATTGTAATGTTCAGCTGCCTGGTGGCCATTTACAGCACTTCTGGGACTTCACTCATCCCAGTAAAGATGGGATGTTCCACGATGATAATGCTCTGTTGTGCAACCGAGTCCATTTGACTCTAGATTGCTTTTAGGAGCATTCAGGACAATTCCGAAACGTAATTTGGCTACATAGATGGCCAGACATGAACCCTGGTTGGCATATCTGAGATATAACCGAAAGAGACGTTCGTGCGCAATATACAACACCCATAACCACGCAAGTATTGGTGGCTATCGATACAGCATATGTGGCTAAACTACTCCTTGCGATTTATGTTTAATCCTCTCAGAACTAATTTCTTCTTGGTACTAGAGTGAAGATGTTAGTCACCCAAATGTTTGCAGCAGCACCATTAGTTCCAAATGGGTACTAATGCACTACGTTGAACGTAGAGGGGGGGGGGGTGCGGAATGCTTTCCCTGCCGATCCGTTGTGGGTTTTAGGTAACTCGGTACGGAGGGAACTGCTTCCACTCTTAGAGACAGAGGGGTGTGCGGAAATGTCTCAACGTCGAGCAATGCGACTCCTGACGTCCGATTTAATTATTTCGATATTTGTGACTACGAAGAACATAATTGTCGTAGATTAATATTTTACACACTTTCTAACACTCGGAATTGTATTTATAAGGTATTATAAATTGAAATATTAATATGCATCTTAATTATTTTAAAATTTGTATTAAGAAATGCGATTTCCTTGTTTTTAACCAATTCCGTGATGATTTAACTTTTGGTAGAGGGCTAAAGATATTAAAGACAAAACTTTTTATAAAAGTCATTGATTTAAAAGTAAGAGACAACATTTTCCCCCTATTACAAAAGCGATTTTAAATACTGGGGAGTCCACCCTATTGTACGGATGTGATAAGACTTATAACTAGAACATTTTATAATAGTAGCTATGTTTTGACACTAAGTCGCTTTATGTATTTTCTTTTTTAGTGTGGATATGGAGAACAGAAAAACATGGTGCAAGTAAGTTGCATATACTCACATTTGATAATTACACTTTTCGATTCACTTTGTCAATAAAATTATTAGGGCAAGCCCTCCGGGAATAACCGCTTTAAAATATTTGAACCCGGTTTATTGCTAAAAAAATAAATTCTAATTTTCGATTTGAATCATATCAAATCCTAATATCAATCCAAATCCATAAAATATATATTTAAAATTTCATAAAATATCTGTGAGTTATTGATATTCTGTGCTTTAAAGGGTACATGCCGATAGATTAATAATAATGATTAAATAAAAATGAATCCATCAAATTTTTTATGATTTTTGTTTACTTTTGATTGCAAAGTACATTGAAATTGTCATCATTCTTGTCTCTACTAATTTTTAAACAATTTCCTTTGTCAGAATATGGGATACATTTCAATTGGCATTTAAGATGAAATCTCTATCACAAGAACACAAATACGGTCCAATTTTCCTGAGTAAATGTTGCCTAGTTCAACTAATCAATCTCGCTGCTTAAAACATCTTTATGCAACACCCGAGGATAGTTATATTTGTAAGGCCAATCTTAACAGTTGAATTCACTGTGAAAACAGAATTTTAAACGACTCTAAGGCACTTATAAAGTGTAAGATAATATCGCAAATAGCTTTTAGTTTTCAGTTCCGTTGCTAGGAGAAGTGATGTTTTGTTTGCTTACACAATAAAAATTCCTTTTATACTAGCATCAACGTGAGCTCAAATGTTACGGAACAAATAAAGGAAAATTTAAATTCAACCGAAAGTTTTCGATGGTATTTTTTAAACTGTGAGTTAGAGCTTTTATAAAATGGAAAACTAAATTTTTTCTAGAAAATTAATTTTGATTAACAATTGCAATTTTCTGAAATTTGTGGATCAAAAAATTGTGTCTCAATCGGTTCAATCAAGTTAAAAAATATTTTCCGATTCGAAGGATTGACACTACAGGTGTTCTTTTGAGCCTAGATTCCAGTTTATACCAAATGTTATTGAATGTGCAGTGGTACCTCGGTATACGTCCTTAATCCGTTCCAGATACTTGAACTTATAGCAAACATGAAGTATACCAAACGAATTTGTCCCATAAGAAATAAAGGGAAATGGATTAATCCGTTCCCATGGCTGGCTTTAAGCACTTCACTTTTTTTTTTGGTTCGTCCCTGCATTGTCTCTCAAAAGATCGGCATGCATCAGTTTAGCCTTTTCGCAAATCGTTGCCTCCGATACGCTATTGCCAGCTCAATTTGTTTTTCTGTCATCCAGAAAAAAGCAATTTCTTAACATGCTCTAAAGACCCAGTTCTTTGTTTGGGAATCGATTTCACCCCTTCGCACTGTTAGAAGATTTAATAACGTCTTTGTTTTTAACAATCGTAAATACCGTCGCTCTCGGTATACGGTATGCAGCAGCTAAGTTCCGGATACGTATGCCGCCTTCATACTTTTGAACAATCTCTTTTTTCACCTCATTGGTGATCCTTTCTTCGTTGCTTGACTTTTCTCTTTAATTTTCTTATAACTCATGGTTAATAAATTTAGAAGAAATTTACCCAAAAATTCAGAGTTATAAAGCGGGTTGTTCACTGAATGGTAGAAACAGTGTTATTGAAAAATTGTTGCAGAAACAGTGACGTTCGTGGCCAGTCACGACAAAGATGCCAAATCTTTCCATCTCTTCAAAATATCTCCTCGCCACCATTTGACGTATTCCAAATAATGTCCTCATACCAAACAAATTTTTTTGCGTCCAAACAGGACGTATATAAACCTTTAACTGCTCTCATGGGTCTCACAGACACCTAGTAATTTTTGACAGGTCGTTTCCACCCTTTAAAGTGAATATTGGTCCCTGTCCTATTCAGTACCTTCCTACTACGTCCAACAGAAGCCACATTCCAAGACTGGTTTGGCTGCCCTATTTCGTGTTTTACACTATTTGCATTTCCCGCGTGGTCTTTTAGACCACGGCATTTGCATTACCGTTCTTGTTGAATGAAATCGTCTAAGTTTGAGTAGGGAATTTCGGTAGAGAACCTAAAATGGCAACAGACTTTACTAAAAAACGACCTGTGTATCTTACACAAAAAGAAATTCAGGATATTGTTGATAATTGGTCGGAAATAGAGTACTGGGACAGTGAAATTTCGGATAATTTTATTGAAAGCGAACACGAAACGAATTCGAAAATTTAGGCAGATGAAGATGAAGACATTTCAAGTGCGTCTTCACAAGAAGAATATTTCTACGGAAAAAATAACTTCAAGTGGGATGCCCTGGGGGGGGGGGACCTAATCATGTCGTTAGAACATCAAAACACAACATAGTTTTACAGTTTCCAGGGTTGAAACGTCCTGCAAAATTAGGTCCGGAAGCTGAGCTTGAAGAGACATGGAATCTGCATAACTTATATAGTAATATAAAATGTGTTTCATGTAAAGAACTGAATTTTCTAAATTTAAAATGTATAAATAGTATTTATCTAAAGAATCTTTCATTAATATAATATATTAATCAACTTTATACGCAATTTAGTGAGCGAGGTCTGAGAGACCCCTCCGCACTAGTTACGAGACGGTTTGTGATACAGCAGTTAAGGGTAAAGTTGGACTTGTTCCAAAGAGGACGTATACCGAGGCACCATTTTATTTCAATTGATTTCAGTTTTACTTTTGGAACAGGTATATTCAACTCGAAATATCCTTCAAGCGCTATACGATGACCAGCATATCCTACAAACCAAAGTTCAATGTAAGTATTTTAATTTTACTCCCGTTAGAAATACGTTAGAGCAAAAATATACTAAATGGACAAAAATATTTAAACACTGCTGAAATTCGGATGATGATCCATTTTAATGTGTGGCCTTGTTATTCTCCAATCTGCTAGTTCTGTTAACACAAGATGAGGATTTATGTCCAAACATTCCACACAACATGCACTTTGGGCCACGATGTTGATCAGGGCAAAATTTTGAGATGTGTCCCACTTCATTATAATTGTAGCAAATTTGTTGCTTGCGCTGTCTGGAAAAATTTGGGGTTTCCTGATTGCGTTTTTGGAAATGAGGCTTTGTTTCTGTCCCTCGGCGGTGGTTCACATCGTTGAAGGAGTGCGCATTGTCGTCTATTTGTTTGTATTTGGTGCGTTCCAGATAAATTTTCTCATAAATCATCAATTTTGTTTTGAATTGGGATATTGAAGTGGCACCATATAATATTCGCTTATTGCTCAGGGAGTCTGGTATACCCCTGATACAATAATCTATGATAGAAATTTCGTCGATGCAATTGGCACCTCTGCTTGCCAATTCCCGTATAGCCAAGAGATATTCCGATACAGTCTCAGTAGGCTTCATCCTACGATGCTCCAACTGCCTATGCAGGTCGATGCTGTTAATTTTTTGGCTGAACTCTTCCAACAGGGCAGTTTTTAATTTTTGCCATGTTGTTAATCCACGCTGAGACTGCAGAAAGGTTTTGGCTGGTCCAGTTAACAGATTTTTAGTAAATATAATTTTCTGAGCATCGCTCAATGCAGGAAACAGTTCAAGATTTTCATCCACATCATGAAAGAATGCGGAAATTGAGTATGAATCTCGGCCATTAAAGTGTCTGATAGTTTGCGCCAGGTCTTTTAGAATAAACCACCAGCTATCATTCTGCTGAATATTTGCAGCCGGGGAAATGGAGTTTCGAAGTGAGGCCTGCGGAACGGGAAAAGGAGATTCCTCTGAAGAGCTGGGTATATATGAAGCAACACAGGCACCAGATGTCTGATTGAATTGTTCGTCATCGTCGTCAGAAAAAGAAGCGTCGATGGTACTTTGTAGTGCGGTGAGATCCGAAAGGGCATCGAAAATCAACACGAAAAGTTCTTCTTTCGTACCAGCACTGTCAATATGAAGAATGGAACAAACTGAGATAACGTCGTGCAGCTTCTCGGGGAAGGATGAGAAGGCACGCAACTTCTGTCGGCTGTCCCGATCGTATTCGTCGTCGAAAACCACACTGTACAAGAGTCTGATCAATTTCGAAGAACCGGAATGAAGTAGTGCAGCTACCGCGGGAATGTCGCCAAGCGATTTCGCCATTTTGTGTACGGAGCCAAGCACAAGACGAAAGCAGTCACACAGCAAACACCAAAGAGATTCTTTTAACCACCAGCGACCCGAAATGTCCGTCGGAGAAGTTGTTTAAAACTCCAGTTTTCACAACAGCAGAGCCTTTACGCGTCAGTTGAAAGGCTAATAACTTTGAGAGCGTCCGTCAACATCTTCTCACAGTAACAGCGTCTTGAAAAGTCACTTCGTCAGGTTTGACCGAGCCCCCATAATGTAGGGTGCTGGGGTTTTATTAAGTGAATACTTCTAGTTGAATTCGATTTATTATAGATAATATGTACAGAGAGTTTAAAAATGGCGCATCGCGATCACGTCCGTCAACATAACATCAATCGTCTCGTCTACCGTGATCCGATGCGCGCGTGATCAAGAAACGATCGCGCTTCTTTAAGTGAAAGTTGTACTTCTTTTCAGGTAAAAGTTGTAGTGCTTATCTTAGGATAGCCGTGGGGCTTAACCCCCCCCCCACACACATATATTTCCTCAGAACAACATGTTTAATGAGCGAGCGAACGCTGTGATGTGAAGTAATTGGTGCTCCATAACTTTATATGTACATGTACAATCGTTAAAAATACATATCGAAAGATTTCGTACGCATCCTGCTTCCTGTATGTCGTGAAGTAAACTCTTGTGTGGATGGTAGTAGAACAGTTTGTATCTGATCATATACAAAACTAATATCGAGTATTATGTCCAGAGAGAGAGTGCAAATTTTAAAAATTTAAAAGTAATTGAAAGTAAGTTATTTATGCATTGCATTCGTAAAGTACGATGTTGGAATAGTCATTAATTGAAAGATCTATTGAATGCTGAGTTCACCGAATCTGAATGTGTTGATTCAAATTTGCAACTTTTGCTTACCGTTTTAAAGAGAAATTAATATCATTTTTATACTTTATTGTATACCTATTATAACGAGCTTCCAGATGTTCTTATCTATGCAGTTTAAGAAATGTTTTCAGGATTTATAGGTATTTTATCAGTTTCTTATTATTCTGTATTAATGGTTTCAAACAGTCCGAATATGTTTTAATACAACTTAGAAATCAATTAATATTGTTATAGAATTTTAACTAGGTAGTTTATTACTCTGTCCTTTCTATCAAAACAATTGTAATGTGTTTTATAAAAATTTACAATCCTTTGACATTTAATAAACTTAAAATGCATCATGAGAAAATGCATTTGTCTTTATTTACCTTCTAAATGATTACATGTGTGTGTTTCGATACTGAACCGCCATGTAACAATTAGACGGACATCTGTTTTAAAATTAAACTATTTATTAAAGAAAATTAAATATTTACAAATTTACAATTATTTGGGGCACAGCCATCGACATCGAAAACTTGCCTGGAGCACCAATGGCTCTACACAAAAGCAGAGACGTCTGTCTCTCGTCGAATTCAGGATCAGTCTCCAAAAAGTTCTCAAATCCCCGTTGTCTTGGATCCGCAGAACCGCAGATGCGAAATGGAAGGGGGGCGAATTCCGAACCCTTGCAAGAGGTGTTGAAGGTAGTCAACAGAACTAAAGACACCCCCACAGATGCAAAAACCGTCTGTAATGCCGACTTGAGTTCAGAAAAGTTGATCTCCATTCCAGACATGGGATTAGGGAACCGATGGAACTCCAGCTGTGTCGATTGGAAAATCGTTCCTGAAAACCCACAGAACGGTTTATCGCATCCCTGAATCAATTGCCAGACACAAAGGGGATGAAAAGGGGCGGACCATTACGGAAAGCCAGGCCGCTGATAAGAAGAACTCTCTTTCGGTTCTTTGTCAAAAGCACACGGACAAACACTGAGGTTGTTGTTGTCATCGTCTGAATGTTGCCGCCCACGTGTTAGAGAAAAAAGGTCGGCTAGTACCATATGGTACAACACCGATCGATTTTACGGTGTTACAATGTATTAATACTTTTCCCGCAACCATAGCTAATAACATAATGGTTATCTTGTTCCATAGGTAAGATAAATTTTAATTTACTAAACGAGCGATATACTAGTCTCACATATACGATGGACTTGGGGCAATAAGAATTAAATTGCCTCCCTCCTCACAATTATTACTTCATGAATAAAAATTTTCATTTGTTCATTAATTTCATTTTCTTCTAATCTGTTGCTTTTGCCTTTCAGAGTATTGAGCTCTTCAGTTATATCGGTGGTTACATGGGAATGTGGATAGGTCTTTCCCTGGTGTCACTGTTCGATCTCTTTGAAACCCTGTGCCAAATTGCCTGCTATCCGGTGAGACTCATGAATTCGAAAAAGTATAATCCTAACAAAAGACGCAGACGTATTGCCACGTTTTGATTCCATCGTAGGACAACTGTATTTTTAGGTTAGAAATAAAAAGTTTAATCTTTGCAGATACTTAATCAAGAATAAATATTTTTGCACTCTAGAACCTTTCTCATTAATTAATTTGTTGGCGTCAAGGTGTTAAACCATCTTGAATTGAAAGTCATCGTTTCATTTCATGATGGCAAAGTCAATATCTCCTGTATAACAAACTAAAAAGTTTTTTAACTTTTGTATTTTTTAGTCTAAATTTTAGTTAAAGTCGATGCAACAAAATTAGGTTCACTAAAGTAGAAATTTTGTACGCATTTCTGGGTACAAACTCAATGAAAAAGTGTGGGTCGTTTGAGTGCTGGGAAAATGTACACACAAACAACATGCTGGGTATTCAATTTCCAAGGCAACGCTCACATTTCGAGTCAAAATTTGCACAAAGTTTTCATTTGAATTCTGATTTTAGAGATACTGTATATATTTTTACTGTAATACAGGAAATTTAGATTTGAAAAACATTTTTTTGGTAACATATTTTGTAAACAATCCCTTCTGCTAGGACACGTGTCTTCATTGAGGCGAGCGAAGTGAGCATAGGTTCGGGCAGCGAACCAATGAGGATTGCGAAGCAATCCTCCTGGGGTTGGCGAGCGTTAGCGAGCAGGGGGCAGGCCCCCTAGTAATCACTATTTCCTGTTATAAATTTGTTTTTCTTCTTAAAAACACGTGAAAGATTTTCAAACCAAACGATCGGAATGAATAGCATGAAACTGAGGCCACATAAACCGTCTATTGCATTAGGTCAATGGTACTGTAAAAACTACTGATTAGATCTTCACATGATTCTACCAGCAGTCCAATGAACAAATTGCATTCACACCTCACATACAAAAAAGCCACACACTCAGTTTAATACATTACAACAGTATATTTTCTATACTTTACATTATTCACGTGATTTATAAAAATGATTTTATTTTTTAATGAAGAGTTTATTTTACTGATTAAATGGAAAGGATGCACTGAAAACTGTCATGAATGAATAGAATTGGTGTCTTCATTGAATGCTTAAAAAAATGTACTTGCTTCTCAAAGTTTTGAAAGTTTTACGATCCTAGTATACATATTAACATAAAAAATTTTCAATTATTGTATCTTGTTATTCTAAATACAATGTAAGATAGTTACTCATTAGTTAATCGACAGTTTGGTAAGCAAAAAAGATAAGAATGTGAGTCACGATCACATTACCAATTTTTCAATGATTTATCTGAACAGATTCTTTGTCACGCAAAACTGCTGCAAAAGAATATAAATTTCTAAAGTAAAAGGTGCATGACAAAGAGACAATAATTGTAACAAGTGATTGACTGAGCAGACGTAGACTCAACAGGTCAATATCGAAAATCATGGCAAGAAGAGATACTGTCATTTCGTTCGATTCCGTTAAAAATCCACTTCAGAAAGCATTTCGACCCATATCAATACTACTTTACGTACTTGGATTGGAAGCGTCAAACATTAGTAATGTGCCTAAAGTTCAAAACAGATTGAATTTCCTCATTCTAAAATCTCCAAAGTACATCACCATAGTTTTATACATATCAAAGATAATTCATAGATTTTTGAGGATGATGATACTAACCGACAAAAAGTACGAGATGATCGGTGCACTCTCAAATCTTTTCGTCATTTTGACATTCGCTTCTTTACTTCACTCAGGTAAGGAACTTAATTTGTTAAACGAACAGTTAACAAGACTTTGCAAGAACATTACAATTTGTAAATTGAAGAGGAGAATTCGACTGCTATGGATTTTAGTCTTTGCAGCATTCGTCTTTACTGTGGGAATAAGTTGCAGCTTTCACTTTTCGCACGAAACCTATTATAAAAATAACGTTCTAAATTTGCCGTTTGGAACTATAAAATTCTTTGAGATTACCGATACTTTGTTTAGAACACACATGTATTTCCTTTTCTTCTATCTAATTCTGTATTACAGTTTTACATGTGAAATTCTCAGTATTGCCTCAAAAGGCATAATCGTGAAATTACGTGAAAAAAACATAGATCAGAATTACAAACATCTGATATCAGTCCATTATAACATCACATTGGCAATGATTTTCTTGGACGACACTTTGTGTAAGCCAGTATTCTTCGCGGTTTTAAACTGCATGTTATTTATGTTCTTTCCGTGCTACAGGTTCGTTTTTTATAACTCAAACTTCATAACCATAATTCATAACACTCTGCTAATTACTTTTAGTTTGGCCATTTTGGTACCTTTAATAGTGTCTGCATCAAACGCAACTGAGCGTACGAATGAAGTACGCAGGGAATTAAAATCTTTACCAGGAATGCTACCATCACGCTTCTGGGAAATCGAAGCTCTCCTGAAGAAGGCATGCAAGCACGACATCAGGCTGACGTTATGGAAGATGTTCGATGTCAAGAGATCCCTTGCGATTAATATATTTGGAACACTTCTGACTTACGGGATCCTCATTGGCAATCTTGGAAACACGAGCAGCGGCATAGAGGAAACCTGATTCGATCATGCTCACGTGATCCGCAACCTTATCCATCTAAACAGAATGACTGTTTCTTCAATATACACAGTCCAGTCACATTAATGTGACCACCACCTACTTTCGACGTCAACGTGAAATAACCAATCACAAAAGGCTGGTGGCAGCACATTGCAGTGGAGTGTATATAAAGGATGTCCTAGGGCATCGGAAAGCATTTCAATCGTTGGCGTAATGCAGAAACGTAGCGATTTATCCGACGTCCAAAAGGGCATCAAACGCATGATTATTGGCTTTCGGGCCAAGGGTGGTAGCATTTTAACGGTTAATTGTGTGAACTGTTCACGTTCCGCCGTGGTAAAAGAATACCGTGCATGGAAAAATGGCACTATCCAAAATCAGCGGCATGGCACATGTGGTGCACCACGGGCAATAGATGACAGATGCGAACGAAGGTTACGGAGATGGATTCTGGCGAATAGACGTGCAACTGTTGAGCAACTGACCGCCCAGATGAACCAAGGGGCTATCAAGAGTGTATCCTCAACAACGGTTCAGCGAACATTACTGCGCATGGGCCTCCGCAGCAGACGCCTGGTTAATGCACCTATGCTGACTGCTGTTCATCGGTGACGAAGGCTGTAATTTGCACGCCAGTACCCGCAACTGGACGTCCACAGAGTGGCGACAGGTGGCTTTTTCCGATGAATCACGTTTAATGCTCCATTGGACAGATTTGAGTCGGAATGGCTCAACATCCCAATGAACACCTTCAGAAACCTAATTGACTCTCTTCCTGCACGTCTCGCAGCGGTCCGCTCTGCCAAAGGTGGTTATTCTGGCTTTGAGAAGTGGTCACATAATTGTGACTGGACTGTGTATCATGCACGTACTCATATTTTTGCAAGCTTAATTACAAACTTGATGTATACGCAAAATAAAAAAAAAATTCCGTACCTGTCTAAGCTGTTTCATACTAACATAAGAATATACCCATTTCTATAGAGGTAAAATTATTTTTAGCCCTATTCAAGGTACAAAAAAGATTTGAATAGTAGGGGGAGAGGGGTGTACCTAAGGTGCAGTCATACCTTGGGACAGTCACTGTAAGAGATAGAAGAGTAGGGTATTTGGTTTGAATAGGTTGGTTTCATTTGGCTAGGATGCCATCAGTCACTCATGTTGTTTGAAGATGGCCAGTTCAACAGATAAGTCGTATTTTGCATTTTTTTACATTTTGCTAACAAAAGTAAATTTTGAAATAGATTTTCTCGATTTTTCATCATTCTCTAGTGTATTTTACAGACATACATGGTTTTGCAATCAATTCTAGAGCTTTTCAGGAGTTAATTCATATATTTTGGATCGTTTACCTCGTTCAAACATGGTATATTTTCCGACGAATTGACAATGTCCAGCTGTTATACCAAGGGACTCTTTTGCCTGTAATACATAGGGACCAAATACGCTTCTGTTCTAGGTACAACGTCAGATCCTCAATGATCTCATTCCAAACTACTTTGAATTTTTTATAATGTAATATAACTCATAGGTACAATGATTTTGTGTGTGCTTATGTAAAAAAAGGTCAAATGACGAGAACAACATCTGCAATGGCACCCCACTCCCCAAGCTTCAGCACCACGACAACTTGAGGACATTTGAAGCTACGATAGATTTAACGTGTACTAGTCCCTGTTGTACACGATGGTCTTTGGCTGGACCGAGTTTTGAACTCGTAAAACTCTTGTCGTTAATCCGCTGCTCTTCCAACTGTGCGATAACGGCCGAAGAGGTAAAACAAACCACTTCTACGTATTGTATTGAAATCATCAAAGGTATTTCAAACCCGGAGAGAGAATATACAGTTTTAAAAATCTATTTGTAGCAAAATTGTCACAAGCTTTCTTTTTAAGAATTTTTACAAATAATAATTTAGAATTCCCGGGAATGCATCTGTTGACGTTAAAATGAGTACAAAAAACTAAAAAGGGACGAAAAGGTATCTTAATATCAGAATACATACATTACATTCAGGTATTTGAAAGTGAAAGACAACCACCATTTACTCTCTTAATACGATATAAATACTTAACAAGAAGGCTGTTCTGCATTAGATTACATTCAGCTTATGCTCTGTGATAAATTGAATGAGTTGTATCACGCACTTTCAAGCAGATGAGACGAGAGTGATAAGAAAAAAAAATACATGTTAGTCCAAAACTGAATTATTAATAATTTAGCGGCACATTTCCTCTTTCTAAAACTATTTGTACAAAGCACATTTAATGATTAAAGCCATTTTGGGATGATTTAATCTAATATGAAAGGCGTGTAAACCATTGAATTAGCCCCGACACTTTGTGTTAAGGGTATGAAGTGCTGCCTTTCTCCTAAAAGCTTATTTATGTAACATGGTAAAGGTATATCATTCATTGCTATTATTTATGATGCCTCTATCATAAATAATAAAGAGTGTCTGTATATAATTCAAGGTGGATCCGAGTTTAATCCCTCCAAATATTCTGTGTGTATTTACCTGTTCTATGTCAGTTAAACTTCCCTTATTTGTCCATTGATGTCACATTGTTTGGCGCAGCTTGGGCAAGTACAGTCTTTGCGCCATAAAACCCCAACCTAACGAATCCCCGTCCGAATATGAAGTTTACAAAGACACCAATTCGGGTGTTCGGGCGAAAAGCCAAGCACCTTCGTCGAGCATTTAGGCCTATTTTGTTGGTATTGCATATATTTTCTATAGACAATCTGTACTATCCAGACGCAGAGACAAATAAAACACGCCATTTTTTGAAGAAATTGTCACGATATGCAGCGCTACTTCTGATAGCAATGGAACTTTCAGGAAACTTTCTCCTACTGACAATACTACCGGATATAAAAAGTGAACTGTCCAACATGTTTGATCTTGTTGTAGCTGCCTCATGTTACATGTCCGTCTACCGATGCCGTGAGCATATATTTTGGACCCTGGAAAATCTGTCCGGAATTGCAAGAAACTTACTTCGGTCTAGTGATCACAAGAGAACCCAGCGATGGATACACGTCAACTGCTTCTCGTGGACTGTCATGACTGTGGCGTTGTCAGTTACATATTACTTCGCAAATGATTCTTATCTTCGAGAGAAAATGCTTGAATCCCCAGTGTTCAAAAACATGGCTTCAGTCGTGGTAGATCTTCTTTCACATACCGTAGTCGTCCTGGGACTTCTTTATTTATTCTTCATGAGCTTCATCATGAACTTCTTCATCCTGTACTACAGCTTCGTGTGCGAGGTCTTGATGGCGTGCTGCAACGCTCTAACTGCGAAACTGCAGAAACCCAATGTTGAGAATGACTACAAACGACTCATCGGGCTCTGCAACGACATTCATGCAGTCATGCAGTCGGCGGATGACGCTTTCTCTTTCCCCGTGTTCGCAATCATACTCGGCTGCATGCTGGGTCTGTTCTGGCCTTGCTACACCGTTGCTTTCGTCGACTCTCTTGGTTATTTCGAACTCACTAACTACTCTCTAATGGCCTTAATTAACTTGATGGCCATAGTTAAACTCATCGTACCTGCATCAAGAGCAACGGAATCGGCAGAGCTTATGCGGAAAGCGGTTCTGTCTCTGCCAGGAGTGATTCCTTCTCGGTACGACGAACTGAAAGTGCGATTGCGGAAAAACTACAGTCGAGGTGTTCGCTTCACTTTGTGGAAAATGTACTACTTAGAAAGATCGCTCGTCATCAGTGTCCTCGGAACCCTCATAACATATGGAATAATGATAGGTACCTTAGGAAACACCTCAGAAGAGAGTCAGGAAGGATTTTGATGGTTTTCTGAGAACAAGAGACGTTTGATTGTGTTGCAAGAATTTAAAGGTAAACTGACTTTTGGAAAAGAATGTAGTCAGATTCTACAGTACAATAATGTATGATTTTTGCTTGGTTGAAAAGGCGTCTTTTTTTCCATTGGATATGGCAAAGGACATCAACACCTTGTAAACCAAATAAGTAAATAAATTAACAGGGAATTAAATAATAACTTTGCATCAAAATAAATCAATAGTAAATTCTTGCAATATGTAGAACAACTTAACTGATTACAAGCATGATTATAAAATTTATAAAGTTAATATAGAAATAAGGCAATGAAAATCGTAAATATTACAATTAAAAATGCATACATTCATGCATATATATCCATATGGATAAAACCATTACGATTATATTATGTTTTCGGTTAAAAAATCTGAAAAATGTTTATACAATTAATCAGTATATGAATATAGATAAAGTTATTTACAATAGGGTTTTGAGGATCAAAGTTTCAAACTATCATTAGGTTTTGTTAAACAAAGATGTTTCGTGAATTTATATTTGAATTTCGCCTCACAATTTATAATACATGGACATAATGATGTATTTTTTACGTCCAATCTTTATACGTAAGCTATAAACAGAACATGATTCGTGAGATCGAGAATAGAAAATATATTTGTAATATCAAAGTAGGTGATATTTGAACAATCCCACAATGTTGTCTTGTGGAGTTGTATGTTATATTTTAGTTTTGTCAGTCTAGTTTTGTCTGTCGTCTCAGATTGTGTTTTATAAATTTTGTTTACGTATGTAATATATGTGTGTGTTTTAGAACTTTTACAAATGTGTTTCTGAAGCTTTTTACTTTCCGTTGTAAAAAGAAAAAGATGTTATAAATAATTCTTTATTTGGCAACATTAGAAGTGTGACAATAAAAAGCGGCAAGGCCGTTTCCACCGCGATAAAGATAGACTGAAGCTGAACCTAGCGAAGAAATTTTTAACAACACTCACCCCCTGATATCAAATCGAAGGAGGTGCTGGTCGTAGTTTACACGTCGGCCTTTATCATGCAGTAGACGGAGCCCATGTGTGCTTACTCGAGGACTGTTAAATACGATTCCTTCAGAGGAAAGGAATGACACAGGCCACATGGATCACAAAAGGGAAAGAGAAAAGTATTTATTGAAGACACAAAACATATGTATACAGATTTCAGGGGATTGCAGAATCAACCAATAGGATTCTTGTATATTGAAACGGTCGTACAAGAAAACTATAGTACATTCACACACTGCCTGGAATGAATGACTCAGCTCAAGCAGCACAAAGAAAGATACTAAGAGTTCTACGGCCGATTACATTATACAACACGGACAATTAATCCTGCATTAGGATTCGATGTGTCTTCAGATTCCACGTGATCTTTAGCTGGAGATTTTTAAACTGACAAGAAAATAACCCACAGATCTACACACGGACTTTATTACCTTTGTAGATGTGGTCTCCTTTAGGCCCACTAACTTGTGTTAGCCCAACTATAAACAGGTCTGGCATACCCATACCAATATAATATATACTATTGTATAACAGTTGCTTTACTCTACAGTCACTCAATGTCCTATGTAAGAAACAACCCAGCGTTTCCCCAACCTATCTTACCGTTGTTGATGTGGACTCTCCAAGAGTCATCTGCTTTCTATTTTAAGCCGAACTATTCACAACTCCGGTGTATCTCATAACCCTTATAATACATACCGTCACATAAAAATAGCGTGGTTCCTCAAATCTATAAAATTAGAAACCGTATTTGATATGTCTTTATGTAGCAAGACTCTACCACAATACCATCTTCATACTCTTCATCATCAACTGAAGTGAAGCGCATGGTTGATTTTTGAATCCTTTAATTATGTGTTACTAACACTAAAAGTTGAATCCTTTAAGTATATGCACTAAAAGTTGATTAATTTGCAAACTGTATTATATCAGAAAGCTTTCCTTTCTTTCCTGATGTGCGTGTTAATAGAGCTGAGAACTTCGGTAATAGTTTTGGGGAAAGTCTCCTCAGTGTTGTTAGAATTATATTAACACTTTGTTAACTTGTATTTTTTCTTAAGCTTCCTTTACGCTCCACTTTTGCTTTTTACATATAGGATGTCCCTTTGATTTTATGTGTTACTTGAATAAAGTATTTTCAACCTATCGCAGTATGGCTATTGTCATTGAACGTATCTTTAAATTGAAAGACACATTTTTACAAATAGTATTGTTTTTATTGAAAGTAAATATTCTCCAACTCAATGTTCCAGCTTAAAATCTTTTTTGTTCAGAAATTCTTTTCATGAAACAAAATGGTTGGCATAACGACCCTTTTGTAACAGAGACCCTTCTTTACTTTTCGAAAAATTGAATAGAAAAGCCCCTGAATGGATTGAGATTTCATTAATACATTCTGAGCAAAAACGTTTGATCTTTAATGGGCGATCAACACAATTTATCAAATATTGATGTCGCCATGGAAACAACAAACATTGTAAATTTTGGATACGCATTTTTGGCAGTAAATGAAAACACAGAATCATTTCAATGACAACCCAGTATTTAAAAACTGGTTTTCAAACATGGATTACAAAAACACTGTAAATACTGTTCGGTTATGGAATCCCACCGACAACCGATTTCAAAAAGCACTTGGGCCTGTACAGATTTTTCTACAAGTATTCTCGTTGAAAAATTCGTCACAATTAAGATCGGTAACGAGAAGAAAACGACGTAACTTTCTAAGAAAATCGCCACGGTATGTCTTAGTCGCTATAACTCTGGTGCAAATTTTAGCAGAACTATTTTTACTAATCGTACTTCCAGACAAAAAAATGGAAATCGCGGCAGTTGCTTATATTCTCTGCTGTGCTTCATTTTCCTTTCACATGTTGCAATCTAGACGATGCTTCGGTTGGGTACTGGAAAATATATCGATAATCACCGAACACTTGCTGAGGTCTAGTGATTACAAAATAATCCAACGATCATTATCCATTTACTCCATCATCTTCTCAACGTCAACAGTCGTGCTAACTGTTACTTATTACTTCTTATACCGCTTACAAGTTCGGGGAGGTTTGTCTAAATCGGAAATAATCCCACAAGAAGCCGAAACAGGGGCTCTTTCGCAGATTTGTATCATCATTGGTTGTTTTTACTACATCACTGGATACTTTCAGTTCTGCTTCTTCAGTTTATACTACTGTTTCACGTGTGAGTGTCTTACAGCATCCGTTAAAGCTCTCCTACGCCAATTGCAAAGCTCCAACGTAGACCACACGTACAAACAAATGATTCAAGTCTACGACCGCATACAAGCGGCAGTGCAGTCTGTAGATGATGTTTTTTCCTTCGCCGTGTTTGCAACCATACTGAGTTGCATAATGGCTGTGTTCATATCCGGCTACAGCATGGCTTTCGGCCACTATTTCGGCATCACGGAGTACATTCACACCACTTCTAGTATAATATTGAACTTCATGATTATAGTCAAGATTATATTGACGGCATCGGTCACAGCGGAATCGGCGAATAGAGCACAAGAAGAGATTCTGTCGTTAACAGGAATGATTCCTTCACGGTACAAAGAACTGAGAGTGCTGCTCAGGAAAAACTACAAAAAGAAAAACCGTCTAACTTTATGGAAAATCTACGATATTAAGAGATCAATGATCATCAGTGTCTTGGGCAGCATTTTAACGTACGGAATTTTGTTGGGGACTTTGGGAAATGTTAAACAGGATGGAGAATATAGTTAGACTTTCTCTCTCTCTCTCTCTTTATATATATATATATATATATATATATATATATATATATATATATATATATATGTATGTAAATAAGGAAAAGGTTCGATTTTTACTCCACCGATTTTTCTCTGTAGTTTCTAATTGCTTGAAGATCTATTTTAGGTATTTAAAGCATCTGATAACACCTCTTTCAGCTATTATTTTAAGTTTTTAAACCACGTTTTGTTGCAACATGTTGAAATATAGTAAGCCTTCTTTTCTGATTAATGGCGTTGTCGAATAAAACTGTGACCTTGGCAGTTGGACATAATCGTGTAGGAATTAGAGCTTGGAGAACAAGAAAAAAAAAAAAAAACAGAAAATAAAACTTAAAGCAAAAATTGTTTAAGGCCACTAAGCAAAAAAACTGTCAAAACACGGTAGAAAAAGAAATTCAGCATTTAAACAGACTCCTTGGCATCAGATGAAGACGACGTGGAATGTGACGAAGCCTGTATCTTTTGTTATGAATTGTACGCTAGGTCAAAATCTCTGGAAGGTCTACAGTGGTGTCTCAACTGTAAAGGATGGGCTCATGAAGCCTATAGAAATGCAGTTGAGCTTTATCAATATTTTATTTGTAATTTATGTTTTTAAAACGTTTTGCAAATCTGATCAATTAACTTAATTTACTATACATTCCAAACACATTAAATTCAAAATTACTTATGTTTATGATTTTTAAACCCACTTATGTTCCTCAGTGTAGGAAGGTCTTTGTACTAATTTATTGTTAGAAATAAATATTTCAACAGTTAAAAAACAACGTTTTTTTAAATTATTTCTATATGCAAGTACCCTGTTATATCCAAATAGGTCAGATAAAACCGGGTACTTGCATACTTACAAAAAATAATTTATTTTCTCTCCAAAATATAGTTCTTTCACATTGAAAAATATTGATTTTTGGAACTAAAGAACTAATTTATCATTCAAATAGAACTTGTAGCAATTTTATTCATGTAGGTGCTTAGGAAAAAAACACTTTTTGGGACCCGGTTTTGTCCAACTTGCCCCTATATATTGTATATTGAAATATTCCGATTTCTAACAACACCTTGGATGAGATAATTTACCGATGTTCAATTTGAGCTTAAGGTTTCCTCTTAAACCCTCTACGTTTAAAACGTAATTTTGACCAAAATTATCAAATTTGTTTCATTCTCTCATATTGAAGCTCAGTTTCTCAAGTTTCAGAATCTGTACTTGTTGTAATAGATAGAAAAAGTCTACGATAAATAGAAAAAAATTATAGCAATTTTAGTATTATTGAACGACAGAAATCGAAACCGGAAGTACGATTGAAATGAGCGAAAATTGGATGGTTTTCCGCTAATTTTTAAAAAATAAAAATACTTTTAAACATAAATCTGTTGAAATTATTTTCTACAATCAAGCCTTTACATTTTACATCAATTTTCGATGAAATTGTTAGCAGAATTTGGCAATGGCAAAAAACACAAAGGTAAACTTTAAATGCTTTTTCAGGAAAATACAATTTTAAGCAAATATTGCACATGCTTAACATAAATTTTTAAGAAGTTGCAGAGATATCTCTACGAAATTAAACATTATTACTTATTAACATGTAATGACAGTATACTATAGGTTTAGTTTCAAAATGCATACTTTTTAGTTTATAGCTGTTTAATTTAAACAAGTAGACATTTTGTAAAATTGAAATTTTAGCTACATATAACGAGCGATATTTCTTAACATTCCAATACATCTCTTTGATTGTAGTATATTGTCGTCACTAATATCATCGATATATGGTGCTGCAAGGAAATTAAAAGTAATTTAATAGCAATTTATACAGAGCGTTAGCCATATTGGGGATAGTCATTTTGATTGAATTTTACCTTTATTTGCACAATTGACAAAAAAAATAATGAGTCAGTGCATTATTTTTTGCTTTATTTTATGATTTCGAAACATTATCTAGTATGAAAAATATTTAAATTGTGATTTAAGAGTCGTTTAAAAAAATTGTCATCGTCACTAATATCATCGATATATGGTGCTGCAAGGAAATTAAAAGTAATTTAATAGCAATTTATACAAAGCGTTAGCCATACTGGCACAATTAACAAAAAAATAATGAGTCAGTGCATTATTTTTTGCTTTATTTCATGATTTCGAAACATTATGTAGTATGAAAAATGTTTAAATTGTGATTTAAGAGTCGTTTAAAAAAATTGTCATCGTCACTAATATCATCGATATATGGTGCTGCAAGGAAATTAAAAGTAATTTAATAGCAATTTATACAGAGAGTTCGTCATATTGGGTGTAGTCATTTTGATTGAATTTTACCTTAATTTGCACAATTGACAAAAAAAATAATGAGTCGGTGCATTAATTTTTGCTTTATTTCATGATTTTGAAACATTATCTAGTATGAAAAATGTTTAAATTGTGATTTAAGAGTCGTTTAAAAAAATTGTTCCGAACCTTGTCGGATACCTTAAGAATATCTATATTACTCTTCTGTCTAGTCAGATATACTTACCATCATTGCAAATCACAAATTCCATTTCATTAAACAAACGCATTTATCATTGGCAAGTGTCTCCAATGCAAAGGACTAATGTTAAACTGACCGGCCACTCCCGATTTACTCATCGTCAACTTTTGCTAGGAGAAATCGTACCGAGTTTTAACTCATGCTCAACTCTTTTTCCTGATAATCGTATTTCGATTGCCTAACCTGTCCCTAACCATTAGAGTCTTAAATGCTTTTATAGCTTAGTTTTGAAGTTGAATAATTTGATTACCATTAAAACAATTTTGCATTTTTAATTTTTACGAATTGTTTTTACAACTCCTTTTTTTTCGAATTCATAAGAACTTATTATCAACTCTTTTAAATTTTTAACTAAATTAAATTTTTTTTTAATTCACACTTTCAAGATGTTATCTATGCAAATTAAATTCTTATACTTCTGTTGCTCCAATTTTTTATTTCTCACTTTTAGCCATGAGCAACCCAGTAAAAATAGAATACGAAAAACATAACCAACAATAAAAGTAGATTTAAAAACGTGTTATATAAAATTAGATTGAAAGGTACATCTTAAATTGCTTAAAATGTACAGGATTAAAGCTGAAATATATCAAAATCCACGAGTTCCTTTTGATAAAAGCAAAATTATAAAGGTTTAAATTTTAAAAACAAATAACTAAGATCACCATCCGCATTGACTTTCAAGTTTAATCATTAATTATAATGGAAATAGATGTTTATAAAAGCAGAAAATTCATAATATTTAAAAATAAAAAACGATGAATTGCGAAAGTGACCCAACAAATCAAATTAGGTAGACGTGTTCAAAAAATAGCGGCTTAAAATGTTTAACCCAGGGGTGGCCAACATTTGACATACCATGCTTGAATTTTTTTTCACATACGAGTTCAGATGCGCTATACAACTCGAACACCTTTTCTAACTTCTTACGTTCATGGCATAGACTTAATAACCTTTTCAATAATAGTATTATGTGAAAAAACATAAAAACATTTTATAATGGTTTAATTATTGCATGTATTTAATAATTGAATAACAATATCTATTGCAGCATATACAAATTACTTATCATTAATGAGACTTTTGAGCCTCTTTGTATTTCACTAGTCTTTCAATATTTTATGTTACATTTGTTTCTAAGAGCAGAAGACAATTCTTTAAATTTGAATCAGTCATTTGCGAACACTTTTTGCTTTTAATAAATTTCATGGATGAAATTCTTGTTCACATGTATATGTCGTTCCCAAACGACATAGTTAATGTTTTGAAAATTTTATTAGTTCTGGGAAATAAATGTTCACAGGGTAATGAACGCCATAAATTAATCATGTCAGAAGCATTTTGATCCGAAAAGATCTCATCACATTTCATTTCAATAATAAATTTACTATTAAATCAATAAGTTGCACTTGTATGGTTACTTAACATCTTCAGTACGTTTTGTTCACTAAATGAAAATGGGTTTATAAATGAGAGCATGCAGTTTTCTTCTTTATCGTATCATGAAAATATCTTTCAAATTACTCTTGCAATAACTTAATTTTTTTTATATTGGGTCGAATTGCTATTATTCGTAGCACACATTCATTCTGCTCTTTTAAGTGTGTAAATTGACGCAAATCCTGATTTTCTCACTGAGAGATGAACAGTTTTAATTTAATTTAAAATTAATTGGTGCTATTTACTAAGCTAGTAAATAATTTAATCTTGCCTTGTGTTTTAGAATTTAGATAATTGAGATGGCTATTAATATACACTAAAAATGCAAAATCAAGTAGTCAGTTGTTATTAAATAATAGGGTTCTTTCATCATGTCAGGAATAATTTCTTCCAGGAATCATTTTACTGTTCTAAAAGAACAATAAACAGCATTTTTAAAATTCCAAAATCTAACTCAGAACCTATCTTCAAGAAATTCAGAGCACTTCACAATGAAGGACCAAGTTTGCCATTTTCCAAATCTAACAGTTCTCAACATTATCTGAATTATCGTCTGTTTAATTCTCTTTAATTTTATTCACACACTAGCAAAATACCCGACCTTACTCGGTTTGAATTGGTTTACTCTAGATTGAAGAGATAATCAAAATATAAAATGACTTAAGTTTTTTGTAGAGTAAAAATTTATTTTAACACCTTTCGCCATCTTTATATTTTCTACAACTTACTTTGGACACAAATCCTACACATGCATATCCATTCATGTAATACATTTCACATACATCGCACAATTGCTGTATGACAAAGCTACAAAAAGACGAAAGGTGTTACTAAGGTTACTACTATAAAAGACGATTTATAGGAAGATTTGGAATTCCCTTTCTTAAGTTCTTTTCATGTGCAACTCAATTAATTAAAATTACGATTTACGGCGAGTGCTCTCGCACTCATAGTCAACAAAACAATATTTTTTTACTTGTGGCACTCTTGCCTCCGGTATGCGACATTGTGAAATTTTGCAATCTTCTCCTGTCATTATTATAACGAATTTTTTAATGTTGGAAAAAGTTCCATTTTGGATTAAAAAACATTATTATTCTTTCAATAACGGCATTATTCTTTAAATAACGGCATTATTCTTTAAATAACGGCATTATTCTTTCAATAATGGCATAACTACACTTAAAATTTACTGAAAATTTATACTGACTTACCTAACATTTTTAAGTCTAATACTTTGTGGTGCTGTTGCGTGTGATGAGAAGGAAAACACATTTATTAAAATAATAAATATTTAAAACAGGAAACAGCGAAGTAAAACAAAATAAAAGATGTCGCAAAAAATTGTTCTAAAGATATTAATTTGTGATTCAATTTTATCTCTTGATCTCGCACAGTTGCCACAACTTACAACTAAAAGTGTACAAAATTTAGAAATGTGAAATTAATTCAGAGCGAAAGTACCAGAAAAAATATCACTGCTCGCGCGATCTTGTTCATTCTCGTTCCATTGAAAAATATCGTCTGTCCCAAATATTCGGAAATCGTTTTCATTGCGCAAAGAAAAAAAATAAGACTCGAAATAAATGAAGTATCAGAGATGAAATTCCATAAAAAAAAATATAATTTTTTGAAGAATAATTACTTTTTTCAGCAGTACTGGTAAAGCAATCGAAGTAATCGTAATATTCAATAGACATTCCAATTTTTCCAAAACTACCAAATTATGGTTGATTTAAGTATACTTACTCAGGTGTTTTAGCATGAAACTCAACTAAATATAATAATAAAGAAATGTTTAATATTGCATTCACTAAACTAATAGATAATGTATAAAACAAAATACAATGTAATCAAATATCTGGAATACAATTCATGTGATGTCTACACAAACACACAAACACAAAATCGAGCATAGAACAGAAAGACGGACAGACAGACTTTCGCAACCAATGCCACTCACTAAATGAAGATAAGTACTCACTGTATGCAAATTTTCATGAAAATATCTCAAACCGCGTGGACGTGTATAGGGCACAACATACATACAGACAGACAGACAGACAGACAGACAGACGGACAGACAGACAGACAGACAGACACCAAACGAGAAAAAGGCGGATTCGGCATCAGAAGGGTCCAAAACGGATAGAAAACTTGAAATGGGTCGAAAATATTGAATGTACAAACAAACACTCCATTCTTATTTATATAGATTTCACAACCGGTAGCATAATATTCTTCATTTTTAAAGTTTTTCCACATAGTATCTCGTGGTGTATAGTACTGTGATATTTTAGTACAGGATGATTTAAAATTTTTTGAAGCAAAGTTGTAGTGTCGTTGACTTAACTTGTCATAGACAGCGCTCTGTCAATACGCACACTGATGAATTTACTATAGTCTAATTTTAGATGTTCTATAGGCACGATTTTACTTATGAAAATATGTCTTATCTTCTTGTTTTACCATGCAGTGACTCCAGACTGGCAAGTTCTTTAAAGACATTAAAATTATCATAATTTACTCTTATAAAATCACAGATGTCCGATGATTCATCCAAAGCTAGTGAAAAGAAAGTACAAGAATGGACAAGGTCTTCCTGTTACTGAGATGCATCGTGAGAGAGTTCCTCGATACAACTCATAATTGTCTGTCTTGATATAATAATTTCGTCTGCTTTCCTTCCAATACCTTTATTACCATGACGGCGAGGAAATATTTGGTGACACGATTTAACAATGTTTTCTATCAGTAAAGAGTTTCTTTGTTTCTCCAATGCTAAACCAATTTTATTGGACGCTTCTGTCATCGCCAAGTCTTCAAACCATACTTTAGCAAAAATACTTAGTCTTCTGATTTCTTCCTTTTTCTTAGTTACGTTCTTTTTGTAATTAAGACCCAAGAACGACCTTCATTTTTCCTTCTATGTTAGTCTGATGCTGTGTTTCACAGTGTCTATTAAGTTTATTTCTTCTGTTATGTGAAAGAGTACTTTCACAAACAATGCAAAGCGGTTTTTCTGATGGACTTGTTAAAACAACAACTCATTTCCAGCTGTTCATTGAATTCACGATTACTATTTATTTCTGCGCTTCTTTTGCTCATTTTATGGTGCACTGTGATGAAATACAAAAAAAAAAAAACATATAGAAACGTTCAAAACTCTAAAAGTCTAAATGGTGAAAAAGAATAAACAGATCACAAGTACGTACATCATAACACACAGAAGAGCAATTGTAAACTGTCACAAAACTGTGACAAACTCATGAGTAAGAAAAGGCTGTATGAATTGAAATAAGATCACTCTGGTGTTTAAAATATGAAGATAGATTCAGTTATGGACGCCTACTTTAAAAGAATAAGTAAGCACAAGAATGCAATGCGCCACTTGTAAGCATCCAGTGAGACACGTTTGACACATGTGCCACAGGTTGGCCACCCCTGGTTTAACCCTTCAAGTGGTTTCGACGAAATCAAGATCTGGTCATATGTTTTCTAATGACGAGATATCCGTCCTTCAAGATCTGGTTAGGTTTGATAATGACGATACTTAGTCGAGACAACCACCAGGAGGTTTAAGATTAGGAATAAGTATACATAAGTATATGATACTGTCTGTCTAATACGAGATGTTCCTGACACTAAGTATGGTGTTGGCGTTCCTTATGGAAATAGGACTCATTCGTTTTGAATAGGGGTGATTTTAATTTCATTTGATTACTTCTGGTCGAAAGAGTTAGTTTAATACTATAGATCAAGGGTGTGCATGCATGAGGTCAATCAGAGCCCCATTAAGGTTTTTCGTAGATTATAAAGAGTCACACCATAGTTACATAGTATTGAATACACAAACTCAAATTTAATTTATATGGTTACATATTCGACACAAGGTCTTAAGTGATATGTTAAGTACACATATAAAAAATATAATTAAGGCAAAGAAAATACAAAATAATTATTTCATAATTTTAGTAATAAAATAGTGTTTAATTTTAGAAAAAATATAGTAAAAGTGTATTAATAAAAAGTATAACATTTAATGAAGACCTTTGGTCAAATCTTTGAAATTTGTTAATTAGCAATTCTGTGATAGGATGATTGGTCAACGATATTTCGACTTCACGAGCTTCATTGTGAAGATTCACAGCATTATGTTGCACCAAAAATAGAAATCAGACGGAAAGCAGCTTTCTTTAACTGTGGATATTTTGATTCTGGCACGAGTTCCCAAAATTCCATTATAGAAGAAGATTTGTAATGCATTAGCAATGCCTTATCCCTCTTTCTTCTCTAATACTTCCAATTCCCCATCCACTTTTTCACCAAGTATTATTTCATACAAATTAGTATTATTTTATTCAAAATTGTAGATATTCCTACTGCCCCCTTCAACGTGCGGAGTGGGTATACGGTTTGCGAACTCGATGACGTATATTACGCGATACAAAACCAGACTGAACACACTCGCCTCCACTACACAAAGACCCAACCGAAGACCTACCGTTCGAAGTGATTATGTACGACTTGTTCACTTCATGTTAACCGATTCAACCGAGGACCTATTATCGAAGTGATTATGTACGACTTGTTCACTTCATGTTAACCGATTCAACCGAGGACCTATTATCGAAGTGATTATGTACGACTTGTTCACTTCATGTTAACCGATTCAACCGAGGACCTATTATCGAAGTGATTATGTACGACTTGTTCACTTCATGTTAACCGATTCAACCGAGGACCTATTATCGAAGTGATTATGTACGACTTGTTCACTTCATGTTAACCGATTCAACCGAGGACCTATTATCGAAGTGATTATGTACGACTTGTTCACTTCATGTTAACCGATTCAACCGAGGACCTATTATCGAAGTGATTATGTACGACTTGTTCACTTCATGTTAACCGATTCAACCGAGGACCTATTATCGAAGCGCCTACGAACGACTTGAACGCTTCACTTAGGCAGTTTAAAAAGGTTCGTGAAAAAGTTCCGAAACAATTTTTAAGAAACGAATTTAAATTTTCAATGGGAAATTTTCAATTTTTAATTCATTTAACGATGAGCCGCATTTGCCCACCCTGGTATAAATCTTCTCTGCGACATGTCAGAATATATTCCAAATATATTTCCAATTTGAAATCAAGTACGCCAATCTGAGAAACTTTCGGAGAGGGTTGAGTCGGGTTGTTTTGTCCATACAATACACTTAAGGACTAAATAACCGTAAGTTTCTGAAGAATACATCTATTTTCTCTCTCTCTTTTAGCCATTAGAAATATTCTATTGGTCATTTCCTAAAATAGAATCTTTTGGAACAATTCTATATTGCTCCTTTTCTTAGAATATAAACAATTTGAAAGATTCAATTATTTGTCAAGAAGGTCAAAATTGTTTAGAAAAATTCTGTTGGCCAGCTCCTAGAACGATTCCATCCGTCCTTTTCCTCAAATAGAATCTCTTGGGAAAAGTGTATCGGATCTTCATTTAAAATAGGAACCTTTAGAAAGATTATAGGGGTCTCGATGGTCAACATTGGATAGAAATCATTCACGGAAGACTACATACTGCAAGAAGTTTATGCGGGTAAATCCTTCTGAAAGTTAAAACAGTTATATGTTTGAACGACAGCACAGCATTATTGAGATTCGTGTTTTCGTTTTATGTATTTTCTTTTTTAACAAAATATGTCTGAATACTTTGTAGATTCTTTTTGACACTTACAGTAATTGCATTACATTATTTTATGTTTTTATACATTTTTTTATACGTATCACCCGCAACTATAGCTTAGAAGAGACGAGCAGCAGTATTCGTTACGGTCAGGAACAGAATTCGTGTATGTTGCTATGACTATGCTATTATATAGTTTTATGTAACATAATATTATCTGTACTATTATACACAGGTAATTATATAAGCATATTTCTTACTGTGTCCATTTTTCAATATTGATGCTTATTCATAATTGGAATCGTGGTTTACAGAGTTTTGTGAAACAGATTTAGCTGTAACATCAATCAATTCATCTTTTTGATGTTTCAGTTTTACTATTCTCTATTCAAAAATATTTACGTGTCGGGAAAAGGGAAATGCTAGCTTAATAATTTATACATAGAGAAGTTTTGAAAACTTGTTACGAAATTATTAAAACGGTTAAAAGAATAGTGATTGGTAGACAGAAAGAACTGCTTTAGCGTTACAGGAAAGCAAACAAATCAGATCAACATAGAAAATATGGCGAAGGGGCACACTGAAATAACGGTTATGTCCGGTAAGAACCCCATTCAGAAAAAAATGCGGCTCATGTCAGTATTGCTTCATATATATATATATATATATATATATATATATATATATATATATATATATATATATATATATATATACAGGGTGGTCCCGAATTCATGGTACAAACTTTAATGGTAGGTACAGGACATTGTAACAATGATTTATTGTATAGGAATGTATAGTCGCAAGTGACGCGGTGAGGCGTAAACAGGGGAAATAAAAGGAAAGAGAAATGGAGTGATCGGTTGGTATCATTGCCGGTAGAGGGCAGTAGATGTCTAGCCGCTGTTGAACATGATGCATCGCAGTAGGGAAAAGCGCCATTCACAATTGTGCTGCCGTAGACGATGGGTGATTTTACGTATGCAGAAAAAGCAGACATGCATTACATGTACGGCCGTGCAAATGGTAACGGCAGAGCTGAGTTACGAATGTATCGCGCGGAGTATCCTGATCGACGAATGCCGGATCATAGAATTTTTCAACGGTTACATCGTCAACTTTGTGAAACAGGTGCGTTCGACGTCAACAGACATGGCGCTGGTCGAGTAAGAGCTGTACGCACTCCAAGGCTGGAAGAAAGCATCTTGAACATTGTGGCTGATAGACCCGAGTCAAGCACAAGAACTGTTGCGTGTGACGTAGGTGTGAGTCATCAGACTGTATGCAGAGTGTTAAACGAAAATCGCTTACACCCCTTCCATTTTCAGAAAGTACAAGCATTGAATCCGGCAGATTATCCTCGCCGCGTGAACTTCTGCCTGTGGGTGATGCAGCAATGTGCGTTGCAGCCGGATTTCGTAGATTATGTGCTATTTACAGATGAAGCGACATTTTCACGCAAGGGTGTCTTTAATGCGCACAATTCCCATGTGTGGGCAACCGATAATCCACATGCAACGCGTCGACATGCGTTTCAACAATGTTTCAGTATTAATGTGTGGGCTGGTATTGTGAACGACTTTTTGATTGGCCCATACTTACTACCCACGCGGCTCACTGGCGGAAGCTATCTTATTTTTCTGAAAGAAGTGTTACCACAACTGCTGCATGATGTTCCGATCGCCATTCGTAACCGCATGTGGTTTCAGCACGATGGGGCGCCAGCACACTTCAGCATTGATGTACGGAATTACCTGAATGCCACGTTTGGTACTCGATGGATTGGGCGTGGTGGACCAGTCCCTTGGCCACCCCGATCTCCCGATTTATCGAGCCTCGATTACTTTTTATGGGGACATCTAAAGCATCTTGTTTATGAGACTCCAGTTGACTCAGATGAGGATCTCGTCGCTCGCTTATCTGTAGCTGCTGCAGGTGTGCGTGAAATACCAGGCATCTTTGAACGTGTACGCCAATCGCTCCACCGACGCTGTCAAGCATGTATCGATACTGGTGGACGCAATTTTGAACAATTACTGTAAACATGACACTTGTCAACAACGCTTTCAATAAAATCTTTGTTTTTCCTTTCGGCCGTTATTTCCCCTGTTTTCGCCTCACCGCGTCACTTGCGACTATACATTCCTATACAATAAATCATTGTTACAATGTCCTGTACCTACCATTAAAGTTTGTACCATGAATTCGGGACCACCCTGTATATATTAGGAGTGGAATTTATGTCAATTCTTGAAACCCGCAGCTTGAAAACTAATACGTTGATTCTCATCATTGCGAAGTCTCCAAAGTACATCAGCATTGTGTTGTACATTTTAAAAATTATCCATTTACTTCGGAGATTGTGGCTAGCTTTTGACTTGAAATTGGAGATAATAACTTCAATCTATTTAATCATCCTTGTTAGTACATATGCCTCACTTCTACGCTCAGGAGAACAGTTTGACTTGTTATATAAGAGACTAGAGAAGCTATCGCGAAAAATTCCAAAGTTGAGAAATTAACAAGTTTTTGACTTATGATGTTGGTATATTTCTTGGTCAGTGTCAGTTTTACTGCAAATTGTTTCGGTTCCTTGCATATTGAGCAATCTGATGATCGCAAAGACAGCATTTGGTTTGATTCTATTTTCATCTTCAAGATAGAAAGTATTTCAATATTCATCGATGTTGTCGACATTAGGTTTACACTCTTGTTTCCTTCGCTTCTTTTTCATGTTATACTATAGTTTTTCTTGCGATTTTCTGTGTGTTGTCTCAAAAGACCTGATCATGAAATTACGTGAGTAACACCATCGAAGGTCCTACATTGAAATAATCCAAACCCACTGCAATGCTAGCTTTGCAATGAAGCTCTTGGATGATACTTTCTCTTTGCCCATATTCTTGATGGTTTGGAGCGGCATGTTCCTCCTATTCTGGGAAGGTTACAATATCGCGTTTCTTATTGGGATGGTCATTTTTATCATAAATCAGTTACTATAAATGCATTTCAAAAGTTCATTGCAATTTCGAATGTCAAATCTTCAACTTGTGGATGTAAAAGACAATCTCCCTATACAGGGTGGTCCCGAATTCATGGTACAAACTTTAATGGTAGGTACAGGACATTGTAACAATGATTTATTGTATAGGAATGTATAGTCGCAAGTGACGCGGTGAGGCGTAAACAGGGGAAATAAAAGGAAAGAGAAATGGAGTGATCGGTTGGTATCATTGCCGCTAGAGGGCAGTAGATGTCTAGCCGCTGTTGAACATGATGCATCGGTTGTGGTTTCAGCACGATGGGGCGCCAGCACACTTCAGCATTGATGTACGGAATTACCTGAATGCCACGTTTGGTACTCGATGGATTGGGCGTGGTGGACCAGTCCCTTGGCCACCCCGATCTCCCGATTTATCGAGCCTCGATTACTTTTTATGGGGACATCTAAAGCATCTTGTTTATGAGACTCCAGTTGACTCAGATGAGGATCTCGTCGCTCGCTTATCTGTAGCTGCTGCAGGTGTGCGTGAAATACCAGGCATCTTTGAACGTGTACGCCAATCGCTCCACCGACGCTGTCAAGCATGTATCGATACTGGTGGACGCAATTTTGAACAATTACTGTAAACATGACACTTGTCAACAACGCTTTCAATAAAATCTTTGTTTTTCCTTTCGGCCGTTATTTCCCCTGTTTTCGCCTCACCGCGTCACTTGCGACTATACATTCCTATACAATAAATCATTGTTACAATGTCCTGTACCTACCATTAAAGTTTGTACCATGAATTCGGGACCACCCTGTATATATTAGGAGTGGAATTTATGTCAATTCTTGAAACCCGCAGCTTGAAAACTAATACGTTGATTCTCATCATTGCGAAGTCTCCAAAGTACATCAGCATTGTGTTGTACATTTTAAAAATTATCCATTTACTTCGGAGATTGTGGCTAGCTTTTGACTTGAAATTGGAGATAATAACTTCAATCTATTTAATCATCCTTGTTAGTACATATGCCTCACTTCTACGCTCAGGAGAACAGTTTGACTTGTTATATAAGAGACTAGAGAAGCTATCGCGAAAAATTCCAAAGTTGAGAAATTAACAAGTTTTTGACTTATGATGTTGGTATATTTCTTGGTCAGTGTCAGTTTTACTGCAAATTGTTTCGGTTCCTTGCATATTGAGCAATCTGATGATCGCAAAGACAGCATTTGGTTTGATTCTATTTTCATCTTCAAGATAGAAAGTATTTCAATATTCATCGATGTTGTCGACATTAGGTTTACACTCTTGTTTCCTTCGCTTCTTTTTCATGTTATACTATAGTTTTTCTTGCGATTTTCTGTGTGTTGTCTCAAAAGACCTGATCATGAAATTACGTGAGTAACACCATCGAAGGTCCTACATTGAAATAATCCAAACCCACTGCAATGCTAGCTTTGCAATGAAGCTCTTGGATGATACTTTCTCTTTGCCCATATTCTTGATGGTTTGGAGCGGCATGTTCCTCCTATTCTGGGAAGGTTACAATATCGCGTTTCTTATTGGGATGGTCATTTTTATCATAAATCAGTTACTATAAATGCATTTCAAAAGTTCATTGCAATTTCGAATGTCAAATCTTCAACTTGTGGATGTAAAAGACAATCTCCCTATACAGGGTGGTCCCGAATTCATGGTACAAACTTTAATGGTAGGTACAGGACATTGTAACAATGATTTATTGTATAGGAATGTATAGTCGCAAGTGACGCGGTGAGGCGTAAACAGGGGAAATAAAAGGAAAGAGAAATGGAGTGATCGGTTGGTATCATTGCCGCTAGAGGGCAGTAGATGTCTAGCCGCTGTTGAACATGATGCATCGGTTGTGGTTTCAGCACGATGGGGCGCCAGCACACTTCAGCATTGATGTACGGAATTACCTGAATGCCACGTTTGGTACTCGATGGATTGGGCGTGGTGGACCAGTCCCTTGGCCACCCCGATCTCCCGATTTATCGAGCCTCGATTACTTTTTATGGGGACATCTAAAGCATCTTGTTTATGAGACTCCAGTTGACTCAGATGAGGATCTCGTCGCTCGCTTATCTGTAGCTGCTGCAGGTGTGCGTGAAATACCAGGCATCTTTGAACGTGTACGCCAATCGCTCCACCGACGCTGTCAAGCATGTATCGATACTGGTGGACGCAATTTTGAACAATTACTGTAAACATGACACTTGTCAACAACGCTTTCAATAAAATCTTTGTTTTTCCTTTCGGCCGTTATTTCCCCTGTTTTCGCCTCACCGCGTCACTTGCGACTATACATTCCTATACAATAAATCATTGTTACAATGTCCTGTACCTACCATTAAAGTTTGTACCATGAATTCGGGACCACCCTGTATATATTAGGAGTGGAATTTATGTCAATTCTTGAAACCCGCAGCTTGAAAACTAATACGTTGATTCTCATCATTGCGAAGTCTCCAAAGTACATCAGCATTGTGTTGTACATTTTAAAAATTATCCATTTACTTCGGAGATTGTGGCTAGCTTTTGACTTGAAATTGGAGATAATAACTTCAATCTATTTAATCATCCTTGTTAGTACATATGCCTCACTTCTACGCTCAGGAGAACAGTTTGACTTGTTATATAAGAGACTAGAGAAGCTATCGCGAAAAATTCCAAAGTTGAGAAATTAACAAGTTTTTGACTTATGATGTTGGTATATTTCTTGGTCAGTGTCAGTTTTACTGCAAATTGTTTCGGTTCCTTGCATATTGAGCAATCTGATGATCGCAAAGACAGCATTTGGTTTGATTCTATTTTCATCTTCAAGATAGAAAGTATTTCAATATTCATCGATGTTGTCGACATTAGGTTTACACTCTTGTTTCCTTCGCTTCTTTTTCATGTTATACTATAGTTTTTCTTGCGATTTTCTGTGTGTTGTCTCAAAAGACCTGATCATGAAATTACGTGAGTAACACCATCGAAGGTCCTACATTGAAATAATCCAAACCCACTGCAATGCTAGCTTTGCAATGAAGCTCTTGGATGATACTTTCTCTTTGCCCATATTCTTGATGGTTTGGAGCGGCATGTTCCTCCTATTCTGGGAAGGTTACAATATCGCGTTTCTTATTGGGATGGTCATTTTTATCATAAATCAGTTACTATAAATGCATTTCAAAAGTTCATTGCAATTTCGAATGTCAAATCTTCAACTTGTGGATGTAAAAGACAATCTCCCTATACAGGGTGGTCCCGAATTCATGGTACAAACTTTAATGGTAGGTACAGGACATTGTAACAATGATTTATTGTATAGGAATGTATAGTCGCAAGTGACGCGGTGAGGCGTAAACAGGGGAAATAAAAGGAAAGAGAAATGGAGTGATCGGTTGGTATCATTGCCGCTAGAGGGCAGTAGATGTCTAGCCGCTGTTGAACATGATGCATCGGTTGTGGTTTCAGCACGATGGGGCGCCAGCACACTTCAGCATTGATGTACGGAATTACCTGAATGCCACGTTTGGTACTCGATGGATTGGGCGTGGTGGACCAGTCCCTTGGCCACCCCGATCTCCCGATTTATCGAGCCTCGATTACTTTTTATGGGGACATCTAAAGCATCTTGTTTATGAGACTCCAGTTGACTCAGATGAGGATCTCGTCGCTCGCTTATCTGTAGCTGCTGCAGGTGTGCGTGAAATACCAGGCATCTTTGAACGTGTACGCCAATCGCTCCACCGACGCTGTCAAGCATGTATCGATACTGGTGGACGCAATTTTGAACAATTACTGTAAACATGACACTTGTCAACAACGCTTTCAATAAAATCTTTGTTTTTCCTTTCGGCCGTTATTTCCCCTGTTTTCGCCTCACCGCGTCACTTGCGACTATACATTCCTATACAATAAATCATTGTTACAATGTCCTGTACCTACCATTAAAGTTTGTACCATGAATTCGGGACCACCCTGTATATATTAGGAGTGGAATTTATGTCAATTCTTGAAACCCGCAGCTTGAAAACTAATACGTTGATTCTCATCATTGCGAAGTCTCCAAAGTACATCAGCATTGTGTTGTACATTTTAAAAATTATCCATTTACTTCGGAGATTGTGGCTAGCTTTTGACTTGAAATTGGAGATAATAACTTCAATCTATTTAATCATCCTTGTTAGTACATATGCCTCACTTCTACGCTCAGGAGAACAGTTTGACTTGTTATATAAGAGACTAGAGAAGCTATCGCGAAAAATTCCAAAGTTGAGAAATTAACAAGTTTTTGACTTATGATGTTGGTATATTTCTTGGTCAGTGTCAGTTTTACTGCAAATTGTTTCGGTTCCTTGCATATTGAGCAATCTGATGATCGCAAAGACAGCATTTGGTTTGATTCTATTTTCATCTTCAAGATAGAAAGTATTTCAATATTCATCGATGTTGTCGACATTAGGTTTACACTCTTGTTTCCTTCGCTTCTTTTTCATGTTATACTATAGTTTTTCTTGCGATTTTCTGTGTGTTGTCTCAAAAGACCTGATCATGAAATTACGTGAGTAACACCATCGAAGGTCCTACATTGAAATAATCCAAACCCACTGCAATGCTAGCTTTGCAATGAAGCTCTTGGATGATACTTTCTCTTTGCCCATATTCTTGATGGTTTGGAGCGGCATGTTCCTCCTATTCTGGGAAGGTTACAATATCGCGTTTCTTATTGGGATGGTCATTTTTATCATAAATCAGTTACTATAAATGCATTTCAAAAGTTCATTGCAATTTCGAATGTCAAATCTTCAACTTGTGGATGTAAAAGACAATCTCCCTATACAGGGTGGTCCCGAATTCATGGTACAAACTTTAATGGTAGGTACAGGACATTGTAACAATGATTTATTGTATAGGAATGTATAGTCGCAAGTGACGCGGTGAGGCGTAAACAGGGGAAATAAAAGGAAAGAGAAATGGAGTGATCGGTTGGTATCATTGCCGCTAGAGGGCAGTAGATGTCTAGCCGCTGTTGAACATGATGCATCGGTTGTGGTTTCAGCACGATGGGGCGCCAGCACACTTCAGCATTGATGTACGGAATTACCTGAATGCCACGTTTGGTACTCGATGGATTGGGCGTGGTGGACCAGTCCCTTGGCCACCCCGATCTCCCGATTTATCGAGCCTCGATTACTTTTTATGGGGACATCTAAAGCATCTTGTTTATGAGACTCCAGTTGACTCAGATGAGGATCTCGTCGCTCGCTTATCTGTAGCTGCTGCAGGTGTGCGTGAAATACCAGGCATCTTTGAACGTGTACGCCAATCGCTCCACCGACGCTGTCAAGCATGTATCGATACTGGTGGACGCAATTTTGAACAATTACTGTAAACATGACACTTGTCAACAACGCTTTCAATAAAATCTTTGTTTTTCCTTTCGGCCGTTATTTCCCCTGTTTTCGCCTCACCGCGTCACTTGCGACTATACATTCCTATACAATAAATCATTGTTACAATGTCCTGTACCTACCATTAAAGTTTGTACCATGAATTCGGGACCACCCTGTATATATTAGGAGTGGAATTTATGTCAATTCTTGAAACCCGCAGCTTGAAAACTAATACGTTGATTCTCATCATTGCGAAGTCTCCAAAGTACATCAGCATTGTGTTGTACATTTTAAAAATTATCCATTTACTTCGGAGATTGTGGCTAGCTTTTGACTTGAAATTGGAGATAATAACTTCAATCTATTTAATCATCCTTGTTAGTACATATGCCTCACTTCTACGCTCAGGAGAACAGTTTGACTTGTTATATAAGAGACTAGAGAAGCTATCGCGAAAAATTCCAAAGTTGAGAAATTAACAAGTTTTTGACTTATGATGTTGGTATATTTCTTGGTCAGTGTCAGTTTTACTGCAAATTGTTTCGGTTCCTTGCATATTGAGCAATCTGATGATCGCAAAGACAGCATTTGGTTTGATTCTATTTTCATCTTCAAGATAGAAAGTATTTCAATATTCATCGATGTTGTCGACATTAGGTTTACACTCTTGTTTCCTTCGCTTCTTTTTCATGTTATACTATAGTTTTTCTTGCGATTTTCTGTGTGTTGTCTCAAAAGACCTGATCATGAAATTACGTGAGTAACACCATCGAAGGTCCTACATTGAAATAATCCAAACCCACTGCAATGCTAGCTTTGCAATGAAGCTCTTGGATGATACTTTCTCTTTGCCCATATTCTTGATGGTTTGGAGCGGCATGTTCCTCCTATTCTGGGAAGGTTACAATATCGCGTTTCTTATTGGGATGGTCATTTTTATCATAAATCAGTTACTATAAATGCATTTCAAAAGTTCATTGCAATTTCGAATGTCAAATCTTCAACTTGTGGATGTAAAAGACAATCTCCCTATACAGGGTGGTCCCGAATTCATGGTACAAACTTTAATGGTAGGTACAGGACATTGTAACAATGATTTATTGTATAGGAATGTATAGTCGCAAGTGACGCGGTGAGGCGTAAACAGGGGAAATAAAAGGAAAGAGAAATGGAGTGATCGGTTGGTATCATTGCCGCTAGAGGGCAGTAGATGTCTAGCCGCTGTTGAACATGATGCATCGGTTGTGGTTTCAGCACGATGGGGCGCCAGCACACTTCAGCATTGATGTACGGAATTACCTGAATGCCACGTTTGGTACTCGATGGATTGGGCGTGGTGGACCAGTCCCTTGGCCACCCCGATCTCCCGATTTATCGAGCCTCGATTACTTTTTATGGGGACATCTAAAGCATCTTGTTTATGAGACTCCAGTTGACTCAGATGAGGATCTCGTCGCTCGCTTATCTGTAGCTGCTGCAGGTGTGCGTGAAATACCAGGCATCTTTGAACGTGTACGCCAATCGCTCCACCGACGCTGTCAAGCATGTATCGATACTGGTGGACGCAATTTTGAACAATTACTGTAAACATGACACTTGTCAACAACGCTTTCAATAAAATCTTTGTTTTTCCTTTCGGCCGTTATTTCCCCTGTTTTCGCCTCACCGCGTCACTTGCGACTATACATTCCTATACAATAAATCATTGTTACAATGTCCTGTACCTACCATTAAAGTTTGTACCATGAATTCGGGACCACCCTGTATATTTCAATAAAGCCATACCAGTAAAGACGGTTTTATGGCTAGAAAATTAACCCTTGAACAAAAAAGAAAACCTTTGATAAGAAGAAATGTTGTTTTACTTGTTAACAATTAGAACACACTTCTAGAACTTGCAAATTTAAGACTCAGTGTCTTCACTGTAATAGAAATCATTACATTTTGATGTGTCCTAGTCGGGTGATGTACACAAATGAAGCCGAAACAGAAGTTGTGCCGACTAATTCTTTAACAAATGGTTGTAACGTTTCCAATATTCTACTAATGATTTTAGTTGTCAAAATAAAGGTTGGAATTATGAAAGAAACTTCGGAGCTCTTTTGAACACGGGATCCCAACGTTCATATTTAAATAAAATAGTTATTAAAGAACAAAGAACGAAACTTAGTAATACCTGATTTAAGTATTAAAGATTATGAAATTATGTACACTTGAGGGCCTATGTTCCTGGTTGCTGTCTACTTTGGAAGAATTGGAACATTTTGTGTTTCAAACTCAAAAATTAATGGGTAGTGCTTGTTTTAATTTGCGAGGATGGGAAGGTAACATTTCAAGTTCGTTCCTTTCCAAATCTTCTGGAGATATTTCCCTTTTGGAAATTATTTGTAATTTAGATCGGGATACATTGAGGTGTAGCGTACCAACTAAAATAGAGCATAACCAAAACGCGAAATTAAAGTACAGTTTTGTCTTTCGCGATCCTCTTGGTTGTACCCTGCAACTTAACTGCCTCCGATATTGAGGCAGAGGGCATTGAAAAATAAGTTACATTGGGACAGTCCCTTGCCCTTCTACATGCAAAAAGGATTTTTTGCTTGGATGAAGGCAATGTATGTATTTAGCAAAATAGAAATTGTTCGATATTTGGAAAAAAACAAGATAGGAGGTATCCCATGGTATTAAAGCCGACCTACCGGTATAGTGGTTAAGGTGTTAGCCTCTAAATAGGAAGGTTCCTGGTTTGAATCCGGGTCCGGGCATGGATGTTTGTTAGCGCATGGTGTAGAGGTGGCTTGGTGCACCTTAAATATGTCGTGGCCGAAAGTCCTCATGTTGGGTTGGTGTGGAAGTTTGGAGAGTGGGGTGCCAGCTCAGGTGTTGCTTCGTCATCTGACTGTGGTTCAAAAGGAGGTGTTGTCCTCGGATCTTTCCCTTAAGGGATTGATCCCGGACCGTCATTAGCCGGTTGTGTTGCTCTAGTATGACGTTAATTAAAAATTACCAAACTACCTATAGTATTGAAATTCAACTTTTACTGGCCAAATCTAAAGTTGCGCCAATAAAAGAGTTGTCCATACCTAAACTTGAACTTATGGCTTGTTCCATTGGTGCTAGATTTTGCACATTCAATTAGTTTGGCACTTGATTTGGCACAAATAAAGATTACATTTTTGTGCGATTCTATGGTTGCTCTCTGGTGGATTAGAGAACATGGAGAGTGGTCAATATTTGTGGCCATCATGGTAGAGAATATTCAACAATTGTGTGTATGGACCTAACCGGAATTTTGGCGTCATGTATCAGGGGAAATGAACCCAGATGATATTGTTTCTCGAGGTTGTTCCTCAGAACAATTAGCTAAACTACAGTGGTGGAATGGTCCATCGTGGCTATTAGAGACTTCTGAAAATTGGCGAAGTAATGAAATACTTTGCAAGAAAGAAGTGGATTTGGAAAGAAGAAAAGTCATTTTGAGCAAACTTAATTTGTTGAAAGAAAAAATACATTGGCATGCTGTTAGATTTTCACATTTTGAATCGATTATTCGACTTGTAGCGCGGATCTTACGTTTTGTAAATAATGCGCGAATTATTGAGAATGAGGTGAGAAACTTCGGAAGACTTTCATTGAAAGAGATAGGATTTGCTGAGAAAGTTCTAATCATAGAAGTACAATCTAAAATTTTCCCGTACCAAGTGATATACCTATTTGTAATGTGTTTAAAGATGAAGAAGGTATTATTAGGGTTAAGACACGTATAACTGAGCGTATTGACACTTTATCCTTTTACCTCACCTGTAATATTACCTGATAAATGTATTTTCACTAAACGAATGATTGAACTTTTTCATAGAATCCACTGCCACGCAGGAACTCAGATTCTATTAAGTATTTTGTGCGAAAAATATTGGATTGTCAGGGATGAAACAATTGTTTGAAATACCTTAAACAACTGTGTCAAATGCAAATGTTATAAGACCAAGGCACACGTTTCGGATCCTGTTTCTTTTCCAGATCGTGTGAAAGATGCAAGAATAATTGAAGTAGTCGGAATTCATCTTGCTGACCCTTTATACCTCAACAGGGGGATAAAGCATGGATAGTTTTATTTACCTGCGCTATACATATAGAGCCATTAATCTAGACCTGGTGACGTCATTGGACACAGATTCCTTTCTTCTATCTCTTAGGCGTTTCATTGCTAGAAGAGGTCAACCGAGAATTATTATACAGGGTGGTCCCGAATTCATGGTACAAACTTTAATGGTAGGTACAGGACATTGTAACAATGATTTATTGTATAGGAATGTATAGTCGCAAGTGACGCGGTGAGGCGAAAACAGGGGAAATAACGGCCGAAAGGAAAAACAAAGATTTTATTGAAAGCGTTGTTGACAAGTGTCATGTTTACAGTAATTGTTCAAAATTGCGTCCACCAGTATCGATACATGCTTGACAGCGTCGGTGGAGCGATTGGCGTACACGTTCAAAGATGCCTGGTATTTCACGCACACCTGCAGCAGCTACAGATAAGCGAGCGACGAGATCCTCATCTGAGTCAACTGGAGTCTCATAAACAAGATGCTTTAGATGTCCCCATAAAAAGTAATCGAGGCTCGATAAATCGGGAGATCGGGGTGGCCAAGGGACTGGTCCACCACGCCCAATCCATCGAGTACCAAACGTGGCATTCAGGTAATTCCGTACATCAATGCTGAAGTGTGCTGGCGCCCCATCGTGCTGAAACCACAACCGATGCATCATGTTCAACAGCGGCTAGACATCTACTGCCCTCTAGCGGCAATGATACCAACCGATCACTCCATTTCTCTTTCCTTTTATTTCCCCTGTTTACGCCTCACCGCGTCACTTGCGACTATACATTCCTATACAATAAATCATTGTTACAATGTCCTGTACCTACCATTAAAGTTTGTACCATGAATTCGGGACCACCCTGTATACTCTGATAATGGGATTAATTTCAAAGGTGCCTTTAATAACCTCGGAAAGATTGAATGGAAAAAATTTATACAGTAGCCGAGATTTATCGAATCATAAGGAGGTTTAACCCTCCCACAGCTGCATGGTGGGGTGTATAATGGAAGAGACTTGTTAGAACTATCAAAGAGCTGTTAAAACGAACTATAGGAAAAGCAGTTGTTTTGACGTATGAAGAACTACAAACCGTTTTATGTGACTTTGAATCCGTAATAAATTCACGTCGTCTTACGTATGTATAGAAGACTCCAAGGATTTAATTGCTCTTTCCTCGGCTTTGTTTTTGCTTGAAAACTTTAAATCCAGAGTGACTGATTGATATCGTCGATGCTAATGATTACCGTATACCAGGGCTCGAAATACCCGGGTGCACAGGTGCACTGTGCACATGACTATAAAATTGTGCACCTATCTTTTACCCACTAGGTGCACGCAGTGCACATAAGGTTAAAAAAAGGGGGGCGTGTTTTATGTTATTTTGATGTTTGAACAAAATATTAGAATCGACCTCTCTTGCTCTAAAGCAGTGTTTCCCAAACTTTTGACAAATGTGTACCCCTTCTATAATTTTCGTAACGCTGAGTACCCCTCGTCAAAAAAAAATGGATGTATTTTAATAACAATCAAAATGTTTCTTTTTTTTGTGACATACACAAAATAATAAGAAAAGAGAAATAAAAATATTCATAATAAAATATAAATATAAGTTATATTATAAATAACGTTTATTTGGATCAATGAGAAGGATGAAATTGTTTGTGCTGAGATAACTGATCGTCATAATTTGGTTCCCTGATTGTTAATTTTAATCTGAGATGTGGTTCCACGTTCAATAGTCTGTTCCTTTTCTTCGACTTAATGTTTACAACTACTGAAAAAGCAACTTCACATAAAAATGAAGTTGGAAAAAGCAAGATGTATTTTATAACTTTTTCTGTTAAAACCGGATGCACAAGTTGCATTTGTAACCAGAATGATGTTAAAGTACTCTCCTTATGTTTATTTTTCAAGAATCCATCTGAAGCCAATCCAACAATTGCTCTTCTTCCGCATGCGACAAATCTTTTGGCATGGATGTTGTGTTAATGTTAAACGGATATCTTATCCATTCAATATTTTTGGTTAAATCAGGGAAATAGTTTTTCAAGCCCACTTGCAAACTCTCCAAATGCTGTGTTATGCATTTCAGAGTATCGGCATCAAGTTTAGTAGTCGAACGTGTTATAAACTCATGAAGAGAGGGAAAGGAGTCTACTTCTCCATTTCCAACTCTCTTTTGCCATAACTTTAGTTTTGCGATGGCAGCGTTCACTTTATCTTGAACGTGAAACAATGAAATTTCTTTGCCTTGTAACGATAAGTTGAGGCAATTTAAAACATATAATATATCTGCTAAGTATGCTAGTTTACAAAGCCATTTCCAGTCATGTAAACAATTTCTCAACTCAAATCTATCATTAAGGAAACATTGAAGTTCATGTGTAAGTTCAAACAATCAATTTAGAATTATTTCCTCGAGATAGCCAACGATCATCGGTATGATAAAGAAGCTGGGTATGACTACTTCCAATTTCTTCGCATATTTGCGAAAAAAGTCGTGCATTCAAAGGAAGATTTTTAGTGTAGTTAACGATTTTCACGTTTTCATCCAGAACTTTCTGTAGATCAGCGGGCATCTTACGTGTTGCCAAAGCCTCTCTGTGTATGCAACAATGTGTGAATATGACGTTTGGGGCAATATTTTGAATTATTGCAACGAGTCCTTTATTAATTCCGACCATACTTTTTGCTTCATCTGTGCTTATTATTACATTCATAATTTGTCAGTCATCCTTCTCAAACCCGTTTTTCACATATTTACGGAAAAAGCCACAAATTTTGCATGGTGCAGTCATGAAATTAATAAAATTAACAACTTTGATATTAAAACAGATATTACGTACCTTTATGTGTAACGCTTTCGGGGCGCAATGTGCCTGAGAGATCAGAATGACGCTAACAGCTGTGAACGAAGCGGACAAATAAAATTAAAAGGTTGGGTCCAAACATCCGGTAAAGATAAGAGACTACTAGAATAAGCAAATTTCTACCCCTTCTACGAGAGGTGTGGGGAACGGTTGAGCCCGACGGAGGGTTAACAAAGTAAGTTGTTTCTGTAACGAAGTGTGGTATATTTCCGCTATGTCAATCCGGATCATCTCACGCCTCACAAGACTGTCTTGACTTGACTCATGAGAACGTAGAATCCGATGCAACGCGTACCCTCACCAAACTCTTCCCGTCCCCCTGGCTGTACGCGTACCACACTTTGGGAAACACTGCTCTAACGGAACGCAATTAAAATTCCTAAATAAACACTATGCGTAAACAAAATAGCTGGGCCGTAACGGGTTTATATAGGAAGAAGGTTTACTTGTGCTACTGCCACAAGAACTTTCCGATGATCGAAACATTTTCCAGATGGCTCGGTTGAAGCGACTGTGGCGACAGCCATGCGCTAGAAAAGGGAGAATTTAGATTTTTAAATATTTTTATTTACTATCTACTACTAAAACCTATATAAACATACACAACTAATAAAGTAGTTTGCATTAAATTAATGCTCTTATATTAAGTTTTTTTATGTGCACCTAAAATATAACATGTGCACCTAATTTAAAAACTCAGGTGCACAAAGTGCACCTGTATTATAAAATCTATTTCGAGGCCTGCCGTATACGGATAAGATATCGAACCAAACTACTGGAAGCACTGAGATTGCGCTTTAGTAAGGAGTATCTCAATCAGCTGGTTCAATGGCAAAGCCCAAAACGCATATATTCCAATGTTGAACTGAGTGAGATTGTTCTCATTGGAGATGGTTTGAAGAAACGTTTGAATTGGCGTCTTACTAAAGTCATACAATTAATACCTGGCAAGGACGGAAAAGTGTGAATTGTTAAGCTTAAAATACAAACATGCGTTTTAAAGAGACCGATCCAAAGAGTCTCGTTTGGAATTAACTTCTAATGAACATTTAGTTTCCAATTTGCAGGATAAAGAGACTGGTGTTACCCCTTTAGGATCTGTCCAGGATGCAGAGATTCCGGTAGCAGATCAACCAGCAGATGTCTCCATACCTCTTCTGTCAATAGTTACCCGAACTGGACGAGTTGTGAAAATGCCTGCAAAAAGGCCTCATTTTGCCGAAGTTTTGAGTCACCCACAGACTCAAAAGGGGGGAGGATGTTGAGAGACAGTCCTCTCTATTTCTCTCTCGTTCGTAAGAGCGTAATAAAGAAATGAAGTGAAGCGAGCGACATCTCTACGTCACGGATTTGTATAAATAGAACATTTTGAGTTTTAGTTAGAAAAATGTAATACGCGTGTACAGCATGCTGTATGTTTCGATGTCTTTTCAAAAGCATGTATTAAATGTGTTTAACTGTGCTAATGGGTTCCAGTGTGAATTATTTATTTGGTAACCGTTAAGCATCGGGCAGATGCACCAGAACCCTATTTTTCAAGTATTTATTTGTGGTGTTTTGACGCTACAATTGGTGTTGCAAACTCGCCAACCCGACAGTAGATCTTGACGACAAAATAAGTGCTGTTTCTCGGAATGTTTTCGATGTTTGGAGTGGGATGTGTTTGAAAAATCCGGTGTAAACGTGGCTTTAATTAGAAGGTTTTCCACTCTTGAAATTCTGAACCTAAAAGTTCTGCTCTTCGTTTGAAAAGACTTGTCTTGAACTAGATTATTCCGCTCATTTTGGGCTTTCTTCAATCGTTATCAATGAATGACTGAGATTTTAAATACACTATTTGCAAACAGCAAAAACTATCTGGATCAATGCAAGATCCACAACGCTGCCTTTTCTCCAAATTTTCTATATATTTGCTTACAAACATCATCACGTGTTTATACTTCAATGAAAACACGAAAGCGGTTAAGTTTTGGCGTAAAATGTTCAATACCAGTAGAAAAATCAGTGTTTCTAAAAAATATCAAGTGGCCAATATAGAAAAAAGTATCTAGTGCTGTTCAACATGACAAAAAGCGCTAGTTTCAAAGATATATATTAAATGGCTAACAAAAAAATCAGACGCAGTGGCTAATTTTTAAATTTATATCTGAAATCAGCACCAAAATAATAGTTTAAAACAGCCAAATTTGTTCATGTTTTAAAAACCTGTAGATTCATGTAATTAATAGCTTGCCACTAAAATGCTGGTGAGGTTTCAAAAGGGGACACTAATGTCGGATTCAAAATCGTAGTTTAACAATCATGTTTTTTGAAAACTATAAAAATCAATTTTGTATACGTTTTAGGATTTTTATTCCACTGTGTATCGATTTGGTTCTCTTAACATGCTGATTCGCGCATGATCATGTGATCGTCGTAAACTATTAAATTGGTATGCAATAGATCACTTCTCAAATCAGAAGTGATTTATAGATATCAGTGCCGAGTAATTAATTAATATTTTATAATTTATCTCTTTTTTGATAGGAACCTGGAATTTATCTTTTAAGTCTAACAAATGTTTTGTGAATTAAACATTATATTACAAATACATTTGAGTAGTCCTTTAAATACAAAAGCGCTGCGCAGAGCTACCTTAAACTTATCTTATACGACTGAACTCCTCTATTGAGGTCATACATTACCTTTCAAATTTCCAAAAAACAGACTAGATACTACTTTTAGATACAATTAGATAGTCTGAAATGTTCTGATTCTTGTAAAACAAATCGCATATATACACGTATGCGTTCGATAAGACTTTTCTGAGAACTCTATTTCAGTTTTAACCGTTTCAGCTTAACTTTACAGGCAATTTTCTTCGAATCAGAATTTTAAACTACTAATTAGTAACGATTAACTAATTAACTAATGAATACTTAGTTTATGTAAACTAGAATAAAATATTTCTAATGCTTAAAATATGAACCTAATTTTTAATACATTGTGGTGTAGAACGCACATAAACACTGAAGTTCCATTGTGATATGCAGTGAACTTTAAGAGATACAATTGATCAAAATTGGTCTGTTTTCCTTCCGATTTTAATAGCATTAAGTAACTGACAAAAAATAAAACTTACTTCAAGCACTTGCGTGACTCTCAAATGAATTGAAAGATGATTACTAGTATGACTGTAAGGAAAATAGGTTGATACAAGAGAGAATCGTTTTACCATTTCTATTTTGCATATAAAATGTATTAAAACGATTGTTAGGCAATTATCTAACTTGATTCAATGAAAATGGAAGATGAAAACAATTTATAAGCAGATTGTTTTAGTGCCCTTTCTCTTGAAAGAGTTTAATTTTCCATTAAAAGAAAAAAATATATATAATTATACATAAATAGTTCATTATTTTGACTGAACTAGAATGGAAAATTATTCTATCCAAATTACTGCACATACTGAGAGACCATGAATAAAATGATTTCTCAAAATGCAAATCGTTGACATATGTAACAAAAACTGTGGTAATACTGGTGACATTAAGAATATGTATCTGTCAGAAATAATAGATATATACTAATACATATGCTTATTGGCATGTTTTTTATCATGTAAAACCATGAATATAAAGCAAATGAGGTCTTATAAATATGGATGGAATCTATAGCAACCTCTTGTAAAACTTATCTAACAGAAAACTACACACCAATAGGTTTGAATCCTATAGACGTCTCCTTGCTCTAGTTTACCGTGGATAATTTTAAATTCTCCTGTGAATTCAAGTAACTTAACAGTTTAAAATTAAATAACTTAACTTAATTAAATTAAATAACTACAGAATTTAAAATAACTTAGCTTTCAGATACACAATGAGGAAAACTGTTGACAGAGTACGATTGTTGTATTCTTCGTCTCTTTCCTTGCAAGATGTATTTCGACCCCTCTTGATTATTCTTCAAGTCTTGGGAGTTGACACTCTACATCAACATTGTAGAGTGCGTGGATTAATTCAGAAAAGCACTCAATGTGTCGCAATTACTTTGAATGTTATTGGTTGTCTGATACAATTGGTGTATATTGTATTTCTACTGGAAATGAAAATCACAATTTCTTTAGCTCTAAACGCCATATCTCGAAGCATACTTTATTTTTCAATTTGTCGTTCGTGTCATGTGATTCAAGACCTTCTTCACAAACTAACACGGATAACTACATGTAGTTTACAAAAGCCGCTGCACCTTGAAAAGATTCGTAATGCGACGTATTTGTATAGTGCTGCATTTTCTGTTTTGGACACAATTCAATTGATTTGCTTCATCACTCAGGTAAATAGAAGTACGACGTATTTATTAAACTTAAATGAAGCATTTGAAAATAAATCTCCGTCGTGGAATACCTTATTAACAGCAATCTACACCTTTGTGTTTCTGTTCTGGTTGTACGCGAATTTCCTCTTACATCAATTCAGTTTGTACTACAGCGTAGTGTGTGATTGCTTGACGATCTTTTGGGAAACTCTCTACTCCGACTTGCAATGTCCGGAAGTGGAACAGACGTACATGAATCTGATCGAGGTTCATGATGCCATCTACAACGCCATGCAGCTCGTAGACAATACGCTTTCTTTTCCTGTGTTTGTTAGTGTATTCAGTAGCGTTTGCGATATGTTCTGGTCTGGATACGAATTGGCTTTCGTCGATGTCGACCTACATATCTGTATTCTACATGGCACTAATATATTCACGTGTTTAGTTTCTCTTCTCAAGGTAATAATGTCGGCATCCACTACCTTGGAATCGGCAAACAAAGTTCAGAGGAAAGTGATGTCTTTACCATCAATGGTACCTTCGAAATACAAGCAACTCGATATCCACCTGAAAAAGAAATGCTATTGCAGAAACCAGCTCACTCTGTGGAAAATTTATACCATTGACAGATCACTAATTGTTAGCATGCTAGCGAATCTTTTGACGTACGGCATCCTCATAGGAACTCTTGGAAATAATAGCAAACAACACTAATTACTTTTTTATTAGTTTAGATTATAAGGAAATTAGATTTAGCATGTATTTTGTTAAACACCCCTTGTTGAATTTCTTTATCTCTAGTTGTACTGAAGCCAATATAATTTATAAGAGTTTAAGAAAACTTGTTAAGACTACGGGCCACTTACAGTCACTGTGACTTACGGGAGTGTCACCAAACAATCCATGTAAGTTTTATATCATGTATCAATTATTTATTTTATTTATATTGATATTCATTATTTATATTTAATACTAGGGGGCTCGCCCCCTTCTCGCTAAAGCTCGCCAACCCCCGGACGATTGCTTTGCAATCCTCATTGATTCGCTGAGCGAACCTATGCTCACTTCGCTCGCATCAATGAAGACATGTGTCCTAGCAGAAAAGGTTGTTTTCAAAATATGATAATATGATACTCCAAAAAAATATTTTTCAAATCTAAATTTGCTGTATTACAGAAAATATAAACAGTACCCTGGAATCAGAATTCAAATGAAAACTTTGAGCAAATTTTGAGTCGAAATGTGAGCGCTGCTTTGGAAATTAAATACCCAGTATGTTGTTTGTGTACATTTCCAGCACTCTCGAGTAACTTACACTCTTTTTCATTGAGTTTGTTGCCGAAAGTTGTAGTGCAAGCGTCTTGTTGAACTATAATTGTTGGCCCTGAAAAGGACCGTTTTTTAAATGACCCTGAAAAGATCCTCCGCTTTCTTTAATTTTCTATTATAAACTGCAACAGCTCAACTAAAAGTCTTTTTTTTTTCAATAAAATTTCATCCGATAACGCTATAAATTCAATTCGTGGTAAACAAACAATCGTACAATGTTGCCAAAACGCGATAACAAATAACGTCTTTTTTGCGTGCCACGTAAGAGAATTATATATATATATATATATATATAGATTATTACAAAGAAAGGTAATAAAAGTAAGTAAATAATTTAATTTGATGCGAGACATTGATTTAATAATTCTTACAATAATTGGCTCGATTTTTGAAGTGGCTAAGCGCAGAACTGATTCTAAATTTTAATGAGTCAACGGGTCCCTATTTCTCGATTTTTTAATCATGACTGAAAAAGTATATTCATAGATATATGTTGACCCTAAGCTACTTGCTAATTTTAATGCTTTATCTAGCATAGAAGTTTCAATCTAAATGACCTATCTTTAACTTGTTAAAGACAATATACCACATGGTGAGGTTAATATTGTTTCATTTGACTTAGTAAATGTTTTGTATGAAATACGAGTAATTATTTTCACTTGGTCAAGCTTCGAGGTTAGAGACATGTATGAAGCCCCGGCATGACATTATCCTTTTAACTTAATAGTAAATGCTATGGAGTGACATTATCTTTTTTACTTAATGCTAAATGCTATGGGAGTTATTCTTTTCGAATGTAATTTTTGAATTAAAAGAAGGCTCCTCAAAAGTTCTTTTTTATCTAAAGAATTCTGAAAGCTTTTGAATGCGAAATTAAATGGCATCCATGCCTTGAGTTACTAGATGTTAGCAAAGTTCGGAATTAGAGTGCAATGCTCTGATTCCAACGGGAATTATTAATCGCTCAAATATTTCAGAGAAATACATTAGTTCCTAATACATGTGAGGTAGGGAGTTATATAGCAAAATTAACGTCTCACTCGAGCAACACCACGGGATATTGACGGGATCAATCCCGAAGGAAAAAGATCCAAGGAACACAACTCGTAATTTTGAACCTCGGACAGATGATCAGGTCAACACGTGAGCTGGCATCCCATTCTCCAAAATTTCACACCAAGCCAGAGGACATTTGAATCCCAACAGATTTGTCGTGCACCAGCCACCGTGAACACGACGGTCTTTGGATGAACCAATCTTTGAACTCGCAATCATCCGGTTGCAAATCTGTCCAACTGGGTTACCACTGCCCAATATACTGCGAGAATCGCTTTTATACAAAAATGAAATGTGTTCGAGGAGTTGCATGCGTTAAGACAGGGGTTCCCAAACTTATCCAAGTAGTGGCACCCTTAAAAGAAAGAAATTTCTCACGGCACCCTTGTCATACTGTAGTATAGGCCTCGAAATATATTTTTTAATACAGGGCCACTTTGTACACAAGTTTTTAAATTAGGTGCACAGGTTATATTTTAGGTGCATATTAAAAAAAAAACGTAATATAAGAGCATTAATGTAATGTAAACTACTTTATTAGTTGGCTATGTTTATAAAGGTCAATAGTAGATAGTAAATAAAAATATTTAAACGTCTAAATTCTCCCTTCTCCGGCGCACGGCTGTCGCGACAGTCGCTTCAACAGAGCCATCTGAAAAATGTTTCCATCATCGGAAAGTTCTGGTGGCAGTGGCACAAGTAAACCTTCCTCCTGTATAAACCCGTTATGGCCCAGCGATTTTGTTTCGCCTAGTGTGTGTTTAGGAATTTTAATTACATTCCATTAGAGCGAGAGAGGTCGATACCAATATTTTGTTCCAACATCAAAATAACATAAAACACGTTTCCCTCCTTCTTTTAAAGTTAGGTGCAGTGCGTGCACCTAGGGGGAAAAATTAGGCGCACAATTTTATTTTCATGTGCACAGTGCACCTGGGTTATTTCGAGCCCTGCTGTAGTATATAGACGCTTGCTTAGTGAAAACATTTTTTGTTGGCGAAAGTCTTTCATTTTTCTGTAAAATATTCGCGTCGCTTGTCAACCGTGCTGGGATGTGTTTTCTTAAGGTGCCGCCTCAACGTACCTGGCTTCATGCTCTCGGAAGATAAAACTTTAGCACAGATCATATTTTGCGCAATTTCTTCATCGTTGACTTCTATTGAAATGAAGCCAAAATCCAAGTAGCTGTCTTCGTAACAACGCACACCACTCGCCGCTGCATGATCATCTATATATATAATTCTCTTACGTGGCACGCAAAAAAGACGTTATTTGTAATCGCGATTTGGCAACACTGTTAGTTTGTTTGTTTATCGCGAAGTCTCGCGCATCGATTGAATTTATAGCGTTATGGGATGAAATTTTATTGAAAAAAAAAAAGGAAATTTTGGTGGAGTGGTCGTTCACGGTAAGAAGGCGATTTGTCGCCAAATATGGTAACTTTCACTTTATGCGGATTTTCTTCATATCTGCCGTTTTTGTTATGGCAACCCTATCTGATGTTACGGAATACGGCCGCCATCTTGATTTGGCGACAAAAATTAGTTGGCGACAAACGTCTTACCGTGAACGACCACTCCACCGAAATTTTAATGAGCTGTTGCAGTTAGTTTATAATAGAAATCAAAGAAAGCGGAGGATCTTTTCAGGGCCATTTAAAAAACGGTCCTTTTCAGGGCCAACAATTATAGTTCAACAAGACGCTTGCGCTACAACTTTCGGCAACAAACTCGATGAAAAAGTGTGGGTCGTTTGAGTGCTGGGAAAATGTACACACAAACAACATGCTGGGTATTCAATTTCCAAAGCAACACTCGCATTTCGAGTCAAAATTTGCACAAAGTTTTCATTTGAATTCTGATTTTAGAGATACTGTATATATTTTTTCTGTAATACAGCAAATTTAGATTTGAAAAACATTTTTTTGGTAACATATTTTGTAAACAATCCCTTCTGCTAGGACACATGTCTTCATTGAGGCGAGCGAAGCGAGCATATGTTCGCGCAGCGAACCAATGAGGATTGCGAAGCAATCCTCCGGGGGTTGGCGAGCGTTAGCGAGCAGGAAGCAGGCCCCCTAGTCTATATATATATATATATATATATTTCTCTTACGTGGCACGCAAAAAAGACGTTATTTGTTACCGCGTTTTGGCAACATTGTGCGATTGTTTGTTTACTAGGAGCCTCGCGAGTCATTTGATTCTATAGCGTTATCGGATGAAATTTTATTGAAAAAAAAATGAATTTTAGACGAGCTGTTGCGGTTCGTAATAGCAATCTAAGAAAGCGGAGGATCTTTTCAGGGCTATTTAAAAAACGGTCCTTTTCAAGGCTAACAATTATAGTACAACAAGACGCGTGCACTACAACTTTCGACAACAAACTCAGTCAAAAAGTGTATGGGTGGCTCGAGTACTGGGGAAATGTACACGCAAACAACATGCTGGGTATTCAATTTCCAAAGCAGCGCTCACATTGCGAGTAAAAATGTGCTCAAAGTTTTCATCTAAATTCTGATTCCAGAGGTACTGTATATATCTTTTATGTAATACAACAAATTTAGATTTGAAAAATATTTTTTTTGAATATATTTTGTAATCAATCCCTTCTGCTAGGACACGTGTCTTCATTGATGCGAGCGAAGCGAGCATAGGTTCGCGCAGCGAACCAATGAGAATTGCGAAGCAATCCTCCGGGGGTTGGCGAGCGTTAGCGAGCAGGGGTCGGGCCCCCTAGTTAGTAAAAAATACTCTTGCACTATCGTTTTTTTTTCATGAAATTCTTCCATTTTTACGAAAAATGAGTAGATGCAGCTTTCTTAGAACAGGGGCTGACAACTGTACCGCGACCACTAGCACCTTTTGCTTAGGAATAGATTAGATTAGATATCATGGGCGCTCCGCGGCACCCCTGATCTCTCTACGTGGCACCCCAGGGTACCGCGGCACACACTTTGGGAATCCCTGCGTTAAGAGTCTATTTTTTATATTTAAGAAATATTTTTAACCCTTCTTTGCAAGATTTTTTCTTTATTGGTGAAATAAATCAAGGTGATATAATTCATGTTCAAAATTAAAGGGAAAATGGTTAAAAAAATCTTAGTATAAATTTAGCAAAAAACAATAGGAGGGTATCATGTGGTATTTTTTTAATTAAACGCAAACTTTTTTAGAAATTGCTCTAAAAATAACAGAAACACATGTTACAAACCTTTCTTCCACTCTTTTTCACTTTTTTAGCAATAGAAACTCAAATATAATAAAACAAAATTAAAAACGAAATCATACGTTTATTGCAACTACAACAACAGCGGAATGACAACTTCAAGCTCGTTTTACTGATAGTGACACTTGCTTATTTTTGACAGCTATGTTTTTGTATACCAAGGCCAGAATTACGAACGAAAGTTTCTTTTATGAGCAAAATTCTAGAAATATTTCTACTCTACAAATTGCATGACTTGTCGAGAAGATTGTGTTCAGAACGTTCTTATGAAGTTTTGCTTTTGTCTGAGGAATTGTAGGATGGTTTTATTTTCTGAACATATAGGTACAAATCCTGGACTGATGCTGTCCTTTGCTTGTGACAGAGGCTCCAAGTCTGCGCTCTCTCATCTTGCCAGTGGTCATCTCATGGGTCTTTTGTTCAATGAGGGTGAAAAGGTTTTCACCACATGTACCAAGTGTCTCGCCCTGCCGGCCACTGCTGAGCACATCTTGGACTGCTTGGGCCTCTCTGGAGAGGATATCTACTCTGACCCCCTTATTGTGTTTAATTTTCTGGGAGTCAATGGACTTATGGACTTTGTATGACTTCGTCGGACACTGGAGGATTAGAAACAACAACAACAACAACCAGGATTTTCTGAGCAAGTTTTGGTCTTAGTAAACATGGATGTCCGTGAAGATCACATTATGTTTACCATACTTGAGAAAAATTGCTAAGACGAAATTTGATTCATGTTGGAAACTGATTGAAACAACACATAGGGTAATTACGGGACAGATGCCCCACTAAAGGAAAAGACATTATAAAATAAATTCGGTTTTAACAATAAAAAAGGAAATTTGTGGCAATACATAATAGTTATTGTTTATCAATACTGAATAGTTGTTGTGTACAATATTGTAAATTTTCTATAGAACAAAATAAAATTGTGACAGCACTACATTTGGCTATCTCTCCCAAAGTTCCGAATGAGATGCCTCACTTATATGGGAAAGATTTCCTACCTCTAAAAATCCGTTATTTTTAAAACATAAAATTTTTTAACTGTATATAACATTTTAAAGCAAGTGATTAAAAAAAATACTACCTTAGCATTCATTCATAAAGTATTGAAATATATAACAACCATACACAAGATGCAAAAAGTTTTAAATAAACACATTTAAAATGAAACAAACAAAATTTACAGTAGAACACATTAAAATTATTTAAAAAATAATTCAGTTTTTGCTACAAAATTATAAAATTATTTGTTTAAAAAGTATTAAAAGAGAATTACACTATTATTAAAGTATTACATCATATGGGGGCATCTCTGTCGGTGGGGCGTCTCTCCCGGAATTACCTTATTTAGATTTACAAAAATATATTTCCGACTATATTTAAGTGCATCGTTGCTGTTGATAATTTTTTTTTTTTTTTTTTTTTTTACTACCTTAAAAAAAAAAATACCTTAAAAAAACTTTTACTACATCTTTTAAAACTACCTTACTACAGTTGAAAGTGCATTGCTTCAGTCATCAGATTAGTTTTGCTTAGTTAATATAGAGCAAATTACTAGTGACATTAATCATTTCAAATGAAGTTCGGATTTGAAATGTGTTTTAGAGGATAAACTGGTATCAATTTTAAAAATACTTTTTAAGACAAAATTATAATCAGATTTCAATACATTTGTGTGAAACTCTTGAAACGCATCTGGTTACATTACGAGTCATCTTTAAATGCCAGTCAAAGCCACCAGGGTCTAACTATCAAATTAAATTAATTGCATTTTGTGATTGTGTTGCTTTAATTCTCCTACAAATAGATTCAATCGCATAATTTAACCTGACTGACCTGATTATGACTGATAGTATTCTAAGCACGACGTCTAACTAATTTTGATCTTATTGAAGAATTTAATATTTCTAAATTTTAGGAAGAGATGTTGGGCAATCTTTATCGCCTGTCCATGTAAAACTGCAATTCATGTATTCCTCCATATACTGATTATTAATTCCATACTTTTTTGAACAGCTCGATTTTTCTTTTTAGTTAGTCGCCTTCTCATTCTTGTCGTTTGAACTTGCATCAAAATTATGTTTCCTTATAATAAATGTATTCATCAATTCTGGAAATAAAAAGTTTATTAAAAAATAGTTATATATTTAATTTACTTTGGATTGATTGTGAATATGCACACACAATAGATTCTTACCTGCGTAATATAATTACACTACATACGAATCATACACATTTGACAACTCCGTTTGAAATTACAGAAGGCACAGAAACACTCTAGTTAGACAGACGCGCCAACTCAACTAATGCGCATTCGCCATCTTTGTTTAATCCTATCTTTGTGTAATAAAGTTGTAGAACAAAAAGTGCAATTAATTTTTGACTTACTCTTGTATATATTTCTAAGGGATTCTATGCTAAGAAAGTGTGCAATGTATTTTTCTAAAATATTATATGCTAAGAAATAAGCAAACATTAATAAATGTCTATAATTCCCAATGAGCGTAGATAATTCTACCAAAAGACTGTATTGCAAGTAAATGCCAATAGAATATTTTCAAAGGATTCTGTTCTAAGGAAAGGACCAAAAGAATATTTGTAACGGTTGAATAATCCATGGATTCTTTTGAAAGATGCGGATATTTGGCCACTAAGGTTCGGTGAACACATCCGGTTATTCAACAGAGCCCATCTATGCACAATTAACCATGAAATGACATACGAACTCTCACGAGCCATTTGCGATAAATATTCTATCGAAGAAAACGTGTTTATTTCGCTTACTTGGAGTGCAAAAAGTATCTTTTGAAACAAAATAGACTTATCGTTTAACACAATAATTATTGTCGTTTCGCTATCAGACTGGTGTTGCACACAATTGCAATAGCTTAAGTACATAAAAAATTCCAGATATATTTTGATCTATACGTACTTTATATGTGCATTTGCTTTTTGGGTATATTTTTACGAGAGCAATGAAATTTACTTGAGATTACACAAATGCTCATTCAACAGCTTCAATCTTGTATGTTGCTTAGAGTTCTAAAGAGATTTCAGTATGAAAGTTGACTTCTAGACATTAATAATGTGCAACCGTTTCATATACAACATCTTCCAAAAGGTCACCTTGCTATTTTGGGCATACAACACTGAGGGATTCAATTGCATATTTGCATCTTGCAGGCTGAATCTTTTTTAAATGACTTATAACCAGTTTCAGCCTTCTTGGTCATTAGAATCTTCCAAGGGATTCTATTCTAAGGAAAGAAAAAATAAATCATATTCCAGATGATTCTCTTCTCAGGAAAGGGGATATAGAGATTATCTCTCTCTTTCTATCAAAAGGATTCTATTCTAAGGAAAGGGAAAAAGGGGAAAATATATTCTTTCCGTGGGATTCTCTTGTAAAAAAAGAGATAGGGTAATTTTAACGTCGTACTAGAGCAACACAATTATTGACTACGGTCCGAGATCAATACCCTAAGGGAAAGGTCCGAGGACAACACCAAGTAATTTTTAACCACTGTCAGATGACGAGGCAATACCTGAGCTTGCACTCAACTCTCTAAACTTTCACACCAACCCAACGTGAGCACTTTTGGCCACGACAGATTTAAGGTGCCCCAGCCGCCTCTACATCATTCGCTTACAAATTTCCATGCACAGACAGATTCAAACCAAGAACCTTTCGATCTAGAGTCTAACACCTTAACCACCAGACCGATTGGTTGGCTGTGAGGAAAGAGGAGATCTTAAGGATTATGTTCTAAGGCATAGGAGAAATAGAATAATTCGAAAAATTCAACTCCAAGGAAAGGATAAATAGAACAGGTTCTTTCCAAAAGGGGAAATGAGGGATAGATTATTTCCAAAGGTTTTTGTCTAAGGCAAGGGGAAATATAATTCCAAAGGTTTCTATTCTCACAAAAGGAGAGACTCCCAAATATTTTAATATTTAATATTATTTTTTATTTCAAAGCATTGTTAGCCAAGGAAAGAAGATATATGATATTTCCAAAAGATTTTATTCTAAGTATGTGACCTGTATAATTTTTCTGATGGTTGAAAAAATGCATGGATTCTTTCATCCAATAGGTGTGAATATTTAGTCATTATGTGTCGTGTGGAGTAATAGCAAAACGACTACTTGGTACTATCGTCACCCTCAGAGGTTTGAGTATGCTTGGTAACATTCCAAATTGGGCCATCAGATATTCCAGATCTCGTGGAGTTGACTTGGTAGAGATCAAAGCAGACCAAACTATCTTCAGCATGAGCGTAAAATTCGTTAACCCATACTGTAGGTTCAAATAACATGCTGCTGTTTCTCAAAGAACTACTGGTTAATATCTTGACCTGCCCAAATCGAAGAGGCATTTTAACTCCATCGGTTCTTGTAGAGAGGTCAAATCCAAATTGGATGCCGATACAGATGTCTCCTTACAGCTGAATCAGTACATAAAAATATTAATCAACTTTCTCTTTCTGCAGAGCTGCTTCGAGATGATGGGATCCCTTTAGGAAAGTAAGGAACTCCAATGTTTCCGCAGTATTGTTGAACTGAAGTGGGGAGAAACTGACATCACTCCTTTGGTTCAAAGAAACTGTAAATACTCCAAGCCACAATTAACTCTCGGAGAACCTCGAGATTTCCGAATAGTCTTGTGCAGTAGTCGGCAAACATCGGCACGCGAGCCGCATGCGACTCTTTAGCCAATGGAGTGCGGCTCTGCCACGAATCGATTTCGACTAAATGCTGACAGAAAATATCCCGCGGGTGATGTGAGGAAGAAAGCAGTAGAGGAACTTAAGAAGAGTCAAGAAAATCAAGTTCTGTGTTTAATTATTTGGTGCAAACTTCCAACAATGTTTATAATGCAAGCTTCAATGTCTGTCAAGATATTGCTAAGAGAGGCAAACCATACACAGACGGTGAATACATTAAAAGTTGTTTTATAAATGCATACGAAGAACAATTCCGGAATTTTAAAACCAAGGTAGAAATTCTTAAAACAATTAGTGTTACCACTCTTTGCTAAAACAGTAAAAGACAGAACAGTCAAAATGTCTTCGAATCTTCAAATAGACGATCTTAAATGGGTTTCAGCTATATCAATAGCTGTTGACGAATCTTGTGACATAAATGACACAGCGCCAGTTTCATTTTTTGATTGATTTATTTTGTCTTTGGGTACTAAAGAAAAAATTTTAAGATTATTGCCACTGAACGGCTTAACACGTGGCATAATTTTGCAAATTCTGTCATTGAAGTCATGGAGAAACATCAGATTCCACTCGATAAAATTGGTTCAATTTCAACAGATAGAACAAAAAGTTTGACCGGAGTGAGAAATTTTTTTTCTACTTGATGGAAAAAAATTAATTTTGAGTTACTTGTGTTTATTATTGCATCATTCATCAAGAAGCGTTTTCTGTAATGTTTAAGGTAATTGTTCAGATTAAATGCGTATTTTGTCATATTTTTATTTAAATGTAAAAATAAGTTTTTGTCAATAAATAAGATTATTATTATGATATCTGGTTTTATTTAACAATTGTAGCTAGTTTAAACTGACTCCTAAAAACATGGGTCTTGAAAGAAAATTTGAATCTCAAAAGAAACCTTAATCGTTGTACTGTTGATCTTTGGCTCTTTTTACTAATACGTTTGTCGACCACTGATCGAGTGGTAGTTTTACCACACAACACGCTTAATGACTAAATCATCACATCCATTGTTTGAAGGAATCCATGTTTCAACCTTTAGAAAATAAATAATTCATGTGCTCATAATATAATTCTTTGGACAGATCTTATTGGACGTTTAATTAGAATTCTATTAATTCTGATCTCGAATAGAATCCGTAGATAATATTTTATATTTCCTTTAACTAGAATATAATTATTTGGAAAATTTCTGTTGTAACTTTCCTTAGAAAATAGTTTCCTCTATTGCCCAAGAATTTCAAAACTGTTTAAATATCATCCAGAGAACTCTAAAAAATGCAAAGGGAATTTTTTGTCAGAGAATCCAATAGATGGTTAAAACGGTGTGTTTCATAGAGTCCTTGGTTTTTCTTTGTTCAGTTTTGAGGGATATCTTTTCACAGATCTTCAATAAGTTTTACTACTGATAGGATTCGATCATGGAAGAAACTGATCAATAAATATATTCCGTTTCTTAAGAAAAAATATTTCAATATCGAATCAAATTTCACTTCGAATGAAGCGATTGAACTTTTGCTACTCTTTTCTATCTCATAATTTTACTAACCGTCAAAAACATGCATAACAGATACTCATAATTAACAGTAGTTCATAAGAGTTGCAAATATCTCTTTAATTTTGAGAGAATGACAAGATCTCACTTTTAACTATCCTTCGTATTGCTGATTCTGTGCAATTCCTATAGCTCTATCCAGAGTGACGTTAATTAAAAAGTACCAATACCAATCATGTACCTATAGTTATTATTTTTGACAAATAGTTTTAAAAAACAACTTTTCAATAAGTAACCGTTCATAAGATGTTACAGACTGTCTCCAAAATTAACATAACACAGCTCTTTTGTGTTAGTAAACACTGGATTAGTTACCAAAACGACTTGTTGCTATGTAACATCAAATCATACACTTCTAAAATTTGTGTGCAAGATGATATATGTATTTGTAGTTTAAAGTTTACTGTTGTCTCTTTCGAAGTTATGTAACATCAATATTTTAGTAGATAAGCGGAAATGCATCGAACCTAATACCCAATAAGTACAGGACGAGAGTCTTAAGAAATTCACTAGTTCCGTATTTTAGTAAACTCTTTTTGTCTGGTGTTAATTATTAAAAGAAAACTTCAGTCGATTCATCAAAATAATATTCAGATATGCACAGAGGTTTGATAGCGTATCTACCACTCTATGATGTACCACTAAATATGACTGTTTCAAATTAATGGATACATACGTCTAAAAGTAGCATGAAAATGGTACTTGACACGAAGATTTAATACGTTTTAGTGTATTAAAGATGCATAGAACAAATAGATGCTATGTAGAACGGATCTGTAAAATCTAGACTAGGGACAGAAATGAATTTATCGAACAGAGTGTATTTGCCCACAACTAAAGATTGGTTGGGTTTTATAGCGCTATGATCATATTTGGTAAACCGCATTAAATGTTTGACAAGCACGGTCAAGTAATGGACATACATAAGGAAATTTTTGTGGACAGAGAAGAGAGAAATACGTTCAGAGTTTCAGGATTCGAGATTAGGAATATGAAAAACTATGAAATCCAAAACAAGTCTCGCCCTATTAGTATTAAATCCTATATTAGTTTTGTTATGTGTACTTGGTATAAAACTTTCGTAAAAGCAAAAGTTGGAAAGAAAATTCTAGCTTCATTCCTCGCTCGGAAGCTGCCTCAGATACCTGATATGATATTAATTTTATTTGTGCTGGTGCACTTTTACTTTTCGATACTGGGAATGATTAAAGAGGACGCAAAAAGTAGGATGGCTAAAATTGCAATCGATTTTCTACACATATTTCTCTGTACCGATCTCACGAAAATTTTGAAGCCCTCAAAAAATGCGTCCCCAGAATCACCCGACATTCACGGCTAAGATACAGTTTCTACAGGATTCTAGGCACTGCCTATGTATACAACATTTTCTTACTCGAACTCAGCATCGGTGTATTTATATTTGAAAGATTCGACCAAATAAATATTTGGATCACCAGACAGACCTTTTATGCGCGAAAAGCACTGAGAAAACTAAAATGGATTTAAATGTTCACTGAACACATTTACTGCAGCATTTATCATTACTCAGCTTTCATGTAAACTGACGGAATCACGTTTCGTAATCTTCTCCAGTTCTATCTGCCACTGTCTAACTTCATTGTTGGATGATTTAGCTGTAGAAATACAGGACTCAAACATCCGACAAGCATATACCCATCTGATACAAATCCACAATTAAATCAGTCTTGGGTTTCGTGCGCTGGATGACGGTTTTAGTTTACCGGTTTTGCTCAGCGTTTTTATCAGTGTATCGAATCTGTTCTGGAAGGGATACACCTTCTCCTTTGGAACTCAATTCAACTTTTACAGCAATCTTGTGTTCTTTCTAAGAGTGATGTTCAATCAGAAATTTTGCTGAAGCTCCCCACGGCGGCCACCTGTGCTACCGAGTCGGCGGAAAGGGTACGGAAGGCGGGGATGTCTTTTCCTGGAATGGTTCCTTCCAGATTCATGGAGAAAAAGGCACTTTTAAGAAGGAATTACAAACAAAGAACACGCTTACTTTTTGGAAGATGTTACAGATCAAGCGATCACTCATCATCAATGTTCTAGGAAGTCTCCTGACCTACAGAATTCTACTCGGAACTCTTCGAAATGCTAGAGACCATGGAGTGTGATCTACTTAATCGTATAAATTAGTTAGAAAACTCAAATTCTTTAACTTTTTTATTATCTTACAGGTTGAAAATTTAAGATGTGGCAGAACGCCATTTTTCTTCTTTTCTCCTCCCCAAACAGAACGAAGAACTATTTCATGCTTTTTCCAAGTACGCTCTCTTCTGGTGAAATGCCCTGTTTGAAAATGCTATCGTCTGTTTCTGTTAAGAAGCGAGAGGGCAATCGTTCTGTCGTCCGTTTGGAGATGTATGCTGTTTTCGTTTCTTGTCTGTAAATAAATGTTGTCTCTCGTCATGAAATTTGACGATTTTATTTAGCTGACCTGATAAGCTGTTATAAATATAATTTACGAGCAGTAAAAAGTAAATCGTATATAAAGTATCAGTAATAAGGATGTCGTATTGAGAAAACGTCTAATCCAATCAAAATGAAAGTAAGCATTGAATCAAAAAATTTATAAAAAACGTGTTTGCGTTCGTAAATACCCAGATAAAAACCTTTCAGCTTCGAAAATTGAATGCATGCTATCCAAGTATATTTCTTACACCAGTCAAGCGTTTTTGTTATACGTCTCTACGAGGTGGCCCAGTATAGTCTAGAAGCAGGAATTAAATATGTAACTATCGGTAGTATTATTCACTGCGACGTCTGTAAAATCAGTTGAAGTACTAAGGTGAGCTTCTGCCATAGCAGAAATGCCACACAGAGGGCAAGTTGGGGAGTTTGACATGTCAATTTGGTTTAGAGGATTTTATAGGAAGTTGTGTGAGAAACTCCTATACTTATCAATAGATCCTGTAGCAGATAAGACCTTTATAAGGAGTTTCAGTCTTTATCTTTAGTTATATCTGCAAGTATGAAGTCGGGTATGCTCGACTTAAGCATTTATAATAATTTGTACCTTATGGTATTCAATGTGAGGACATGTTTGCTATAATTCGGAACCGTCCATAGCTAAGCTGCCGATTCATGCTGTGACTGAGGATTCAATGCATTTTGATTTGTCGGCCATCTATCATAATAAAATCTAATGCAGTTCAATATCTTGAAATCAACGCTGAGAAACTGCAAAGAGCGGCGTAATTGATTTTAATGTGGCTTGAGAGTCATAAAAAGTTACAGTATTTGGTTCGTTTCTTATGAAAATATCAAAATGTTTTGCAAAAAGTTTCCTCTATTCAAAAAATCTGGTTTTCATTGATGAGTAAGCTTGCTAATATTCTTTAAAACAAATGATTCCATGTTGTTTGCGTTCACTAGCAAGAGCTGCGTAGAAACGAAATGCTGCAACATACGTTAGAAGTTTCAGAAGGGATAGATCAAGGTAACCCCATGGGGATAAACTCAATATTTGAGGTATATAAAGAGGGACGAATTTTTAAAACTCCCACAAGGCAAATCTATAAAAGTTAAAACTACATGGGATATTTATTTATAATGGATTGAATATGGGCAAATAAGAAATCGACAAAACATCTGCAGCTCAAGACTCTGGTGTAAATATCGACTCGTTTCAAAAAGGGCTCCATCCCATTTTAGTTCTGTACCTTGAAATGAACTTTTCATCGATATAAAAATGAAAAATATATCCTTTTTTCAAAGCTTTTTACTCTTTTTAGTTTCTTTTCCATTTTAATCCAGGTACCACATATCTTCTAGGGATGTCAAAATTGTTGCTGACTGTCCTATTCTGAATTTACGTTAATCTGAGTTCACAATAATCGCATCCCACGGAGCAGCTTAAAGGTGTCGAATGACAAGAGCTATGCTTTGCAGAAACTGCTGGGGATTGGTTGAACCTAAATATATATCATAATTGAATTTAGTTGCTTGATGATATTCCCACGCCGAACCAATAATTAAAAAATTATTAGAATGACCTATTTTGTTCGTATATTTCAGCAATAGCTATAACTGTATAGGAGGACGATAAACATGCTATACAATACCTTATGAAATTGACAGAAAATAAACCGAATTTCAGATACATGCACGTGTAGCATTCGAGTTACAATCACGTCACCATCTATCCTCACTTGCCTCTAAATTAGCTACGTTCTAGTGACGCATTTCTATGTAAATCATGACTACAAGTATGCAAATACAATGTTTTTCAATTAATATAATCTGTCCTGGACTAAATGTTTCCTTCCATCTTTGTCACGATAAGCTATTATCTATCAGTACCACAGTGAATGAGTAACCTGGTGAATAAAAGCACAGACTTCGACTTCTGCATATGTTCTTGCATAATATTAACCTTCGTAACGACATGAAAATTACGAGCAGTGAAACAGTTGCTTTTTCTTCACAAATTGCTTTGAACAATGACTTTACGAGTCTGGAACACGATAACGATTCATGACTAATCCACGATTCTTAATTTTATCTCTGTTCTAGAATCCTGTGAAAGTACCAACTTGTTTCAAACCACACTGCATTCTATTTCGATTCTGTTTCATGTGATCGAATTAATATTTCATCGGATTCTAAATCTAGCAATAAAAGTAGAATATGTTCCTTGCTCGAGAAGTTCCTTCTATGTCTCATATTTAGTTTGAAGGTATGAAAAATAGTTTTCACTGTGATACTTGTACTGAGGATTAAATAATATGGTAAAATCGTACTCGCAAAAATTGCCGTTGGTCGTCTCTTTATTTTGCTCTACATATATCTCTACCGATCAGAAAAATTTAGACATTTATGGTAATATCAATTCTCAGTTACCAGATATTCACGTCACCGACAACGTTTCAAAGTGATTCGGATTAGCACATATTAATACATGTTTCTTTTACAAGCTCTTAGTATTGGTTCATTGTTTATAGAACATAAAAGCTAAAGCAATTTGACCAGGAAAGGAGTATCTGATTTACAAGTGGTACTAGTGGAATCACTGGTAGCAAAGTTACATTAACTGTGCTGGTAAAGTAATAAATGTTTGTATTGCCATTTTTTTTCAACATTCTATCGTCATGTTCCGTTATCTTGTACACTTCTGTCTTTGATTGTCTAACAGTATTTCTGGAAGATCTCACATCAGAAATAAGATGTTCAGAGATTCGGCAACCATATACTCATATAATACAGGTCCACGATGAAACCAATCTTGGATTTGGTGCTTTAGATCATACTTTTTCTTTATAAGTTTTACTCAAAGTTTTATCGACATGGTGTATCTGTTATGGGGAAGGTAGTTCTTTGCTTTAGGGAATCGCTTCGACTATTACAGCATTCATCTTTCTGCTCTGGCAACAACATTCAACCTAATAATGTTGCTGAAGCTGATCGCGTCGGCCACCTGCGTGACTGAGACGGCAAAGAGTATAGTATGCGGTGATGGCACTGCCTGGAATGGTACCTTCTAGAAACATGGTGATAGAGGCACTTCTTAGGAGGAATTACGAACAAAAGAACACGCTCACATTTTGGAAGAAGTTCGAGTTCAAGAGATCACTCACTGTCAGCATCCTGGGAGGTCTCCTGACTTACAGAATGCTCCTCTGAACTCTTGTAAATATTCGGGACCTTGGAGCATGATCGGGTATTGTCGTCATTCCATCATACGAACCAGTTATAAACGTAGCCATAAGAAAAAGACAGTTAAGAATGATTAAATGTGTCTCACATTAATGTAAACATTGCGCGAAAAAAATCAATTACATGAAAAGTGTGAATGGTACTAAAGCTTTGACTTCTGTTAAGTCTTAATGAAACGATTTAACTACTTATAAAACACCGGAAGTACATTGAAAAAAATGGTTGGCTATTGGTAAAGTTGTTCCGAGGACACAAACCATAGGTTGGATGTGAATACTCAGTTCAGATGTAGGATTGTGGAATGAATGAAGAAGCCATATGAAGATTGAATGATTGCATACTGTGTGAATATTCAACAAGTTATTTATTTGAAGTTTGAACGATTAACTTGCAGTTCGATATTACTTGTTGCGAGATGGCTGTTGTCCAATATTAATCGTAGCATAGTTCCGTAGCTTTCTAATGACAGCACCAATTCGGAAGAGCCTATCAAAGGTTAATCTGTCCTGGCAGACGTATGCAGAATTACCAAATGTTCGCACCACACCTTGTGTAAAATCGGAACAACACAAAAAACAAATAGGCATGCTACTATGCAGCAAGGATCGACGCGCACTTCTTCCTTGCTTTCGGGTGTGCTGGTTATCGCCACAATAACCACCTGCTACGGAAGTATGTATACAGTAACTGTGAAAATGTAACATTAGCTCTAGAACAAATCTTTTCTACATACTTGGTGTCTGCATCTTAATGGGCCTTCTATATAACCGAATGGGAATGATCCATTGGTGTGGTGAGTAATACTGGTTCCACAAATGGAGTGGCAGGAAGTTTCATAACAGTTCTTTATTATTTCAATATTAAACTAGTCACATCATAAGGCGTGGAGTTTGTTGAGGGTGCGGTGTTTGGAACGTCTCTGAGAGCTCTCTATTCCAAGGGACTTGTGAAAAAAGTGTATAGTTCACAATGAAATCTGCGCAGACTAGTACCAAATATTGCATTCCATAAATTACCCATTGCTAAGGATATTTGCTTTGTGGTATTTATCGGCAGGAAGCTGAATAATTCTTTGAATTGTTTTCTTATGCGCAGTCTTGTAAAAGGGTACATAAATTTATTTAGAACAATCGACTCTAAATTTTTGAATCGATTCAACGTTTGAAGACCTGAACCTATGATTTCATGCTGGTAGTCATTCTACACCATCAAATATTTGTAAGTTCTTTTTTATTTTTTTAAGCAAGAAGTAATATATTAATGTCCTCATATGAAATCAAATCTCACCGCTATAACAATTATGCTGGAGTTTACGGTTAGGTAAGGCACATTGAGGCCATGCCTTTCAAATGGGTAAACTCGAACACCTATCACGAGACAACGAGCCGTGAGCTGGAGATTTTACCGATTCTATTCGATTTATTTTCTTTGTAAAAGCTACAGACGTGCAGAATCAAGTACCTTTTAGAATTCAACCTTAAGTAATCGAGAACACTCAAATTTCTAAAACGTTTCCGAACGCGTGTTCAAAAAAGGGCTGACCGATAAAAAGAATCAGCCCAGGTATTTTTATAAGGTATTTTTATAAAAATAAAATGGACGAATACTTTGGTATTCGAATACTAAGAGTCGTCAATAGCCCGTTGTGTTGATCTAGTACGACGTTAATTAAAAATTACCTTACCTCGAATACTAGGATGAATAATTAAGTATTCGCATACTTCGTATGAATACTTTGGTATTCGAATACTAGTATAAATACTTTGGTACTCGAATACTAGTATAAATACTTTGGTAATCGCATACTAAGGATGAATACTTTGGTACTTAAGTACTTTGGAATACGAGTACTTTGGTAACGAATATTTTGATATCCAAATGCTTTAGATGAATGCTATGATTAACGAGACTAACGAAACTATGACTAACGAGAAAAAGTCTAGAACAGCGAATACTTAAAAATATCGAGCACGCGAGAACTTTTGTATTCGAATAATTCTATCTCTTCTAAACACTATGTAATGTCCAAATCAAAAATTATCCTACACCCCAAGACATAATTCATTTAGAATTTGTTGTGTTCATAAATAATTCAGAAAGCTATTGTTCTGTCGTGAGAATTGAAAACGAGATGCAAGGACTCGTGGAGACATAAATGCGCTGTTACTTAATCACGTAAGCTCTGTGGTTCGATGTTACTTAAAAACAATAACTATCTTGTATAAAGTTAAATGATTGAATACAGGTTTGCGTTTATCATTTGTAGTTGCGTAGCAACGGTACCATCACAGTATTCATAAATTGCTATCAACACTTGCAGTTTTATTCCACAACTTATGGATGCATTTACAATACATACCCTTTTAGATTGAGGTAAAAAGGCTTGGAACCACTGAAACCATAAAAGGATTATTGCCAAGATCGACTGTGTATGCGGACAGATATGAAGTTGAAGAAAATTTTAGTTCAGACTCAAATGTCTGAGGCGTATATTAATTCGCTACAAAAAGCATTACTCCCGGTATTAATAATGTTCCGTATATTTGGAATTAATATGTCATCAGAAAATGCATCGAAAAGGACAAGCAAACTGAGATCCTTCCTTGGAAAGTGCTTTAAGTACATAATATTTATTTTACTGCTGCTGAAAATAATTTTCTTAGTTACGCTGGCTGCTACTGATATAAAGGATGAAAAAACTGTAATTGCAAAAACCTTTTACATTTTTCTTTTCAGTTTGCTCTACATTTCTCTTTACCGATCACAGGAGAAATTTACAACTTTTCGAAGATATGTGTCCCGAGTAACCAGGTATTCATTGCAGCAAAACCGATTCTACATCACCCGACGTAAAACTTGTCTGTCCATCATTGCATTGCAAGCGCTCAGCATTGACATTATAATTTTTATAAACTATGACCACTTCATGAGGATTCAAAAGTTGGCGTCCAATGTGGAACATACTCATGGAAAAATGCAATGGGTTCGGATATTCAGGGACATTGTTTTTAAAAGTGAAGACATCATTTCTATGTTCCTATTTAATACTATTACCACATGTTTTGTCATTTTTTACAGTTCTATCTGTGACTATCTAACTGGATTGCTGGAAGACCTCACTACACAAATACATGAATCGGACATGTCGAAATCTTATTGTCAGATAATAAAAGTCCACAATATGATCAGTTCTGGGTTTGAAATTCTAGATGACGGTTTTTGTCTACCAGTTTTAATAGCAGTTTTGATGAATACCACGAGCCTGTTCTATATAGGATATGTCTTCTCCATCAGTTCACACTCAAGTGTGAGCAAATATACTAATTTTCACATACTTCTGGGTGCGATATACAACTTGATATTGCTGCTGAAGCTGATGGTATCGGCCACCTACGCAGTTGAGTCGGCAGAGAGGTTGAGGAAGGCGGTGATGTCCCTTCCTGGAATGGTTCCTGCGAGATACATGGAGATTGAGGCACTTCTGAGAAGGAATTACGAACGAAAGAACACGTTAACTCTGTGGAAGACGTTCGACATCACGAGGTCACTCATCGTCAATATTCTGGGAAGTCTTCTGACTTACGGGATTCTCCTAGGAACTCTAGGACATGTTCACGAATGCTGATATGGATCGGCTTTGATGTTGTTTCAACAGAAAATTGTAGTGAAATAAATATATACATTCTTCGAATTTTGTGAAGAGATCACAATAACTGTCTACATTCAAAGCAAGCGCTTGATAACGAGATAATTCTGAGTTAAACTGCACACACAAACACAAAAATTTAAATACATACTGTCAAAGAGGATTTAGCACGTAATAGTGTCGTGATCTGCAAAGTTTTATCTCGCTTTGAGGAGCCTACTAACTTTAGTTACCTTTTCACCGAGCATTTTTCATTTAAAAAATTATAAACCAATTTGTCTTCACCTGTATAGTTTTGCTTTATAGTCTGTTTCTCTGAACATATTAATAAACGTATTTCACGTAGACAAAATATTTGTGTTTAAGCCCTCTAAGAGTCGTGAGATTATCAAGTAGTATAGAATTGTTTTTATCCCTTACTTTTGACAATATAACCACATACTTCGAAGGAATCAATGAATTCTTTTAATTTATAGAAATATTATGTTGGTACTTTCCCGAACAGAGAATTCCTTTTGGAATAAATCTGCTGGTTATCTCTTTCGAATAGAATCCTTTATAACGATTATATTGGCTCATTGTGTAGAGTATAATTTTTAGAATGATTCTATGTATCTTTTCCTAATAGAATCTTTCTTTTGGAATGATTCAATTGGTCCTTTCCAAGTATAATCCTTCTTTTGGAATGATTATGCTGGTTCTTTCATTGGACTATAATCCTTTATAACAATTATATTGACTCATTTTTCTGATTATTTTGGAACGATTGTATTGACCCATTCTGTAGAATAGAATCCCTTGGAAAGATTTTACTGACCCATTCTGTAAAAATGGAGTCTTTAAAATATTTAATTGTTACTTTAGTTAGAATGTAATCATTTGGAAAGATTCTATAGCTTTTTGTCTTAGAGTAGAATCCTTTGGGAAAAGGTACTGGTTAGAAATCGGGCAAGTACGATAGCTGGTTAGAAAGACTGCAAGTTGCATGTTGATTATGAGTGTGAACAGAGGGATATTCAACTATGGATTGTCCTGATCACACGTTTCACAAAAGATTCAGTGAAGGAAATTTCATACCTCTTCAACTGAATTCATCTGGGTTTTGTAAATAAGTCTAGAATGACCCTGTTGTGCTATTAATTGGCTAACCTACATGCTGGGTAGGTAGTACTGGAGTTACGTCGCATTGGAACTAAACAGCGGGACATTGGTAAGGGTCCTGGATGTACAGAAAAGAGTCCAAAGACACCACCTCGTAATTTCGAACCACAAAGAAAACCTTCGAGAAGGGTTTAATGGTAGGATTTATTACCGTATTGTGTTAGTCTGCAGATTATTTTTCGTATATATGACTAGTTTGAGTCAAGACACATTTGAACTTCGTTACCTCGGGTCGGTTTTGGTTGGATATAACCAAGTGAATTTTGTGAATGCGTCTACTACCATGATAGTCTATGCTGATAGTTTTTAGATGTTGAGGTTAATGGACCTATAAAATAAATGTAATATGTAGATAATGGAACGTCTTCTTTAGGTATCAAATGTAAAAATCCTTCTTTTCCTAGCTTCTTATTAGTGAGTATGCACTAATTCTTAATTAAATCTTCAAAATTTTGTCCTCAGTTGAGGGAAAAAAATATCACTTTAGCATTGCTAACTTCAGTTTTATTTCCTGCGAAATGTCTTTTCTCGTGTGGATGCCTTATTACTTCGTCTTGCATCGCTCTGGGAACAACTAACAGTTCACAATCATTATCGTATTGGTAAACTACACTGATTTTTATAATAATTTGCATTACTTCCGTTTTTTATCTGTTTTCTAATTGCGGTGATGTGCTCAACATTCAAATGTGAAGCAATTATTTTGGGAGTAATTCCGTCTTCTGCAGTGACTTGCATCATTTGCATTACAAGGTATCTATTGAGTGCATCCACATGGGCCATTTCTTTGCCAGGTTTGTAGATTATTTCATAATCAAATTCTTCTCAGAAAAGATACCACTTGCAATTTTAGGGGTTAAATATTTTTTTCCCCATAGTTTTCTGAAATGCTAACCAGTCAGTGAAGCTTTTAAATTTCGAGCCGAGCAGATAGTTTCTAAAGTATTTAAGGGCCTCAACTGCGGCAAGTACATCTAATTAACTACTATATTTCTCTTGTTGTTGTTTCTATACTCTTATAATGTATTGGGTAAAACGTCCCGTCGTCAGACTGTTGGAGGAGCACCACCCCAAATCCATGGTTACTTGCATCCGTATGCAGTTCTAGCCTCGCTCCTTGTCGAAAAATGAGAAGAACTGGGCTTTGTGGTAACATTTCTTTTAAATTGTAAAAGAGCTTCTGTTTGTTTTGTTCCACACCAAAATTCTGAGTTGTTTCTAAGTAAAACACTCAAAGGTTTGACCATTTCGGCAAATTGAGGAATAAACTTCCTAAAGTATCCTGAAAAACCTAGAAATTTTGAATTAATTGAAAAATATATTACTAGCCACTGCGTGGCTAGCCCGGCGTTGCCCGTGCCCGTGATGTTGGTTTACGGAGCAACCATGGGTAACACCGTGATGTAAGGTATTAAACTGGTGTAAAATTTTCCGTAGATTTCAAATCCGTTGAAGATATATTAATTAAAACAACTATATATTTGAAGAAAATCATATTTATAAATATCAATCTAAACTGAAATTTTCGCAGATTTCAAATCCGTTGAAATTTTTACTCTTTCTTTAACGGTCTAGGAGATAGAAAAAAGAACTTAAGACTTTATTTAAAATATTTATTGTCTGCCTGGGAAATCAATCGTGAAAAATCAAATCGGAAACGAAAAAAATAATTTTCTCCACCTCCTGCGGATGAAAAAAGCTTCCAAACCCTGACTGCAAGGTCGCATGAGTAGAAAAAGTTCCCTGCGTTTGGAAAACCGATGGAGAATAAAACTATGAAATTCATTTTAAAATCTTCTAGATTGATTTTTAAACTTCGCTGTGACCAAAAATTGCAAATAATTCGGACTACATGTGTGCCAAATCTCATTGCTGTAAGTGCCATAAATCGTCAGGGTTTCGCCCCAAACAGACAAACAAACAAACACTTTCTTTTATAATAGTAGAGATTCTGGTCGATTTTCGTGATATCTAGTGTATATATGTGGCATAATCGAAACCCCATCCACCAAACCACCTGCACAGTGGCGACACTCGTAGCGATGCCAGAGCCACGGAGTACATAAGACGGAGCGCAGGTGCAACGAGCAAGAACAAGAGCAGAGTAGAAAAGAGCGAAGTCACCAGCTGCGAAGCTCTCATCGACGCGTTCGTTAAATGTCTCTGTAAGTTAGGCTTAAGAGCCTAAAGTTGTATACTCAACCTGAGAATATATAGTTATTGTTTAGAACCTGACTTGTTATTGTCTTCATCAATCAACACCCTAGACAACCCGAACCAGAACATACGTACACTTAAACTTGTTTATAGAATCGAAACCAAGAAAAATCTGATCTAGTAGGTTTTTTAAAACATAAATATCACTAAAACTAATACATTCATCGATAGTAATTTTAATGGAGAAACGTTGTGGAGAAACGTGTTCTTCTATCCTACCTGTTTCTCCTACATCTCATTCATTCTGTCACGCACCAAGTAGCCAGCTAGTGGTTTCCCTCCTGAAATGTCTTCTGGGCCATTTCACTTCTTCATTCCGTTGTTGTTGCCTCGTTTGCTAATCTATCACAGGAGAATAACGAGGGAGAAAGAAAGATAGCAAAGGCCAAAAGGTAGCTGAGGGTAAAACTGAAAGGAGGAGAGATCACTCTGGTATCTTGGGGTTCTAATGCCCGTACACACATGAAGATGAGTTCCTGTGGGAAGTGGTACCTTGGAAACGCCACAATTGTACAAAGTAGAAAATGAACACTTTTTTAAAACATTTCATTTTTTAAAACTAGTGTCAATTTATTTATATAGATACTTCTAGCCACTGCCTGGCAAACCCAGCGTTGCACGTGCCCGTGGTGTTGGTTTGAGAAGCGGGCAACGCCGTGATGTATGGTATTAATATGGTGTAAAATTTTCAGCAGATTTCGAAACCGTTGAAGATATATTCAATTAAAAAAATATTTCTTTAAAGAAAATCATATTTTTAGGTATCAATCTATAGTGAAATTTTCAGCAGATTTCAAATTTGTTGAAACTTTCAATCTATCTTTAGCTATTCCGATTGTACGAAAAAAAACTTAAGTATCCCAGTCTTGTTTAAGTATCCAATATGCTTTTATTTCTTGCTCTCATCCGCTGAAATGGAATGGGACAGGAAATGTAATATGTGTCTTTTTTTTTTTTTTAACGCGAAGGGCAGAAGATGCTATTTTTTTTGGAAAGAGAAAGTTCACGTGACGTCACAATCTCTTGCTAAAATATAAAAGAATGTAATGTGGGTAGAAAAAGTCTAGATTTGTGTGTTTCTTCTTTTATCCCGAAGAAACGCGTTGAAGAACCCGCTAGAGAATAAAAGTATTAAATTAACTTTAAAATGTTCCAGATTAAATTTAAAAATTCGCCGCGACCCAAAAATTAAAACAAATTTGGACTACCTGTGCGCCAAATCTCATTGCTGTAAGTACCATAGAATAGTCAGGATTTTGCGGCAAGAAACAAACAAACAAATACTTCCTTTTATAATAGTAGAGATATACAATCCTACGGTATTGTAAATTAAAAAAAAATTCTAAATATTAAAATCCCTTCGTGATTTTCGGGCAACCCTCATTAACAGGTGTGAGCACGCATGAGGTCAATGAGAGCCGCATTCCTGTTTTTAATGTATAATAAGGAGCCACACCATAGTTACATAGTATTAAATGTACAAATTTAATTTAATTAATATGGTTACATATTTTACACAAGTCTTGAGTGCTATGTATAGTACACATATAAGAAAATAATATAATTAAGAGAAAGAAAATACAAAATAATTATTTCAAAATTTTAATAATAAAAATAAAATATACTATAGAATACACTGCTTGACAATTGCTAAGGAACAGACATAATTTTTAAAATAATTAACAATATTCATTGATTAAAGAAATGAAACTTAGTATATATATTTAATTAAGATACTGTGCATTAAGTATAATGCAAAATGTTGCAGATTTTGGCTCATGAAAAAGCAAGATTATAAAAAGAAAAAAAATCTGATCCTTAGAGCAATTTCCGAAGTCTCGAAAAATGTTCTTTCTATGCGGAGTCATGACAGATATAGTCACTCAGTAAGAAGTGAGGACTCCTTGCACACTAATGCACATTTTGCATCTGATATGCATGCTCTCCACTAAACAGTCGAGTGCTTGGGGGATATTTCCCTATTCCTCTCTCAAAGCAATTTTGGGGCTCCTGCACAGTTTGGGGTTTGTGATTCCTTTTTGAAACACGTCTACAAAGATCATCCCAAGCATGTTCAATAGGATTTAAGTCCGGTGAATACGAAAGCCATTCCATGCGCTCAATATCTTCGCTCTCTAGTATCTCAGAGACATCAACTGTCATGTGTGTGCATGCATTGTCACCCATGAACAGAAGGTCTGGGCCCACTGCACCCCGAAATAAACGAACATGACCCCGGAGAATCTCCGTGCAATACCTCTGCGATGTAAAGGCACCATCGTCAAAGATGTGTAGCTGTGTACTGCCATTATGCATAATGCCTGCCCACACCATGACCCTTCGGCTATAACCATCAACCTTACGAGCATTCTGTGGTGTGCAACGGTACCCTCTCTCTCCACAGTAGATGGTGTCCAGAATCCCTCTTCACGATTAATCAGGATTCGTCGGATAACATGACTGTGGACCACTGTTGATGATTCCAACGAATATGTTCTTTACACCAGCGTTATTTTCCCCGACAATGGCGTGGTTGTAATGGAGTACTTACAGGCTTCCGTGCATACAAGCGAGCTTGATTTAATCGCCCAAAAATTGTTTTGGCAGATACACGAGTGCCGGTAGCGATCGCAAGCTCTGAACCAATCTGTCCCGAAGTGAGATGTTTGTTCCGTAGTGCTGTAAGGGATATATGTGCATCATCTCTGGGTGTGGTGCTCCTCCCACGATCACCAACATGCTTTCTCAAAGCATTTCCACCTTCCGCGTCTCTTTATTACCCCGAAATGACACTTTTTGACACTCATTGCTGCGGCAACTTGGGCGACACTTTGCCCAGCTTCTAGCCGCCCAAACTGCTCGCCCACAGTCAAATTCACTCAAATGATAATTACGGAGATTCTCCACTTGATACTTACACCAGAAGACGGAATCTCTCTGAACGGCTTTCAAAACCTTAAATCGTGATTTTCTGTAGATACTTTACTGTTTAGAATTTCAATTAATAAACATTTTGCGTTCAATTATCAAACTGCGTTTTAAACAGATAAGAGACCTTGCTCTACAGCACCCTCTGCACTTACATTTTCTACGATTGAGCGGCTTTCCGAATAGCAGTTTTGCATAAATCGGTTGTTCCTTAGCAATTGTCAAGCAGTGTAGTATAGAAAAAGTACAATATTAACGAATGATTAATTTAGGATTATGACACGAGTTTCCAAAATTCAATTACAAAATTAGATTTGTGCTGGATTTGCAAAGCCCCCTGATCCCCTTCCATCTCTAACAACTTCAATTCCCCAGTCGTCTTTTCAACAAGTATTATTTCAGATATTGGAAATCCATATTCAATAATATCACAAATAAAAGGGTTTATAAAATATGCAAACGTAGATTTCAAACCTATGTTTCGAGAACTAGCACCCATGATTTTTACAAGTACTTATCAACGCAACCGAAGATCTAGTTTCGAAGCAATTACGTACGACTTGCACTTCATTAACCGATTCAACTGAAAAACTATTATCGAAGCTACAAGTACAACTTGAACGCTTCACTTACGTATTTAACAAGATTTCTGCTATAAATTTTCAAAGGGAGCCGCATTTACCAACCCCTGATCTCTTTATATATATATATATATATATATATATATATATATATATATATATATATATATATATATATATATATATATATATATATATATATATACTGATCTCTCACCTATGCGGGCGTTGGGAACAGCGAAAATAACGCGCTTAAGTGAAAAACCCCAAAAGGGAGCTTAAAAGTGAAAACCAATAAATTGTACATAGTATATTGTTAATTAATACTATGTGTGAACCACACACACACACACACACACACACACACACACACACACACACACACACACACACACACACACACACACACACACACACACACACACACACACACACACACACACACACACACACACACACACACACACACACACACACACACACACACACACACACACACACACACACACACAAACACACACACACACACACACACACACACAGAAAATGGAAATAAGGTTACGTAGTTTCAAAATGCAAATACAAGTTACGTGTATAACTTCCGTTTATTATTTTTTAAGAACACAAAGAAAATGTAAATGCTTACATACCCAAATTTCGTTTTGCTCCTATTCGAAAAAAATTATGCGATCACAGAGCTTGAATGTTTAGCCATTGTAGATTCTCTGGATAAATTTCACCATTATGTCCATGGTTCCAAATTTACAATTCATACTGATCATGCTGCTTTAGTATGGCTTAAAAATGTGAAGCATCTTATTGGAAGACTGTTCAGATGGTTTCTCAAGTTTAGCATGTATTATAACGAAATAAAATATCTGAAAGGCTCCGCCAATGCAGAAGCTGACATGTTATCCAGAAGCCCTATTTCCCATTTCCTTCATCATAAAGTTCAGACCTCTCATTTATTAGATTTAAGGATCATAAAAGAGCATGAGGAAGCCGAGGTATACAATGGTAAGAGATATAAAGAAGGAAATAATGTCATTATCATATACAAAAAGGGGTTTAAAAAATCGTGGAACAAATTAAGAAGGAAAATATTGGAAGATACACATAACCAATTTGATCATCCAGGCGTACAAAAAATGCAAAATTTAATCACTCCACAATATTATTGGCTATATATTACGTTGGATATTACCAATTTTGTTAAACATTGCGAAACATATCAGCTTAATAAGAAGAGTCATTAAAAAAGATATGGATTATTATCTTCTTTATCTCCCGTTGAAAACCCTTTTGATGTAGTTTCAATAGATACAGTTGGTGGGTTAAACTATTATAATTCAACAAAAAAAAACTACACACTGTCATAGATCATGACACAAGTTACATTTGAATTTTTGCGTCCAGAAATGAAAGCATTGAAACTTACAGTTACTGTTTAAAACAAATATTTCAAGTTCAAATACCTAAAAAATAACTCAGTGATAGAAATAATGCCTTCACTTCCTCGAGATTCAGAAAATTTCTTAGCAATTATGACATTAAACAACTTTCAACTTCTCATCACCCTCAAACCAATAGGAAAACGGAACGCGTTAATCAATCTATTGGGACTAGAATTAAATGTAAAGTTAATGCTACTTCAACCAAAATTCATTGGACTAAATTACCAGAACAAGTAACATTGGAATATATAGCAATACCCCCACTCAGTCACTCAAATTCCTCCTGCTTATATGATGTATGGAATATTACCCTTACCTGTGAATTTTTTTTTTTTTAACTTATAGGCCGTTGGTCCTCCTTTACCATGAATTACAGCTTGTATTCGACGTGGAATTGACAAATACAAGTCACGTACAACATTCAGAGGGATACGTTCCCACTCTAATTGCAAAAAAGTCCCTAATTCAGAAAGTGTCCTTGGAGGGGTGAATCGAATGCGCAGCTTGTTTTCCAAAATACCCTACAAAGGTTCAATTATATTGAGATCAGGGGACTAAGAGGGCCGGCTGATGTGCTATATTTTCTTCGTCTTGTTCAAAAAACCAGTCTCGGGCAATTCCACAGGTGTGAATGGGGGGATTATCATCTTGGAAGACTGATCGTTTATCAGGAAACACAGTTTGCCCCATTGGGTGAAGATGGTCGGCCAGAAGATTGACATATTCCTCTCCTGTAACACGTTTGGCAAGACCACGATGTGATATCGCAATCCAGATCATTACTGAATTAACGCCATGCTTAACCATAGACCGAAGACAGTCAACTTCATAGGCTTCTGGTGGCGTTCTCCAAACGTAAACGCGTCCATTTGTCGGGAATAATGCGAACGACGATTCGTCTGACCATATTACATTCTCCCATTGTTGTTGCATCCAATTTTTATGCTCGCGACACCATATTCGTCGCTTCAAGGCATTGCATGATGTAATCAATAGTTTTGAAATAGCCGCTCTACCATGAATATTTGCCATTTGCAGTTCACGCCGTATAGTTTTTGATGAAACTGCTTCCCGTAGATGTGTGTTCATCCCAGATGTTATCTGGGATGCTGTTGTTTTGTGTTTTTTTGCCACAAACTGCTTCAAAACCCTTCTGTCTCTGTCATTCAGCTTCGATTTTCGACCACTGTTGTGCTTTTTAGATGTGTTTTTCCCCTGAAACAAATATGCTGACATTACAGTCGACACTGTACTTCTCCTAACACCTAGAAGGGTGGCCGTTATCGTTACTGCGGCTCCAGCAACACGGGCCCCAAAAACCATGCATCTTTCGAAATCAGAGAGGTCAGCCATAACGCAGTTTTAACACAGAAATATATTTCACATCCGATTTATCACTGCTAGTAGTACTTTCTCATCCACTAGGTGGCACTCTTCACCGCTAGAGGGCAGGAGTGTACGAGAAGTTTCTTTCGAGTGTTATTTTTTCACAAGTGTTCCTATTATTTTGTCCAACCCCTATATATATATATATATATTAAAAAAATGTTGCCGCCGCCACAGAATTGAAAACTGTGTTGTTTAGCTCGATTCTTAGACGGTTTCCCGAGAAAGTACTGATCGGAAAAAAATGAAATTAACATGCTTTGTTCTTCATCGTATTCCCTGGATAATTATTAAGATTTTTTTCCGATGCGGCTATTAGTTTAGGTTTTATTAAGTGTTAAAGTTGAAGAAGTGAAATTTCTTCCGCGAGTGAGCAAAACACATTCAAATTTTCAGTCTTCAGTCGTGAGTTTTTTTTTAAGAGTACCTCTCAACGTCAATTTTTGCAGCTCGTCGAGTTTTTTTTTTTAAATTTAAATTTGGTTCTTGATAATATTTTTTTGAAATTCAGGAAAAATCGGGACATTTTTTTTTATTTTTTTTTAAAACTGCCGTATCTATATCTAATTACTATTAGTTTTTAATTTTTAAAATATCGCAGTATACCTCAGAATATACTCTTTCTTACGGTACTATTATTTTTGAAATCGATTAATAATTAAATTGGATGCGATCAAAAGTTCGTCATACAAAATTCGGAATCTTTGGAGATTTTCGCTACTTATTGTTAAAACCGTTTTGTCTACGGCAAAAACCATTATTTTTTAAATTTGAAAACATCACTGAATACATCACATTACACTCTTTCTTATGGTACAATTATTTTTCAAATTGGTTAATAAATAAAATCGATGCAATTAAAAGTTGGTCAAACAATTTTCGGAATTTTCATATCGTAACTTCCGATACAAAACTAAAATGGTCATATCTGTATAGTATTACTATTAGTTTTTTATTTTAAAAATATTGCAGTATACCTCAGAATGTACTCTTTCGTACGGTACAATTATTTTTAAAATTGGTTCATAAATAAATTCGATGCAATCTAACGTTGGTGACACAAATTTCGTATTTTTTATTTCGCGGAGCTGATGAGGGTTGTATTTCTTACTATCGAGTTTGCCAGATATCAAATTTATCGTAGCAACAATTGCCATGAAAACGATTTGTTTTTATTTGGCGAGGGAAAAGGCTCGCTTTTTTCGCTCTGTTCTCAGCCGGTTTAACGAAAAAGTACAAAGTACAGATCGTAAAGTTTGGAGATTAACATCGTTTACTTAGACTTGTACAGGGAACATGATGCAGAAGATTTTTTACTGATGCGGCTATTAGTTTAGGGTGCATTAAGTGTTAAAGTAAAAAAAATGAAATCACTTGCCAAAGAGGTATTGGTTTGCGAAGCAAACCAAACGGGATTGCGTAGCAATATCCGGTTGGTCGGCGAGCGTATGCGAGCAGGTTGCGAAGCCCTCGCTGTGACGAAGTGAAATTAGGATAATACGAATTATTCAGATAGTTTCACTCTGCGAAAGGAATGTTGGTTTGCGAAGCAAACCAAATGGCATATGTAAAAGGAGTGTTGGTTTGCGATGCAAACCAAATGGGATTGCGTAGCAATACCCGGGGGTTGGCGAGCGTAAGCGAGCAGGGGGCGGAGCCCCCTAGTATATATATATATATATATATATATATATATATATATATATATTAGGGTGTCCCTTTTTTTTCAAAGTTTTTATTTTCTAACGCATAGGCTCTAGTTTTGTTCATTTGACCCTAAAACACTCGGAAATAAATTTTTACCTTATTTGGAGCACTGCAACCGGTGCCGACTTGCATGGAAACATGTTCGTACAAATTGCGTTCCAGGTGCCGCGCGTGCGCCGTGCTTGCTGTGTCAGTAAAGACGGGTTTTCCTAGCAGAATCGTTCCAAAGCAGTCAAATGCGTCATACGCCACGGACTACCACCAGAATTTAGTTCAAATAACCGATCACGAGACGGATTGTTAGAGTTGATGCGCTTCTTAGGAAAACATAAACGCGCAGCATTGCTATATGTTGTGAATTCCTGTTGGAGCGGTGATTGGTAATTTGTAATTAACGTCGTACTAGAGCAATACAAAGGGCTATTGACGGGTAGCAACACCTGATCTGGCACCCCACTCTCCAAACTTCCACACCAACCCAACGTGAGGTCTTTCGACCACGACAGATTTAAGGTGCACCAGCCGCCTCTACACCATACGCTTACAAACATGCATGCCCGGACCCGGATTCGAACCAGGAACCTTCCGTTCTAGAGGCTAACACCTTAACCACTATACCGGTAGAGAAATTCGAGATGTTGGACTTGAATCTCTTCGCGCGGTGCTTATACCTGACACTTGAAAAACCGGGCTTTACTCTCGACTTGTTGGGTAATTAAGGCGCATTGTTTTATATTTCAAAGATGTCAATAGAACTGAGAAGCAGTAAAAAAAGGCGTTTTTTCGGTTGGTGAGGTGAGTCATTGAGAAAGGTTAGAGCGGAATCCATAAAATCCGATTTTCAGAATAACCAGGCCTGGATGTGAGAAGTTCTAAGGAAGAACGCCTGACGATTCTTATTTCATTTAAAGAGAAGGAGCAACTTCTTGCAGTTTCAAAACCGGACAGCTCTTTCAGCAAAGATAAAGATAAAGCAGTTTCAAACGCACTTAAAGAATGGAACCTCAAAAGATAAAGTACAAATAATGTGCTGTGATACGACAGCATATAATAGAGACCGCTTGAATGGAGTTTCTGAGCTTTTGGAATATGATCTAGTAAGAGTATTGTTGCTCTTTGCATGCCGTCATCATGTTTATGAACTAGTTCTGAAAAGTGTATTTGAAACAAAGATCTACCAAGTCGCAAGCAGTCCCGATATTCCACTGATAAAAAAGTTCAGAGACAACTGGAAAAACATTAATCCTAATGCTATCGAAACATGCTCAGATTTTGCCAAACAGCATCTTTTTGACGCGACCATTATCGGATTGGTGACGTTTTTTAACCATGGACTGCAAAAATCCATTATACGTGACGATTATCGGGAACTGATCGAACTATCTGTTATTTTCTTGAGAGGAGATAACGAGAGTAAAATTAAAATCAGACCTCCTGGCGCAAAGCATCCAGCACGATGGATGGATGGCAAAAGCTATTTTCTCTTTAAAAATATGTTTGCTGCAGTCTCGGTTCAAAATGAGCGTTGAGGACAAACGAGCGTAGCAAGATGTTAGTTTATTCATTGTGGCAGTTTATATGACGCCCTGGCTTGGATGCAGTTTGGCGGTGAAGGCGGCTAATAAAGATTTGAGTTTTTTAAAGACGTTAAGAGTATGAAACACAATTGACAAATTGATTTCTAAAGTTGCCCTGAGCAAGTTCATTTAACACCAGTGGTATTTATCAGTCTTTAATGCTATTGTTTATATGATTTTGGGAAGATATATGTTCCATCGAAGGAAGAGTTATCTGTATCTTTATACGATGAGAGATTTAATTGCTTGTGATACTAATTTTTCTTAAAATTTTCTTCGCGATTAAAAGTTGACAGCAGTTTTTTCCAAGAAAACGTATCTTTGTGGGAAGAAAATGCAGGATTTGTGGAAGCTATAAATAAGAATTTTAGCTTAAAAGCAGTAAATGACGCAGCTGAAAGATCTGTTAAGCTAATGCAAAGCCTTCCATGGTTTAATTACCTCAGAAGAAGAACAGAAACAGTTCTTACTGCGCTGTGTGCAAGAACATATTTAGATGTATCCAGACTGTAAAAAAGAGACCTTAAAATGAAAGTATCCTGAATAATTATGTGTGACTTTATTTTTTAATAATTAAAGGCATTACTTAAATTTGTCTTTTAATCAATATTTACCTATGATATATATGCATAGTTGCGATGACCTAGCTACGTATTAAAATCTGTTCAAAAACGTCTATTTCCATAAACTTTGGGGCCTTGTCGGCACGGGTTAACATTAACGCAGGAAGTTGAAATTTCATATTTAAGTAAGGCTTAGTATATTAAAAAGAATTAGAGGGTATGCGTTTTGATAACTGCAAAAAAAATTTTTTCGCCCATATAAGGGACACCCTAATATATATATATATATATATATATATATATATATATATATATATATATATATATATATATATATATATATATATATATACATATATATATATACATATATATATATATATATATATATATATATATATATATATATATGTATATATATATATATATATGTATATATATATATACATATATATATACACACACACATATATATATATATACACACACACATATATATATATATATATAAATATTCTCCATACAAATCTACACCGTTTGACTAATTTACATCAAATTTGGTACACATTCTTCAGAATACTGCTGAAAGCATAGGCTATTTATTTCCTGTCTTCAGACCAATCTGTAGCTATGAAAATTGGCACACAGGTAGTCCTAAAAGCTAAAAGTGCCCTTGAAGCCCCAATCTTTAAATCTAAAGTTTGTTTTCCTGCAATAAATGGACATGGATAAGGAAACACGTTCCACAGAGTTTGTGAATTTGAGTGAACACGGGGAAATGTCGTGGTCATATTTTAGCTGTCGCGACTTATTTTCATACCTAGAATGCCGCCATAAGTTTCAATTTGTCAGTAACACAGAAACAAGAAAATAAATTGGTTTGCAAACTGGGGCTATCTTAACCTTAACCTCTGTAATCGCTGCACTCTATATATACTTTAACCCTTCACTGCACGGTGTGCCATTTGTGGTACATACCAAAAAAGACCTTATATTTTCCAATGGATCTTAAATATAGGTGATCTGAGATTTGTGCCATATCTAGAACAAACAGACAAAGAGTTTAGTACCTAATTTTTTCACTAGATGGCAACTTTCTAGAATCTGTTAGATTTTCATTTCATAAAAAAAAATTTGAGCTCGCATCGTAACAATGATTGAATTTGCTTTAATTTTTTCCAAGAAAATCTTGAAAGTATCGCAGGGTAAAATTTTAGACACTTAAATACATCAAATATTTGTTATTTAGGCTGCTAAAAAGCTAAAATATTTCAGTACATCTGCTTGAAATCTTGTTTTTGTGTTTGTGCCAGATATGGAACAAAGAGCATAGATCTCATAATACATTCGAATGAAAAATGGCGCGTAAAGGGCTAACGGCAAGATGAAATTGTTGAGTTGAATTGAAAAGTTGCGCAACGAAATCTCGAAGCCTTTTGAAACAATATATGCCCAAGAAACCACATATATGGGGCTTTAAATTTTTTGTTTTATGTGGTATAAGTGGTTTTGCCTATGATTTCGAATTATATAGTGGCCAGAAAAATGGTGCCATACGACCGCCTAATGAGCCAGATTTTCGGTCTGCATCAAATGTTGTTGTGCGTCTTAGTAAGTTAATTCCACGAAATCATAACCCCAAAAGTTGTTTTTTGATAATTACTTCAATTCATTACCCTTACTTGAATTTTTATCACAGAACGGAATACTTTCATTGGGAACAGTGAGACACAATAGAATCCCAAATTGTAAGCTTCCTTTGGAATCCGAGATGAAAAAAGAAAAAAGGGGATATAGTTTAGAACAAGTAGTATGCATTAATATTACAGAAATATCATGTGTTACGTGGTTGGATAATAAGCCAGTTAATTTCTTGTCAACATTTGTTGGGAGTCTCCCTATAGAAAATATTTTTCGATTCGATAAAAAGCTGAATAAGAAGACTAATATACCTTGTCCTTTTGTGGTAAAGCAATATAATAAACACATCGGCGGGTTAGACTTATTAGACAGCCATTTATGAAGACATAGAAATAAAATTACATAAAAAAAAAGCACTACTTTTGAGTTTTCTACCATCTACTGGATGTTGTTATGATAAATTCATGGATCTTATATAAAAAAGTGAAAGCAAATGATCCCTTATCAAAAATTCCTTTGGCTAAATTCAGGGAAGAGGTTGCAAACCGCCTTTTTAAGATTGGAAATGAAACACCTAATGCTAAAAGAGGACGCCCAAGGATGTCTGAAATAGAAAGGGGAATTATGGCCAAGAAACATAAAGGTCCTGCAACAGCAATGCCAGTCAAAGATGTAAGATTAGATGGAGTATGCCGTAGGCCGGAATACATGGAAAACAGACAACAATGCAAACTTCTAAACTGTACTCGAAAAACTTTCATCAAGTGTTCAAAATGTGGAGTAGCTTTATGCATAAATCGAGACAGAAATTGTTACTCTGAATTTCACCAGAAATGAACTTATGGAACTTTTTTGCTCTTAAAGCAATTCTTTCACACGCCTTAGAAGGATTTTTTTTTATTTGCCTTCTGATGATGCTTTATTGTATTGTAAAATAAATTTCTATACATATTTTCCCTTCATATCTTTTTAGAATCTGTTTTTTGAAATTTGTAACATTAAATTTTACTTTTTGTACATTTTAAATACCTGCTAAAGCATTTGAAAACATATTATACTCATTTCGTATGTTTAATTTACACGTATTCTGGATTTCGTACCACATTTGGCACAAAAAGGTAAATAGCTGATGTGTGCATTGGGACACATATGGCACATACCATAAAAATCCGTATTTTTCAAAAAAATATGAAGCCTAAATTTTGTAATTATTTTTCCTGTATTTGTGACTGATTAAAGTCATCAATTTATTTTTTTCATAAAGAAAAGAAAAATCGTGCAGTGAAGGGTTAATTCGTAGCCAGCGCGTTCAATACAACTGAAAGACAAAAAAATATTTGATTTAAGCCATTGTCATAGCCACGCGATTTAATTTCATACATAGACTGCCGCCACCAGTTTCAATTAGTCAGTAACACAGAAACAAGGAAATAAATCGGTTTGTAAACAGGGGCTCCGTTCCCGACTTGATTGCTTCGTTGTATTATATCGTTTACTGACAGCACTCTGTCCTTTCTATTTCACATGATTATGTTTACCCTTATGATCTCTTTTAATGATGAGTAAACAACTCAATCGAATCGAAGAATTAACATTTTCAATGTACGCCTTGGAACATGCAAATTTTCATCACTTATGCGGTAACTGTTATGGAGGCTGAGCCTCAACAAAGGAAACTCGTTTCCAACCTATTATTCTTTGTAGTCTTTTGAAACAAATTATGTAAGAACTTCTCTACAATTTAACACAATTTCCTCTCAGTATCTGTCAATGTAGTTTGCCTCAATGGCATATAATATTAACTATTCATATTTCGATTATACCCGTTCGGTAGACAAGTCTGCTGATAAAAGAGGCTTGATATTTGAATTACACTCGCCGTGAATTACCAAAATTACCAAGAAGAAATTACCAAATTTACTTAGTAATAAGTAATATCGATGTGTGTGGGTTTTAGTTTGATGAAAATGTTGATGAGAATAACAGTCCGATTGCCGAATTTGTGCAATATTGCGTAGCATAGCAACCTCTAGCATTAGGTGTTTATACTGTTAGTGAAAAGGTAGAAAGTATGTGTATGATTTTCGTAACGGCAATAACGTTTTTATTTTATATAAAGCACAACAAACCGTGCGCATTTACCAAGGGCAAATGAAATCCACATCCAATGTGAGTGGCGTGAGAAAAAAGCCGTTATAAGAATCGAGATCGGGAAAATTTTACCATATAGTGATTCGGCACCACCGGGAAAAAACGACCATCGGGAAAAGTGAGAGTTATGTTCTAGTTTCAACATATAGGTATTAAACAAAGATCGAGCAATTATTCAGAAATTAACAGGCGGAAAGGTAAGTTTATGAATTTCTAAGATAATCTGAAATATTTATATATACACATTGTGTTTATCTTCCACAGTTTAAGCGTAGTACCCATGATTTTCAAAACTTCATTTCAAAATCTAACTGAAAGTAACTATGAGCTAAAATAATAAAGCTTTAGAGGGAAATTATGAGCACGGTATGATTCAAGTAAATAATACATGTATATGTACTTATGTATCAGCTGAATATTTTAACTGCATAGTAACATGGTATGCCGATTAAATTAGCTTGATTTAAATCAAGTGATTTTTATTTTAAATATATTGATTTTTATCAAACGTAAAATATTTTTTTCTGTATTCTTTTTTTCTGTTTTGACGTTAAGTATGGGACATTATGTATGTTATTTTATTCAAATAAGCTTAAAAATTTTCTCCCACTCAGCAACACTTGAAGAATGTCCCATTTTAACTGAAATCAACCGGGTTCTCTATTAGCTATGGTAGTATTAATTAGGATCTAATGGTGCTATCTTTAAACATTTATTGGATATAGTAAAACATCTCTTACTTGACAAATAAATAATTGGGTAACTAAAAAGCCAGAAAATTAAAATTTGTTTCATTTTTTATTTAAAATTTTTTTTATAAAATTTAAACTTAAAATTAAAACGATCGTATAAAGAGGGGCTAGTGCCCATTAAATTTGTCATGGTCTAAGATGTCCTGTTGTTGGTATGGTATTGAAATTTGGAGAGTGGGGTGCCGAATTAGGTGTTATTCCCGTCACCTGACCGTGGTTAAAACTTAGGAAGCCTTGTCCCTTGATCTTTCGCTTCGAGATCGGTCTCCGTTGTGTTGGTTCGGTGCGACGTTAATTAACCATCTTTTTAAAATGATTATTTTGTAATTTATAATTTAAAGTGTTTTGGATTTGTATCATGAAATACAATTCAAATGAAATGAAAAAGTAATGAGACCCAATGATAAATTTTGTTACAGTTTATTTTATTCTATTTTAATTTAATTACATTTTTTTATATTTCAAAAAATTTTACATTTATAGTTTCTAAACCATTATATATATACTATTGTTAAACATAAATCATACTATAAACAATACACTCAAACCTGTTTCTGTGCGGTGAATAGGGACCGCATAACAGAAAATGCATAAGAAAATATCTTCCAAAACTTCACGAGTAGCTATAAAAAATATTTTTCGCAATACATTTAATTTTTTTTATGCGGTGAATAAGGACCGCATAAAAAAAGTCTTAAGTAGAAAATAACTCAAAACCTTGCGAAATAACTAGAAATTGCTTTTTTAAACGAAATCAAGACACGGGGCTAGGCAACTAATTGGAATCTCGTCAAACCTTTTGGAATCTCATTTGGAAATCTCGTTTAGAAAATACACATACGAATATTTTTTAATATTTTATTTATGTACTTATTTTACTCATACAAAACTTTTATAAATGTTTAACAATTATTCTTCGTAGTCTGACAATACGCGGATTTTCTTGTGGTGAAGTGAACTGATTCAAAATCACTTTCGTCAAATCAACAAAACTATCAATCAACAAAAATAAGATCCGAAATAAATGAAGTATCAGAACTGAAATTCCAAAAAAACAATAATTTTAGGAACAGAAAATGCCTTTTCAGCAGTACTGGTAAAGCAATCTAAGTACATATTAATTTATTTTTATTTTTATTGATAACTTCGTCAACTATGTTCTAATTTGATTGAAATTTTGAAAGGACTGGAAGTAGATTGTACTGAATAAATGTTTTTTCATATGCCTCACAAAAAAAGATTGCATAAAAACAGGTTTGAGTGTATTGTGATTTGCATATCTCATTTCTAATAGGAATGAACATGAATTAATAAAAATCAGCAAAAATCCGATGTAAATAAAAAAACTGATTTAAATAATATAAATCCAATTTTTATAATTTTTTAATATCTTGCATAACAGTATTAAAGATGTTTTAATTCTAATTTTAATTCGATTGTAAATGTAATAATATTATGCATGTTAGGCTTCTATTGTAAAAGACACTTTCCCTTTTATAAAGTTTCCATTTCATATGTAATTAAGTACGTATTTTGTATTCATTAGTGAAATCTGTGTCGTTTGTAAATCAACGGGAGATGCTTGATTAATGTATGAACTAATTTAATTGAATGATAATTATTAATTTTTTTCGGTATGAAAATACTTCTGGAAACCAGTATGGACAAAATTAAAAACAAGGAGTCCATGAACTTCAAGACCTACGCGAGGGCTGCTTTTGAAAAGTCGATGATCACAAGCTTTCCTGAAATCGCCACCGAGAAAGACTGGAGGAAGAAGTACTTGAAGATCGCCGTCTTTGTCTTTTGTCTTTTCGGCCTGGTGTACCAGACCACTCAGTTCCTACGAATCTATTTTTCGTACCCGACAATGGTGGACATACAGATCTCCAATCCTTCAGACATTGAGCAACCAGCCATCACAATCTGCAATAGAAACACGTAAGATTTTCTGACGGATCTCTATTCTACAGTAAAAGCGCTTGTGAAAAACTCTTTCAACAACAATCGGTTTCGGCGGTAAATCATTGGTTTTCTTTATTCGCTATTACTGTATTTCATGTTCGGTAGAGGGCTAAAATTTTATGATATATAGACATTTATTTAAAGGTAAGAGACAACTTTTGTAACCTATTACAAACACGAATGCGAAAAAAATTTAGACGGCCCAATGGTGCGGTATCCTAAATTTAAATAAATTCCCAACAGTTCTGTAAAACAATTCGAATTTCATAGCGCAATCATAGTAATACACAATGGTAATCCTAGTGGAATTCCCGCTGTTTTTAACTACTTGTGCACACCTAAGACAAATAGAAGAGGGTGCATATCTATGTTACCCTCTGGGTTTGAAAGAATAAGTGTACCAGTTTGGTGTGCCAGTCAGATTTGAAACCGGTGTAGATTTGAAAAGAGTTCAGACAATCAAACGCCAACTCTGCTTTATATACTCTACACTCATGTCCAATATTATCTTTACATCTCCGTCCATTGAAAAGTTTTCCCTTATTAAAAAATCTACATATTTCGAAAAATCGTAAAATGCTGTATTGCTTTTGAGACAAATTTTTTAAAAACAGTAGAACAAGTTGCCAACGAGAAAAAATCGAAGCAAAATGTCGCCTTCTGGTCACCTGTAACCTTGTATTTCATTGAAGCCAGAGGGGAGAACAATCCCGTTGGAAGAGTAACGGAGTTTCCGATTTAGATAGCCGATTCAACTGGTGCATTGCTCCCTTGGTGTATATCCCTCTTCTATGTCAGTTAAACTTTCATTTTTGTGTGTGTCTATTGCTTGATATTGTATGTCCTGTGTCTGGCGCAACTTGCCCTACCACACCATATGGTCATGAGCCATAAATTCTTCCAAACCAACCAACTTCATTCAATTACAGTCCGTCGTGAACACGGGGGCTGGTGCCCGTGAAATCTTTCGTGGTATCAAATATCCTTGCGTTGGAATGGTGGGAACGTTTGGAGGATGGGGTGCCTGTTCATGTTGTACTACCGTCCTCAGATTGTGGTTAAAAATGACTAGGTGTTTTCATCGTATCATTCCCTTTGGGATTGATTTCGGATCGCCACCAATAGTACATTGCATTCCTCTAGTGCGATGTTAATTTTAAAGTATGTACACGTGACTCTAGAAAATATCGGAATGCAAAATTTGCAAGTTAATGAAGCTTTTCTTTGTCTCTTTTTTTTTTAAATCTATTTCTATACTTCAGCTGACACGTGTGATAGACGTCAGTGGAATGATCAGGTCACGACAACAATACTGCCGGCATGTATAAAAAAGGCCAAACTTTTTGCTTCGCACTAGGTACATTGCGGGGAGAAGACAGATGATCTTGAGGGAACCCATAAAAGAGTTAAGGGTAAGAACTGCCCAATGTAAAATCATATATGGCCACAGGCATAGGTGATTATACGTTCCTACACATACACACAGTGTACTCACTTTATGCGGCGAACGACGAACCCGGGACTAGAAATGCAACAAAAAAGTCGATTTGAGGTTTTTTTGTTGTTGAGATTCTTAGTTGGTCGCAAGGGTCTTATTTGGTCAAGAGGCGCCAAACAAGGTCAAGTAAAATGGGCGTACACACAGTAAAATTATGACTGGCGCAGAAGAGAGAAACACAGCCAGGAAAGAATGGAAACGAAGAAGACAGCAATTTGCCACAATTACCAAGTGCAGTGGACATGCACACTCAATCCGAATCAATTCTGAGAACTCATTGTGGCATTTAACCTCTCCCTAATATAACGAGTTGACTTGTTCGTAAATCCTTCCTCGTGACTAAAATTCCGACGGACCAGAATCGGACTGTACTGACATTATACAAATCTTAGGTAGGGAAGAAGTGAATAAAGTTGCATTTTACAATAGAAAATAGTGAAAAAATACCACATCCTATTTCAAACAGAAATCAATAAAAATGTTAAATCAATTTTTGTTGCCTCGAGTTTTGCATGTAGAACAGCTTCTAAGCAAAGGGTATTGAAATAACAAACCTACAGGTTGTTTTTCTGTATGTTTTTTAATTTATCATGTAGAATCGTTCTTATGTTCTATGCTCTGTCCTAGCGTTGCTTTTAACTACTTTTTACCCACTATGACCACAAATAACGCTATCAAAACAAGAATGGCCTAACCCACAAAATCCCGAATTTTTATTACCTTTTATAACGACCTTTTACTTTTTTTTTAATGCGGTGGTTCAAATCTTCTAAAATTATGAAATAACTTATCGATCCCTGAAAAATAAATTTTCCGAATATGGAATCATATTGTAGATAAATAAGAATATTTAAAAAATGGGAGCAAGAAAATAGCTTTTTCCCATCATTGAGTTTGTTGGTGGATTAGACCACTCCTGCTCTGGTAGCCGCAAATATTCAAGCTCATGGTGTCTTGAGGACATGGTGGGTTGAATCAGTTGCTGTATAAGCTTGTACAGGAGCTTTGATTTAAAAAGTTTTACTCTGTACCTCGTCTCTTTGTGTAGATACGTTATAAACTAGGGTAGGCCGAAAAAAAAAATTTTTTTTTTTTGCTATCACATTCTAATAGGTCGTAAAAGTTGTCTCATGCAGTAAAACTAATGTGTAAAACATTTCATCCCGATTTATTGATATCTTTTGCCTCCCCAAGGGGTTCAAACACTCCAAAAAGATAAAAATTTTAGCATTTTTTATAAAAAATAAAAATGTTTACAATTACTTTCTAATATTGCGTAAAAGTAAGCTAATACATTCAATATTAACGCTAAAAAATTGTTTAGAACAGTAATTATCTTCTGCCTCCCCAACGGGTTCCAAATAGCTGAAAAAACTGAAAAAATGACATTTTTGCAAAATATCGACTTTTGCAATTACTATAAAAAACTAATGATCAGTTTTTTCTGCTATTTGGCTCCTTTGGGGAGGCAGAAGATATGTACTGATCTAAACAATTATTTTACCATTAATATTGAATACATTAGCTACCTTTTGCGCACTATTCGAACGTAATTGTAAACATTTTTATTTTTTATAAAAAAAATGCCCGAATTTTGATCTGCTTGGAGGGTTTGAACCCTGTGGGAGGCAAAAGATATCAATAAAACGGGATGAAATTTTTTACACATTAGTTTTACTCCATGAGCCAAGTTTTCCGCACTATTAGAATGTGATAGCAAAAAAAACCCCTTTTTTTTCGGCCCACCCTACTATAGACTCTAAAAGTTTACTCTTAATCAACATTTTGAGCACCGTCTTTTGAATTGTTCTTTGACGGATTTGGGTATTTCACTTTTATATTTTTCCAAATTCAGCCAGTTTACAAATTTATGAAGTCTGAGCATAAACGCATACGAATGTTACCTATGCAAATTTTAACCCTCCAGCTAATTTATCTTTGCATCGAAAATTGCCCAATAGTGGCCAGATTCTGTTACAAAAACCTATTTCAATCTACCATGAACTCCAGACAAGGGACACTTCGTTTTTCGTACTTGGATCTTCATTCCCTCTTGGAGTATTAGGACAGTTTTGCCTTGACAAGCAGCTAAAGATTGATCAGATCTTGGAAGAGAATTCTCGTTGAAACACTTGTATGTTTAAGTATTTTATAGAAGACGTTATACCATGTGGAATGATACTATGGACGAAGTCATGTAGAATGTGCTGTACTAGGATTGATCCGAAAATAAAAATAGTTTTTCTCTTTCTTTCTCTGCAGTTTCTCTTATTACATCATTATATGAGCACTGATTATCACCACTTGTGGCTCCCTTCGCTGATTGTAGAGTAGCGGAAATGTAGAATATTTTACATTTAATCAATATTTGCGCCTAAGTATTAACTATGCCATGATATTTATGGGACCTATGATAATCCTTCAAGTTTAATCACAGTTTTCTCACCCGCTATTTGTTTCCTTTTTAATAGTAGAAGGAGATCTGTAGTGTGTGAAAGGCAAGAATGTGGTTGCATGGAGATGGGTGAAGAAATGTGCACAAAATATCCACAGTATTGTCCTGACAATCCGTATGAAGCGTCCCCAAGTAGATACTTAAAGGTTTGTACTCCTATTTTTCTGTATACATTTCCTCTATTAAATCGTGTGCTTGGTAAAAGAACATCAAACGCTTTTTAACAAAAATTAATAGACTAAATGGAGCTGTTATATATTTTTCTCTTCCTGAAAATGAGTGTGGTTATCTAGGTATAAAGTATCAGAATACCTGCAATATCCTGTGATCCATAAGTGATTAATCACCAAGATGACGAGATAGACCATCGAACGAGTCGGATCTCAAAGAGAGAGAGAGAGAGAGAGAGAGAGAGAAAGCGTTAAAAGAAGATAGATGTAAAAGAGAGGGAAAGGGAGAGACAGAAAGAGGGAAAGAAAGAGAGGTTTGAGAGAGAAGACGCTGGAGAACCCAGGAAACTTATAATTTCCTCTTCGTAAAAGGCTATGTGAGTATTTATGTATAAAGTATCAAAGTACCTGCAATATCCTGTGATTCAGGAAGTGATCAAGCACCAGGAGGACGAGTCGGATCTCAAAGAGAGAGAAAGGACGAGCTATAGAAGACGGGGGAAAATCCAAAAAAAAAACTGTTACACTTTCCTATTTCTAAACGTCAATGTAGGTATCTGGGTATAAAGTATCAGAATACCTGCAATTTCTTGTGATCCAGGAAGTGATAAAGCACCAGGATGACGAGTGGGAACCCAAAGAGAGAGAGAGAGGGAAAGGGAGAAAGAGAAGACACTGGAGAACCCATAAAACTGTTATACTTTCCTCTTCCTAAACGTTAATGTGGGTATCTGGATATAACGTATCAGAATACCTGTAATTTCGAGTGGTCCAGGAAGTGATCAAGCGCCAGGATCACGAGACAGACCATAGAACAAGTAGGATGTCAGAGAGAGGGGGAGGGGAGACGCTGGAGAAACCAGAAGAAGGTGACATACGGCCACTCACGAACATTTGATGTAACGAGTGATCCCCTGTAAATAGTTATTTTTCATATCCATTTTAACTAAACATATTTAATAGTCAAGAACGTTGTGGAGCATAGTGGTCATAGTCCTTGTCTTCCACTTAGTAAGTTTGTCATCTGACCGTGGTTCAAACTACGTGCTGTTGTCGACGAATCTATCCCTTCGAGGGTTCATCCCGGTACGTCGCCAATAGCCGCTGTGTTGCTCCAATTAACGATCTCTATATCTTCCACTCAGTAGGTCGCGGTCTCGAATACCGGTTTGTAAGCGCATGTATGCTAGAGATTGTCTTGGTTAGGAGTAGTGGTTGTCAACTAAGAGTGGCAGACTGACTGCAAGGGAAAACGACGGCAATGGGTACGGCGGCAATTTGGGAAGGGCATCCATTGGGTGCTCCTTCACGAATATATGTTAGTTTGACCCTTGTAGCACTAAAGGCCTTAAGTAAGTTGTGGGGCTTTGCGGAAAATATTTAACTTGAAGGAGAAAATGCTTCTTACATTACAAAACTACCTTTCGGCTCCAAAATGAGATGTACTGAAACAAAACAAAATGGACGACATGTTTCTTTCTGTGCTAAATTACATTATTCTTGTGACGACGTGTATCCAGCTGATCTTATATGAGTCGGAACAAGAACGTGATCATATTTTCTATAAAATAAATATCCCCAGATGGTGTTCTGGTTCTAGCATCATGACAAATGCAAATTCGACGTGGAATAAATATTATTTTGTTGATTTATTACGAATGAAAGGAAATTGACTATGCAAGTGTTACTTCACTTTACACCAACACACACCCATACTGACAAGTACAAAGATAAACGGATTACATTGATTTGTCAAGGCATTGTATACGATTCATTCTTGAAAAATTTAAGTTTCCATAAAAATCGAATTGGAAATTAAATACCTTTCTATTTCTCTTTCCAAACCAAAATTAAAATGGCGTAAGCCTTCTATTAAAATCACAATTTGAAGTAAATTCTGCCAGCGAAGTACGTGTCTGACCAGTATGAATGTAGATTCAGGCGTCGTAAGAAATGTATACAATATCCCGTGATCATTAATTGACGGTAGTACCCAATCACAGCCAGCATATCATTTTAATCCGTAAATTCCTTAACCGCCGTTTGAGAGCACGTTTCTTGATAATTCTTGTTTAACTCGGACAGGCAGATCAACTCGACACTTGTAAATATGGCCGCTAGACTTACTGGGTGAGGGATCAGACAGTATGACTACTCAGTTCTGCCTTTTGAGAACCATATTACTATGTTTCGTTTTGAGTGATTTGCGTTGCTTACATAATAATTTGCAATACGCGTTTTATAATTGCATTGTTCTTTTACAGTTCCCAAACCCACACAACTTTTCCATAGTTTCTCTTTGCAATACATATACATGGCCACAAGCTCGTGAGGAGGCTCATACGGCTGACATGATAGAGATATGTGATCAGCCAATCGCCGGAATGGGAAAGGTTTCTTGCAAGTAAATTGTGGACTAATTTTGTTCCTCAAATTGTTGCTATACTTATTACAAAAAAACACATGTTGCAATGTCTGTTTAACGGTACCCTTTAGACAATATTTTTTATTTTCAAATGTGTAGTAAAATGTTTTAGTATACTATATGGCAGCGTTTCTCAACCTTTCATTATCCGTGGCCCAGATTTCAATCATAATTTTCATCGCCCCCCCCCCCGCATACAATAACATGTATTCAACAATAATATATATTGAGTATTTTGATTTCTGTTTTTAAATTATTTTTGACTAACTGCCGAAACAAGAGTAAAAGCGAGCCAATACGTTGGCGAGAAACCACATCTGGCCTTTTTGCCAAGCGGGCAGTGAACAGATGAAGCGAATGGAAGCGGGGAAAATTTAAATATTATATTTGAAATGAAAGCCAAACAAGGAGATAGCGTTAAAAGAATATGAAAGTACAAAAATTCGTTAATGAAAGTTAACCTAGACGGGGTGAGCTAAATTTAGAAACTGGGAATACTTTTCTTTTGGAATAATAAAACAAATAAAACAGAAACATGACTAAAGAAAAGAGAAAAAATAAATATTATGGTGTGTGGAAGCCGTCTCGAGCATGCGCAGAGCAAATGTTTTCTCATAGGAAGAAGGAAAATGTTCGATAACGCAAGTTTCAATTCTCATTCGAGTCGATCGCTATCAAATCTATCGTATGTTGTATATGTTTTCGTGTTAATTGTAATCACCATATTAAATATTCACGGCAGCATATTTATGCAGACCCATGGATAATTTTTTAAGCGGGCGTAAACGGGCATTAGACGATAGTCAAGCTTCAACAAGTACACAGACGAGAGTGGTTCCGAAAATAAAATCAAGAAAATATTCTCAAGAATACTTAAATTTGGGGTTTACCAGTACTGAAGTAAATGAAGAAGAAAGGCCCCTGTGTATCATTTGCTCAAAAATGTTGGCCGCAGACAGCATGAAACCTAATAAACTTAAATGACATTTGGAAACGCTTCATAGTGAGTACGTCAACAAACCCAGAGAATTCTTGGAATTAAAATTAAAATCATATGAAAAGCAAAAATCCTTTTTTAAAGAAACTTTGTGAGTAAAAAAGCTTTAATTGCATCCTACAAAGTTTCATATTAAATAGCCAGATGTAAAAAACCTCACACCGTTGGTGAAGAGCTTATTTTGCCAGCAGCAATTGAGATTGTAGAAACTATGTTTGGAGATAATTTTTCAAAACAATTGCAGTCCATACCTCTTTCAAAAGATACTGTTGCTCATCGAATTGGTGATATAGCTGTAGATGTACAGTGTCAGCTTTTCTCAAAGTTGCGTGACAAATTGTTTTCAATACAACTTGATGAAGCAACAGATGGTAATAAAGATGCTCATTTCATTGCCTATGTTCGATTTTGGCAAATATAGAATGGAAAAATTGCGTCGGAATATACACCGATGGTGCTCGTTCAATGTCCGGAAGATTCCAAATTATACAAGCACTTGTAAAACAAAAATAGACTCAGTGCGTCTGGACACATTGCATGATCCACAGAGAAGCTTTGGCTTCCAAAGAAATGAGTCCTGGTCTGAATATTGAGTTAACTACAGTTGTAACCGTAGTAAATTATATCAAAATGAGACCCCTGAAATCAGGAATCTTTTCCGCACTTTGCAAAGACATTGGTGAAATGCATTCAGCTTTACTATTTTATTGCGAGGCAAGATGGCTATCACGTGGGAAATTCTTGCTACGTGTTTATGAATTAAGAGAAGAAATCGTCCTTTTCCTGGAAGAAGAAGAATACAGACCGGAAGCCAAGAATTTTCGCGAGGGTTTATTTGTGATGAAACTGAGCTACTTGGTCGACATATTCGAGAAATTAAATAACTTGAATCTTCAAATCCAAGGAGCAAATATACATATGTTGGATACTAGTGATAAAGTTAATGCTTTTTGTAGAAAATTGGAATTGTGTGGAGCAGAAATTTAAAGCTAAAAAACCTAACAATGTTTGCGAATGTGAATGATTGTACTAAAATTTACAAGGCTGAAGAAGAACATGTAAAAGTTGTTTTTGTAACCATTGAAAATCATTTAGCCATGCTAGCAAAGAATATTAAAAAGTATTTTCTTGGTGACGACAAACTGATAGCAAGTTACGAGTGGGTTAGGGATCCATTTCATAAGACTCCCGAAGGACTCTCAATTGACGAGGAATAAAAATTCATAGACTTCACGATAAGTGGCGAAACCAAAAGACAATTTAGTAATAAATCACTATTTGAATTTTGGTCAGGAGTAGGGGATTATTTTTCTGCACTAAAAACAAGGGCATTTCGCATTCTATTACCATTTTCAACATCCTACCTTTGTGAAACTGGATTTTCTACTGTGGCTTCTTTTAAGACAAAATATAGATCTCGTCTAAATATAGAAATAGAACTGAGAGTGGCTATTTCTAATACTAAGCCTTCCTTCGAAAAACTTTGCTCGGCAAGACAGACCCAAGGAAGTCACTAATAATTAATAAATTTGTTTTTAATTTGGTATGTTTTGATTAAGTAAGTTTTGATTTAGAAGTTGTTTTACTTTAATAAGTTAATCATTAAATATGTCGAAATGTATTTTGTTTTCTATGTGTATGTGTGCATTCCTTTAAGTCAGTTAGTCAATTTTTTTAAATAATATTTTCTCTTGGATATTATCGCGCTTCCGTCTAGTGTGCTCTCGCCCCCCAAGGGCATCGCGCCCCACAGGTTGAGAATCACTGCTATATGGGCATGCACATCAAATGTATATTTCAGGGCGGTAAGTTCAATTTTACTCAAACAATAATTCAAAAATTTAATTTTTTTGAAAAAAATTCAAAACTTTAAAATGCATACTATTTTTTCAATTTTATCTTTTTCATTTTTTTTTACATATTTCTACATATTAAACTATTTTCCACATTTCTGTGGATGGGTTTGCATTTATTCTGATTATTTATTTGTCTATAATTTTTTTTTCTAAGCAATACTGGTAAAAATTGTAAAAAACAAGAATATTTAGTTTGTCAATTTAGAAAAAAAAAAGATTTTTCATTCAAATATTTTCCTTATTCACAGAATTGTCAAACATGCTATTATAAACAGCTACAAAATGTTTCAAACCTCTAACTTAAATTTTAAAAAAGCTTTAGCATTTTGAGTACTTGATAGTCATTAAAAACAGAAAGCTGAGAAAAAGCCCTTTAAAGTTTTAAATGGTAGTGAAATATGTGAAATTGATAATGTTTGATGTTAATTGAAGTAAATATTATTTTTCAAGCTATAGTATGCAATTTAGAATCAAAATAGATAATCTAAATCATTTTACATACCATAAAAATATATACATATTGAGAGCAAAAACATATACTTCACTGGTGTTTTCGCGTTTACGAACTATGAATTTGTTTATTTTTAAAGAAATTTGATGAGCATTATAAACTTAACTTTACTTTTTATCAAAAATGCAATTAATTTATTTAAAATGCTCCAGTCTGATAAGTTGAGCCTTCTCTTTTTAGTAACGAGGCATTTATCTCTTTTTTGCCAACGCAATTTTTTTTCTTGCAGCGGTATGTACAGCAAGACTCTTTCTCTTTCTGTGATATACCCAGCGCTAATCACACATAACAGCCAAAGCTCTGGACTGTTTGTTCATGACGATTCCACTTTCTTTTTGTAAATAATCAACTGATTGCAGTGTGCCAACGTTAAATTCGGAAACTGCTTCGCACACTGCAATGGTCACTCTGCGAAAAGTGGCAGAAATTTCTTTCGAACACTTGTTCCAAATTACACTGTGCAGACTTTCATTTGAGTTCTGAGTACTGCATCTGACGCAGCGTTCCGACAAATCACTGGAAGCCAGTCTTTGGTAGATAGGCATAATTTTTTCAAGGTGATGCTCATTTACAGGAGTTTTTAACTTTTTCCAAATGAGATCCTGTTGCAATACCTTGAGCTAATGCTCGTTGCTAAAAACACTAAGAATCATCCCCAACAGGACATTTAGAAAGCTGCGGTTTCTTGTCCGTGGAAATGTTGTGGTATAACTTGGCATAAATAGCCGATTTCATGTCCTCCACGTCACCTTTATGAGAGCGAATGGCATTTTAATAGTATCTCGTCAGTTTTTTAATAGTTTCTTCCTTCAAACTGCCACAAGATTTCCCTCCTATGGTGACACCTTTAGCCCGCCACTTTTTTACCGCCTTCCTCAATGCTGTACCCAATCGTTTGCTGACGTGGTTGATACATTCGTCTTTTTTCATTTGGGTGTCAGGACCATAGACTGCCATTGCATTCAAATTGACGAGTCTTGGCATCTCCATCTGACAGCAAAGTTGTATAACGAAAGCCAATACTTTCAGACCTTCTCCACAACTTCAAAGCTGCCTCTTGTTCCATGGAATTTGAAGATCCCAGATGATTGATATTGCATTCAGGTCTATGACCCTCGTACCACACACTGAATTCCGCAGAACTTGCCTGCAGATCCCTTTTGGCAAACTCGCATTCGATGCAGCGTTTCGACATCACTTCGAAGTCCACGACAAACCCCGTCATGATGTCGATTACACACCCAACACCGATTTGCGGAGTGTGCCCTCGGGTCAACCACGTGCCATCAAAAGTAACATCGATGTTTGTCACGTCACTCACATCATTCATATGTCTTTTTAATGATGGCTCTTGTGTCGTTCAAACCTTTGTTGGTAGAATTCACCAACGACAAGTAAAGCTTCTTTTTATAATTGTTAAAGGTTCGACTCGATTCCAGAGCCAAATTTATCATTCCAGGGCAGATCCATGTTCATTAGCATGCAAAATCTCTGTAGGGCCAAATATCCTTTCCTAACACTCAGAAAGGAATGCACGACGCGCATGTTTACATCAAAAGATTGTGAAGTTGTTTCTCTTTGATCAATTACTTTTGATGAAAATGCCCTAGATTGCATAGCATCACAATTGGTACACAAAATATTTTTCTTGTGAGTAAAACCAAATTGTTTACCTACTATCAAAGATACTCATGCAGATTTGCAAGAACTGCACAACAAGACTTTCATTATTCCTTTTAAGATTTTCACATCAACAATCAAAAAATGAGAAGCTTTAATATCCAAAGAAGATGAATTTCCTGTTTTTATAGATGTTTCCAGTCTTTGAAACTTCGTATTCATTGATGTTGTAGAGGTATCAGATGAAACAAGCAGATTTGTGGAACTGCTTTTACCACACCATCAGCCATTCTTACCACACCATTCTTCTTATTCAAAATTCGACTGCGCTTGATTCGCGACATATTTCACAATTTATCACTAAAAAAAGTAGTTTAAAATTGCAAAAGACAAGTAAAAATATCTTAGAAAGGAAATAATATAAGTGGCTTTGAAAAAAAAGCCTTTGTAAGTACTTATAAAATTCTTTTGAATGCAAAAAATACAAGCGAAAATACGCAGAAAAGCAACATATGAAAGTAAACATTGAATTACTTCCCTTCACTTCCCATTTAAATATCGAGTCTTTAAAATAAAATATATAGAAATAGAGCAATGCTATGACAGTAGTTTATCTTCTGCTTGGACACAAGCGCGAATGACGCTCCTCAAATTTTGGGGGGGTGTGTTTCGCGCGCGCGCGCGCGGTTAGTACAATAAGAGAAAAATCTAAAATTACTCCTAAAATAATGTTGCTAGAGCTATGAAATTTTGTACACATATTCAGAAAGGTTGTATAGTAAAAACAAAGCAATAAATTTTTTTTCGGAATTTTGGTCAATTTTAGGGTAATGTTTAAGGGGTTAGAGCTTGATAAAATGTTGCTCTGCCGGCCAATGTCATTTCTACTAAAGTTTGTCTTATTAACCCTCCAAGTGGTTTCAACTAGGTATCTCGTCCATCAATATCTGACCAATTTTGCTAATTCCGAGATATCAGGTCAGTTTTCTCTAAGTACAGTAGAACTCCAATTATCCGAATCAATTTTGACCGGACCCCATTCGGATAATCAAAAATTCGGATAATTGGATTGTTTCCGAAAAAAGGGTCTAGCATGTATTTTAATTAATTACTGTATGCATGTTGAAAATGGGAGAAAAAAGCTATTTTTAAACAAAAAGAGCTTTTAATTAATTAAATGAAAAGGCAATACTTTTACATGTTAAACGTACTTACAAGTGCTATTCATAAGTACAGTATGTGCGTACCGTACTGTAAATGAAAGTCATTGCTTGCTAAACATCTCGGTCAAAGTAAGCTGTTTGACTGTCTTCATCCGTTTTCGGGCAACCAAGTCGAGCATCCGCTTGATAATGAGAAGTTGCATGTGGTCACACTCGGGATTTCGCTCCGTCCACTTCAACGCAGTTTCTAAGCTGGCAAATGCTTCACTAGCAGATGGTCCCGTGTCTGCTTCAACTTCGACAATAAGGTCATCTTCTTCAACGACACTTTCTTCTCTCAAACTTTCAATAAGTTCATCATCATTTAGAATTTGAAACCCAGAATCATTATTTTACGAATCGCAATACGTTTCCGTCTTCATTTTTTTTTCTGAAATTCTGAAAGCGATTCGGATAGTCGGAGTTCGGATAATTGGAGTTCTACTGTACGAGATATCTCGTCGCTCAAAATTTGGTCAGTTTTGCTAATGTCCAGATATATTGATTTTGACAACCATCAGGAAGGTTAACCTCGTGAATCCACCGGAAAATGGTTTATTACATGTGATAGGGAATTTATTTGAGACGGCTTATCATGTGTTGCCTGAATTAAAGGGGATTATCTTTTTATTTTTCTCTAAATTTATCATTCTGGGAGTTTTGTTCGGACACAACTTTACAAATCTAATCATTACAAACTTTGAGCGACTATTCAGTATATTGTCGGGGAGTTCACCCAATTATTTTAATAATCATTTTCATGAAGAATCACGTTAGCTAACCTCCTAGTTCGAAGTTCTGTGGTCGTTGGTTAGCATGATTTCTCAATTCCGGGTGATGTGGTCTTAAGCGAAAGAATAGTGAAGTGTGTTGCTTTGTACGCTTGTAGATATTATGTAACGAGCCCAAAATTAAAAAAAAGTATATATTTGCAAATTGGTAGCTTGTTAAATCTAAACAATTTATTTGGATCATAAATTTCAAGCTCAAAAGTTACAAGACTGAGTTTTTGGGTAATTTTTAATTAACGTTCTCAAGCACTACAACTACCTATTAACTAGGGTCGTAGTTAAATCCAATAAGGGAAATATACGTGGACAACCACGGTCATATCATAACATAACACCTCAGCTGGCACCCCACCCTCCAAGTAATTGTGACGTCACACCCATTCACTCTCTTTGCAATTCCAATTTCACAATAACGAGGCCATCACGCCGTTGTCCGTGGTGTTGGTTTGCGGAGCAAACCAAATGGGAATGTGTAGCAAACACCGGTGGTTTACAAACGTTCCCAATAGACACACCTAACCCCACAAAAGTACAGCACGGGCAACGCCGTGCTAGCCACGCAGTGGGTAGTAAAAATATAAAAACTTCATGCGTGTCGCTTTTTTGTTTCATTAACAGATCAATTTAATCTATACTATGATGAAAAGAAGTGTTTGTGTGTCTGTTTGTTTGTTGTTGTGTGCAAGTTCCTGACGGATCTATGGCACTTACAGTAAAGGGATTTGGCACACTGGTAGTCCACATTTTTTGCGAAGTCCGAATGTTAAGATTCAATATAGAACATCTTTAAATATATTTAATAACATATTTAATTATTATTGTTTTCTTTAGAATGGCAACAGCATAAAAGATAAAATATATTCCGTTTCCATTTAAGTTGTGCTGAGGAAGGATATTTCAGTGGACGATAAAAAACAAATAAAGTTTTGATCTCGAGTAATATAATTCTTTTTTTACTTTCTTATATATTTGATTTTCTTTTAATAAATAATTTTTCAGTTAAATATTTATATTTTCAGAAGAGATTGCGACGTCACGTCGATTGGATCTCTTTTAATTCGAATTTGGCCTCATTTTATTTATTGTAAAATCGGGATCGTTAAAGATAGACAGAAAAATTTCAACGGATTTGAAATCTGCGGAAAATTTAACTCCTGATAGATACCTTATACATTTGATTTTATTTTAATCTATAATTTTTCAATTAAATATATATTTTTTCGCAAGAGATTGTGACGTCAAGCCAGTTGGATCTCTTCGCAATTTGAATTTGGCCGCATTTAACAATGGCCGTGATAGCTGTTATTCAATAGGCTACGAATTTACATTTGGTTTCCGAATCAAACCAACACCACAGGCAACGCCGTTATAGTTGTTATCCTATAGGTTACGAATTCCCCGCAAACCAAATGCGACTTCGTAGCAATCACCAGGGGTGAGCGAGCAGTGGTAACACCTGACCCCACGAAAATAACTTCAGGGGCAAAACCGTGCTGTCCGTGGAGTGGCTAGTAGTTTTATAGATATCATGTAAACCGTTCGCTGAAAAGCTGTTCCACGAAAAATGTGTTTATGGTTTCAGTGTATTTGCCGGATATAATATTTTCTTACTCATCTTCTATGCCAAAGTTATACAGTTCGATGATTTTTTGACGACAGATCGTTGTAAATAGGTATATCGAGTATGCTAATGGCTTATAACTAAAAATTCCGAGAATTTTGACTTGAAATTTGGTACACATGTACTTGAGACTAAGGTATAAAAATTGCAAAATAATTCAAAATCGTTTTTTCCTTTTCCAAACAAAATAATCCTTGTTAACCCCTACGAGATATCTCGTCCTTGAAGGTCTGACCACATTTTCCTATTGACGAGATATCTCATCCATGATGGGCTGAGCACATATTTCTTATTACGAGATATCTCGTCCCTGACAGATTTACAATTTTGCTAATGACAAGGTATCCCGTAGATAGAACCACCAGGAGGTTTAAGACACATATTTAGGACCATTTATTTATGTATTGTTTGGATAAGGAAAATACCTGTTATTTAAAATGGTTTAATTGTTTGTATGTGTTTTGTTTTGATCTTCACTGTGTAATCAACGTATTAATTCACCCACCGAAAAGGCTGTTTTTTGTATCTACATATCGCACCCCGGCAAGAAAAGTGACACAAGTCAAAAATAAAAATTTGATGTTATGTCATTGAAAAATATGTATAAGATAAGATATGTCATATAAAAATATCTATACCAGCGTGTTACATTACTATTCTCTGGAATGTAATAAAAGTTACCATCATAAATACTTACCTAAAATTTAAAAGAAGGTTATACTATTTCAATATAAGTTTAATAGTATCCTTTAAGTTGATGTTTCTCAAATTTTGCTATTTTAAGTTGTGTCACTTTTCTAACCGAGGTGCGATGTATTAGTCGTTTTTTTATGTTTATATAATTATAAGTGCTTTGAATGAGTGGTCGCATGTGAATGTCGCTTGCTATGCGTGATGTTGAATAATATTGCTTAATTATTGTTTTCTTTGAACAACTTTGCTATCCTGTCTTTTTGTTTAAGGCATCCATATAGCCGTATTCCAGTGAGACAAACACTGAAACCGTATGACCTGAATATGTGCTACACTGTGGATTCCCAAGTTGGTAAACCGAAGGCCAAGCCAACGTTTCACGATAATATGTACCGTATGTATTCTCACATTATATGTCTTCAAATCTATGTGCATAAGAGCACAAAACATTTCCATTTAGGACGCTTAGATTACATAAAGACCAATTCTAGTATAATTTAATGAGTATTTAATAAATGTATGTCGAAAAGGAAATGAACCACCAAAGATCTGCCTATTCAATGACAAGTAAATATAGACCTGACTAGGGTTGATGAATGGGGGGGGGGTATTGTCATTAATCCCGAGAGAAGTTTGAACTGTACACCAATAAAAAAAGGGAAGCATCTATTGACCTCTCAGGAAAATTTGTGTACTTTTATGTTATAAATCACATGATGTTTCAATAAGTTTTTTCGAAGTGCATTAATAAAATTATTAAATATTTTGAGTCTTGTAAATGTTATTCACTTTCATTTCAAATAAAGTCATTTTAAACAATGTTGTTTTAATTTATAAAACGTGAGAAACACTTTGTTTGGTTTAACAACAATTAATTTTAGGACAGTCTTGAATTGCACTACAACCCCTGTAATTCAGAGAGTTTGGTTAGTCCCAACAAATTGGTTAAGGTGTTAGCCTCTAGATTGGAAGGTTCCTGGTTCGAATCCGGGTCCGGGCATGGATGTTTGTAAGCGTATGGTGTAGAGGCGGCTGGTGCACCTTAAATCTGTCGTGGCCGAAAGTCCTCACGTTGGGTTGGCGTGGAAGTTTGGAGAGTGGGGTGCCAGCTCAGGTGTTGCTTCGTCATCTGACCGTGGTTCAAAATTACGAGGTGTTGTCCTCGGATCTTTCCCTTAAGGGACTGATCCCGGACCGTCGTCAATAGCCCGTTGTGTTGCTCTAGTACGACGTTAATTAAAAATTACCATTACCCAACAAATTGTTTTTAAAATTTATGAAACAAAATACTGCAAATCAGTAGCAATATAATATATTAACATGATTGAAATGAAAAGCATCATTGGTAATATCGCACATACTTTTGGATTTTTTGACTATCATTAAATTAAAAAGAATACAAAAATAGTCACTAGACTTCATGAACTACTACATTGGGCCGTAATTAATCAGTTTTTGCTGTGGTAAATACATACAAACATTTTCCTAGCTGGTTCTTCAAAACACATATTCAAAGTTAAACATAAAAATCAAATGATTAAAAATTTCACTTATGTTGTATAGTTATTCATTTTATGAGCGTAAAAATAATTTTGATTTAATATTATCTAGTTTAAATAGCCATTAAGCTTAAAGCTTAGATTGCTCGTCATTAGCAAACTTGACTAGCTTGCTCGACGAACAACCTGTGTTGAACACCCAACTCCCCCTGGTTTGAGCCTATTTATTATTGTACCATTGTTTCACTGATTTCATTTAATTATTACACAGGTAAAACTCTGATGAATTATGTTATTAATACTTTGAGTAGTTATTCATTAAGGACTGATTTGGGAAAAACTCATTACATATTTGCAAAAATTTGCTCAACTGAATGGTGAGGGGTTTAAACCCCCCAACTACCCCCACTAGATACGTCTATGCCGGTCTCATTAACCTAGTAAAGCAAAGTCTGGTCGAAGAGCAACCTTATTTTTCTCAAGTGGCCTTTTCTTCCTTAATCCATCTAACTAACACCCTTGGTAGTTGATTGGCTTGACGAAGTATCTCGATATTATCAAAACTGACCAGATTTTGATGGGCGGGATATCTGACGAACGATCAAAATAGTCAAATCTGACGTCATGGTCAAAATCGGTCAGATCTTGACATCCGAAGTAGAGCGTCGAAATCAACTGAAGGGTTCACTGCAACCAGCATTAACCCCAAAAAGTGATGGTGGAATGATTTTCTTCACGAGGATTACCATACGTGGTATGAAACTAACCTTCTTTTGTGTTGAGGTTTGGTTTGTCGCTCTATAGTCCATCTTTTGTTACACGAAATTTTAGAGTGTTTTAGTTTGCGTTTAGGTCGGTGTTGGTCGACTTTCGTGTATCGAGTGTAAATAATTTAATTATTATATTAGTAGATGATATCCTAATAGTTTCTAAGAAACTTTTCAATTTAGATGAATGCTTTATGTCCAAAAGAAGACTAGGTTTTGGCATATTTTGTCACAAGAGGAGCAATGTTTTGTATGAAATTGCCTTTTTTCATCACAAGGGTCTCCTTTTCGTGTTTGTACATAGAGATACTTTTAATAGTTGGAAAAAAATTGTGATTTTAAGCTCATGACTGACACACATATTTTTTGTATTCAAAAAGTCGTTAATGTGTTCCATACTAAATCAAATTGTGTAACTAAACTTAAAGTCAAGGTGTCATGGAATATTAGAACAAAAAAAATGAGTGTTATTACCTAAAACCCCTGTATTCCGGCCTTAGCAACATAGATGGATTTCTGACATGGATACTAAAATTTTCAGCAAAAAATACTATAAAAAGTACGTTTATTGAAAACGGTTTCAATCTTGCCATTTTCGTTGTTTTCAATAGGAAAATACTATCTCAATGGTAGGTAGAAAGTTTATTAACCAGCACTGGAGCAACACAGTGGGCTATTGGATGCAATCCATTATCAATCCCGAAGGAAAATATCTAATGATCGTAATTATGAACCATGGTCAGAGGACGAGAACAACTTCTGAACAGGCGCACCACTTTCTAAATTTTCACAACACTCCAACGATAGAACATTTGAAGCCATGGAAGATTTAACGTTCTCCAGCCCGCGTGTACGCTATATCAAGTTTCAAACTCACAACCCTCCGATTGCGAATCCTATTAACTCTACCACTACCGTTTTTTCTCCATCGGTATGAATATCAGAGGTACATGAGTGACGAACATCAGGGACAGAAAGCAGAAGTTGATGTTGCCGATACAAAATAGGATCGACAGTAAAATATGGTCTGGTGGAATTTATAATCTTAGATTCCTTTATGCGTGTCTCATCTTTCCCTTCGGGATTGATCATGGACCGTTGCTAGCCAATAGTCCTTTACTGCAGTGCTACATACATTCAACTACCTACCTCCTATATGCGTGTTTGGCTATTTCCCATAGATTTTATACCAAATATTGCATTGATGTATTTCAGATATTACTTTCCTCGTTGCAACCCATCCAGAAGAATACTTGAATCCTACAGTTCATCCAGCCATACACATAGCCATCCACGACCGAAAGGCTATGATCAACCCTTACGAATATGGCACTGTGCTCAAAGGAGGAAAACGCTATAACGCTTACGTCTCAATGGTGAGTCGTTTTCACCGTTTTGTCTCTCTAACATGGTCTGACTGGACAAAAGTATTTGGACACTGCATGTTATGCATGAAAAGTGCTTTATTATTGTATTTAATAACGGGTAGGCCGTCCTTTTGCTTGTTTTACAGCTGCAACACATCGAGGCATACTTTTTATACGTTCTCTATAAGTCGGCAGGAAATGCTCACCAATAATATTTCAAGGCTGTGAGAAGAGATTGTTATGTAGATGGGGGTGAGTGGCGATGTCGCACTCGTTCCTCCAGTTTGTCCCACAATTCCTCGATCGGATTGAGATCGGGGCACTGAACAGGCCAGTCAAGCAATTTTCAGGAAACCAGTCCAGCACACTTTTTGCAGTATGACATGGAGCTCGATCCTGTTGGAAGAGACAGCCATGATTGCCGTTATATTGTCATAGTGTAGACCATGCCGAATTATCCAGAACGTCGAGGTACACGTCAGTGTTCATGGTACCAGGTACATAAAACAATGGGCTGACTCCTAACCAGGAAAACAACCCCACACTAAAATGGATCCTCCTCCGAATATCTGCAGTGTCCAAATACTTTTGTCCATGTAGTATATCACTTACGGAACACCCTGCTAAGTAAATTAGCTTAGCTTAGCAGTAGTAGGTTATAAAGTATATATACTCTATAACAAAAAAAAAATCGACGCAGCAAGAAGGAGATGTCCGATTGCGATAATAATTGGTGAATGTGAAGAACATACAAACCAATAAAATTTCAGCATATTTGAATGATTTATTTCAGAGTTTGACCGTTACAAAGGGTGGATATTTTCTTATAAGAACCTCCTGTTTCGACACATAATTTCAAATTTATATCACAAATTTACTTTAGATACCAAATTTCTTGTCGTTAGTTCTTACCGTTTCGAAGTTATGAGGCCAGAAAGATTGGAGCTCCTAATGTTAAATCAGTTCCTTAGGCTTTTATCAATATCTTCCTAAATAATATTTCTATAGCGCTAATATTTGTACCATGGTACTAATGAGCTATCCAAACACAATCCACCTAGTATTGTATTTAAAAAATAGTTTTTAGTATGCGATAATAATTATTGAAATAATATTTGAAAACATGATGAGTTGGAACCTTATTACATTTTTATGATAATCAATTCAGAAGGGACTTCTAGTATGGCCATGAAAAATGTCAAGTGTTTTCGATACTTAGTTTTTGAGCTACATTATATTTTTCCAATTATTGCGATTTTAGGGAGAAATCAAAAGTTTATAAAACCTTTGACAAACCTCGGATAATAGTTTTCGTATCCTTTACACTTGCATAGTAAATATAATAATGTGATTCTAAAATCGTTTTTACTTGCATTATAAATATAATAATTCTCGAATTGTTGTAAAATAAGATTCAAATAGTGTTCAAATTTAAATTCGGGTAGCGATAACTACAACTAATCTCGATCTACAAATAGCGTCTTTCTATGTGGAGATAATCCCTGAAATTGAAACTAACTTTAACACTTAATATCTCGAGATGTATTGATAGTAAAGTCATAAAATTTTATATTTAGACGCATTTAACTATGCAGAATCTGATTATGGCAAATAAATATGGTGTTTCCATAAAAAATTTTGTTGTTTGTGCAAAATTTGATATGAAGATCTCCCCTTGTGCAAATATTTTGGATTTGAATTTGTAGAGGAAGTTATTCCTTATTGAATATCTTTGAATTTGATCCAGTATGAATAGTGCTCGAAGTTAAGGTGGTGGTTCGTTTTTTTCTAGCAACTGTACAGTAGAGTCTGTGTTCCATATCTGGAGGTGGCACTAATGTACGGTCCTCAAAAGAATTTGCAGAGAGAGAAATAACGTGGAATTGAAGACTTCAGTGTCCAGACGAAGTACACCATAACGACATTTGGATTATGAATTTGTTTTCATTGCCATAACAATGCCACAAATAGCATTTCTGCAATTCCAAAAGTGGCCTCGTCATCTGACCGTGGCTCAAATTTACGAAGCGTTGTCCTCGGACATTTCTCCTCCGGATTTATTCCGGACCGTCAGCAATAACCCGTTATTTTGTTCCAGTGTGACGTTAATTAACTACCTACGTATCTTCATGATCTGAAAATCGTACCAATTTCAAAGTCATTGAATACTTCCTTCATGATGCTGCATTCCATGGAAGAGAATTAAGAAATCCAAGTGACTGTTCTCACTTTATCCATGGGATTTTTCCCGGACCGTCGTCAATAGTCCATTGTGTTTCTCCAGTACTACGTTAATAAAATTATATACCAACTTCTCACTTTATCAAATGGGGTAAAGCGGTATTCAGTTTAAAATGAAGAGTACGTTTTATCTGAACACGCGTGGGAATAAAGTAAGATATAATAAGTATATAATATTGTATATATAATAAGTATAAAATAAGTATATAATAATATATAACAAGTATATAATAATATATAACAATTATATAATGTTGTATATAATATTGTATATAATAATATATAATAATAAATAATTAATAACATATTTTTCGTATACACTCAGGAACATTGAAAATAGCGTACCAAGAAGGGATCACCGGATTGAAATAAAATGTAATACACATAATGATACAGATGAGAGATACACTTGATCTCAAAATCAAGACAATTGAACAAATACAGTAGGTACAATTCGACAAATACAGTGGATACAATTCGACAAATGCAGTGCAACTTCTATAGCGCGTCGGACCGCTTCTTTCTGCAATACATGCCGCAACACGGTCCGGCAAAGAGTTAATTAGACGTATGATGTTGTCCTGAGGCAAATGGGCCCACACTTGCTCCATAGGGGATAAGTTCAGGAAGCGGGTCGGCCATGGAAGAGTCTGAACATGGCGTAGGAAGTCTTGAACAACTAGAACTGTATGCGGATGAGCATTATCTTGCGGGAAAATTGCCCCTGCAAGACCATTTAGTAAAGATCCCCCGGAGGATCAAAGAATGTCTTCAACATAACGCTGGGGCGTTAAGGTTTCACTTACCACAATTAGAGTGGACCGGCTATCGTAGGCTATGGCCCCTCGGACCATTACGCCTGCTGTGCGGGCAGTGTGTCGCACGACAGCGTGGGTGGAATTGTACCGTTCACCAGTGCACCTCCATACCCGTACGCGGTTATCATCTGTCCCCAAAACGATCCGGGATTCATCCCTAAACACCAGGTTTTGCCAATCTGTGGCATTCCACGTCGCTCTGGCAAGGCACCACTGTAGACGGAATCGCCTATGTTTCGGGGTTAAAGGTTTACACGAAAAGGGCGCTTGGATTATAGATTCGCTTCCGCAAGGCGTCTTGAAATGGTTTGTGGAAAAATTGGCACCCCTACATCTGATTGTATCGTGGAACGAGTCACTGTAGGATCCGCAAGAGCTTGCCGCACGATCCTTCGATCCTCTCGCATTGTCCTCTTCCTGGTCACTCCAGACCCGGTACGCAGCACGTGGGTACCATCTCGTGTCCACTGATCCCAACATGGTCTGTCGGCACATTCCGAATGATCGACCTGGAGAGTAACACGGCGCGTCGACCAGCCTGCGGTTATCATGCCGATGATGAGGCCCCTTTAAAACTCGCATAACTGTGAGAAATGTGTCTTCTCACACGTCTACCTGACATTCTTCGCTAACTGAAGTCCTCCTAGAGTCGGAATGTGATAGTCACGTTTATGAATCTTCCACTATGCGTCAGTCCCACTACCCGATTGCAGCCCCACTACAAGGTGTTTGGTCATGCGCATTGGCACCAAACTTGAATCATTTGCATATCGGATATCAATGTACTTATTTGCAAAGTTTCACGACTGTACCTTTCTTCATTCTTGGTACGCTATTTCCAATGTTCCTCAGTGTATAATATTGTATATAATAATATATATAATACTGTAAAAATTGCTCCCGAAAACTGAAAAAAAATTACTTTCTGAAAATAGAGCTGAAATGGTAAACAATACAAAACAATAACATAATAGATGAACGGTGTCATTTCAAATTTTAGTCAAGTGTGACAAAGAAGTTCTTTGTCCCCATGAATGACTAACACAAACTCAGAAATGCAAATGAAACAAATTTATTATTCGGAAGACATACACAAAACGACATGCTCCATAGCAGAAATCAGAATTCTAACTTCAGAGACGATTATTCTTATTCTTCAACTCTAGTTCAGTCGAGTTGAGTTGATCCACCTTCTTTTCACGAAAATTTAATAACTCTCGCGACAAACGGGAAAAGCAAAATTTCGGCTCGCCATTGGCCTAAACCAACAGCAGACTAGGATTGTCTTGTTTTAGAAAATAAAACAAGATTATATTTTTATGTTTTGATTTTCAGACGGAAAGAATATACCTTCCTCCTCCATATCAGACAAACTGCGTCGATTACAGGGAACAGTGGAGGAAACGGAAAGGCACCGGACCACTCACTCAGAAAGTAAGGTTTCAACTCACTCGATACATTCTTATAAAAGGAAGGAGCTTTTAGAAGGTTCTAAGTTATCTGACTTCAGTGGGACAATGCCTGACGTTGTACCTGTGGTACCCTTATCGCTTTTTAAATTAAGCTTTTGTTGGTACATAGTCTAAGTGTTTCCTTGTTATTTGACGAGAGCTTCTTAGGACCAAATTCAAACTCCAATTTAGTTTCAATTTAAGTGTTTCCTTCCATTTTGAGGGTCCCTTTAACTCAGTTGAAAGAATGACGAAGTATTAATCGGAGGTTGCAAATTTGAAACTCGGTCTAATAATCACTGTTGTGTATGAGCTGGTGCAATTTAAGGGGTCCCGGCCGATCAAAATTCAGTAAAATGTTGATTTTGAGATTTTTGCATTAGATTAATATTTGAACAATTCTGAAAAAAATGGTGTATTACATGAAGAATTCCTATTACTAGAAGTACTTATATTTAATATTTTAACGTAACCCACTCCTGTTAGCGGTACTCAAATAGTCAACTTTAAAGCTCATTTTCTCATAATCCCATATTTTTGACTTTGAGAACACTTTTCTAAAACTCTACTTGAGATAAACCTTTGAAACTTTTTACACATATATTTTGAGTACATTCACATGCTTAAAGACAGGGAATGAAATCTACATGCAATATTTTTTATTCTAAAATTTTTTTAAACTGAAAACATTTGAAATCTTTTGAACGCATGAAAAAAGATTATATCTTTTAGACATCACAGAAAGTTTGTACATTAGAGGATATTACCCCATTTGAAGGTTTGTTTAAAAGCACTATCCACAACAATTCCAATCTGTCGTCTTTGCAGAACGAAATAAATGTGTCTACCTAACGTTCTCTTACAGATGTGCATCGAGTACTGCAAGATGGGTACTCTGTTGTCTCAAAAAGAATGCATGGATGTGCAAATCACCTATCCGAACGAAGAACCAGTGTGCAACTTTAGTTAGTATGAAGCGTTTCGTTTTCTGTACACTCCTTTTATTCTCTAACTCCTTCAATTTAGATCCACCCTAAGGAATTTCATGAGTCAGTATATATACTATTATAAAACGAAGTATTTGTGTATGTGTTTCTCTGGTGTCTTCAGACGAATTTATGCCACTTAAAGTCCTGAAATTTGGTACGCAAGTAATAAAACCTAAAGGTAAATAAATGCACTTCGAAGACCGAAATTTAAAATTCAATTTAGAACATTTTAAAATTAATTTATTATTTTTTCTCCATCGTTTCTTCATTCGCGGAGCTGACGTCACAGTTCCTCGATTGAAGAAAGCAAAAAAAAAAAAAAAAAAAAAAAAAAATCATTTTTCGTTCTTTGGAAGTGTGCCAAGTTATGACGTCACTCGCGGAGTTGACAACACAGCTGCTCAATTGAAGAAGGCGTATTTTGATTTACTTTGTTAATTAGCATAAATTTTTTGCTAGCAATTTTAACTTTGTCATGGGCAAGGACTATTTCAGGTTTTCTGTCTTCGCAATTGTTAAAGACACACTAAAAATTTCAAAGGATTTGAAATCTGCGGAAAATTTTACACTAGATCAATATCTTAAACTAGGGGGCCTTCCCCCTGCTCGCTAACGCTCGCCAACCCTCGGAGGATTACTCCACAATCCTCATTGGTTCGCTGCGCCGAACATATGCTCGCTTCGCTCGCATCAATAAAGACATGTGTCCTAGCGGAAGGAATTGTTTACAAAATATGATATTCCAAAAAAATATTTTTCAAGTCTAAATTTTTTTATGTTTTTTATTAAAGATATTTACAGTACCTCTGGAATCCGAATTCAAATTAAAACTTTGAGCAAATTTTGACTCGAAATGTGACTGTTGATATGGAAATTGAATACACAACATGTTGTTTGTATATACATTTACTCCTGCACTCGAGCCACCCACGCATTTTCAATGAGTTTGTCGTCAAAAGCTGTAGTGCAAGCGTCTTGTAGAATTATAATTGTGGGCCCTGAAAAGGACCTTTTTTTAAATGGCCCTGAAAAGATCCTCCGCTTTCTTTGATTTCTATTATTAACTGCAACAGCTCGACTAAAATTCATTTTCTTTGAATAAAATTTCATCCGATGACGCTATAAATTCAATTGAAGCGCGAGGCTTTGTGATAAACAAATAATCGTACAATGTTGCCAAAAACGCGATAACAAATAACGTCTTTTATGCGTGCCACGTAAGAGAATTATATATATAGATATGGTTTTCTTTAAATAAATAACACTTCTCTGCATGAAAATCAGCCCCGACACCATTCCTGTTTATTCTTATGTAAAATGACCTCCTAATCCGAATAGGACCCCCGTTTTCCCCATCACCCACAGTTTTCTGGGGACGCTCCCCCCCCCTTATGTTTATCACTTTTCTATATAATTTTATGGCCATAAATTTGATTTGGAATGGGGAAAAGGAATATTTTAAGCATTAAAATTTTTCTGAGAGGCTAGAGAAGTGAAAAGCTCTAAAACATGGAGATTTGTATCAAAGAGATTTGGGAGATTAGACCCCTTAAATTGTAAAATAATCATTAAAAATTATCGTTTTTTCAGGGTTTTTTTTCGCAATTTTTTCATTTTTTTTTACATATTCGAGCTTTTAGCTCCATCTCTTCCTCCCCCAAACACCCCCAACTACTAAAGATATATAACAACAACTTTTGCTAAAAGCGGGTGAAGGGGGGAGATGTCCCCAATCCCTCGCAAGAAAGTTTGGAAAATTCACTGAACGACGGTGACGCTCTCAATAACTCTCGCGCTTCGTGGTTTCCTCAGGAATTTTCATGCTTTGACAGTTTTAAACTTGCATTGTTTTTATCACTATAGTTGAGAACTGTAATCGTTATCTTCCCTCATTACATCTTTCGCGATCGTAGTCAACTTTTCGGTATTGTAGGCGGGGATTCTGTGTTTCCAAGTTGTTTACATTGCGTAAAACGGTCCAAATGTTTTTGCTCCGGCTTTTTCAAAGTGAGTTACAGTACGTGAGTGTAAGTTGTGATGGATAACGAGCATTGATTTACTGTCAAATTATGCCCCGCGAGTTTAAAATCATCCTGATAGCTTCTGCTATGTTTGCGGTGAATTGACTTTAAAAGAGCAACGAAAACTCCCCCCCCCTTCTCCGCTTCTTAAAACTGCTTAACAATTTTACTTTGATTGCCAAGTTGGCGATCAGTACAAGGATTGGGCTCCAAAGTTTTGTTGCACTACTTGTTACAGTAGCTTGACCAAATTTCTCAAAGGTACCCGTAAATCAATGCCACTTGCTGTGCCCGTGGTTTGGCGCGAACCTCGCTGTCATCTCACAGATTGTTACTTTTGTATGAATTTCACCGTTTGGAGCCCAATTCTTGTCCTGATCGTCAACTTGGCAATGAAATTAAAATTGATAAGCAGTTTTAAGAAGTTGAGAAAGATGTTTTTGTTGCCCTTTTAAAGGGTCAATTCACCGCATACGTAGCAGAAGCTATCGGGAGGATTTTTACACACACGTGGCATAATTAAACAGCAAATAAATGCTCGGAAAAATCACAACTTACACTCACATACCGTAATTCACTTTGAAAAAGCCGGAGCAAAAAACAATTTGGACTGTTTTACACAATCTAAACGACTTGGAAACACATAATCTCCGCTTAGAATACCGAAAAGGTGACTCTGCGATCGCTAAAAATGTAATGAGGGAAGATCATGATTACAGTTCACAACTATAGTGATAATAGCAATGTAAGTTTTAAAATTGTCAAAGCATGAAAATTCCTACGCAAACCACGAAACGCGCTAGTTGTTGAGAGTGTCACCGTCGCACAGTGCATCTTCCAAACTTTCTTGCGAGGAATTCGGGACCTCTCTCCCCTCGCCGCTTTTAGCCAAAATAATTGCTAGATATTTTTATTAGTTGGGGTGTTTTGGGGAGGAAATGTGGGGTCTAAAAGCTGGAATTTGTAGAAAATAAGTGAAAAAATTGCGAAAAATCAACATTAGAAACGATTATTTTTAGTTATTTTTTTACAATTTAAGTGGGACAAATCTCCTATCTTGCTACGAATGTTCATGTTTTAGAGCTTTCCACCTCTCTAACCCCTCTAAAGAAATTTAATGGTTAAAATAATCCTTCTCCTCACTCCAAATCAAATTTATGTCCATAAAATTATATCCAAAAGTGATAAACATAGTGGGGTGCGTCCCCAGAAGATGGTGGATGATGGGGGAAAACGGGGGTCATATTCGAATTCAGGAGGTCATTTATATAAGAATCGGTAGAAATGGTGTCAGGGCTCGAAAAATAAATTTTTTTTTTTTTTGCAGAACTCAATGTTTAGGCTTGTACGAAGTTTAAAGGTGCGTATACATTTGCGAGCCGAACCGTTCACGAGCCGCTCGTGAAACATTCGTTGAAATTATATTCACCACGAACTTGTAGCGATCAATGGGAAAGGAAGGAACCTACCGCAAACCACCAAGGTCACGCCTCGTGAACCTACGGTAATGACGTTGGTGCCTGGAAGTTCCCGAGCAGAAAGAAAGACTCACGACGCCGTCCAAATCTGAACCCAGAATACCTCGAAACTAGCGGTTCACGAACCGCTCGTGAACCCCCCAAAACCTCATCCAAATCATGAGAGCTAGAGGCTCGCGAACTGTTCGTCTCGCACTATGTTCGTAGATACATACACGGCTTCACACTACAAGTCATCTCCCAGCAAATAAAAAATTAGAAGTGTCGCTAATAACAATAATTATGTTTCAAAACGAATTGTCCATTTTCAGAGGTTTTTGTTATGAATTTCAATGTTTTTTACTTCGAATGAAGCATGCAAATCTGTATCTCTATTTGTCCATCTGCTTCTCAATAATTCTTCCATATTGAGGAAAAAACAGTTTCGAGGATGTTCCATGGTTATTGGAACTGGTATATGACACGAAGTGCATGTCGAAGGTGGTAAAACTCCTGTACAAAATAGAGGTTTTACCAGACAGCCGTCACCAGTTCATGACTTAACATTCCCAGTGCCTTTTTCTAGGTTCAAACGGATTTTTGAACTGCCTTATTCAATATTTATACGATTTTTTATTTAACCCTCCAAGTGATGCTGACAAAATACCTCTTCTATCAAGATCTGATCTATTTTGATATTTTGTCATCAACAAAGCGAATTGAACCCTGATTGATGAAATCCATTTTTAATGACGACTAGATCAAGATTAGATAAGGTTTTCTAATGAAGACATATCACGCACTTCAAGAACTGGTTAGTTTTGCTAAGGCGATTTTCTTCGTCGATACAAAAACAAGAATGATTAATGTTGTTTCGTAGCATTTTGCTTCCAAATAACTTTGTACGGATAACTTTACAAATTATTTTGATTACTTACACATTCAATTTTAAAGTAGCACATAAATTTAACATACTTGGTCGTTCTGACATATGTTTGATCCGCGCACAATAGTAAATTTAAACACACAAAGTAAGTCAGTTCCAGATCAATCCATTTTGGCCAAACAACTTACTTTAATCTCTCTTAAACTATGCATACTTACAAAGCTTTAATGTACAAAAAAATTGTTGCATTCGTTTTCGTATCGGAATTGGAACACGAATGTGTTGTTCGTGCACGTGAGAACGAAAAGTGAAATGTGACAAAAGTGAGGCTCGTAACATAGCGCGCAAACAATACCAGAGATATAAAGAGTGGTCTATTAACATAGCCGTTACAGATATGAGAAAATGTTGTGATTAATAGAAGGCAACTACAAAATCCACCAATACTATTTATTATTCATTGACATTCGACAGATGCCTACAGGGTTGTAGCGGTTGCAAAACACAGATTTGTTAAACCAACTGATGGGTTGATTTCATTATGCATTTTGTCCCTTCGGAGATGATTTGGCTTACTACCCTTCTTCCAGTTTTTGCCACATGAGAGCTAAGCAGATCTCTTCAGGGTTCGAGATCTTATTCATTTTTCAAACAGAAGCAAACCTAGATAGATGGGGAGGTCAAGGTAAAATTACTTAACAGAAATTAAAATGCTAACATGCTAATTATACATTAAGTCAAATTTGTTTTAATTAAGGATATATTAATTAAATACATATACACTATTTGGACACGCATGTTTTTCAGAAAAAGTGCTTTATTATTTTATTTAGTACGCCCTCCGTTTATTTGTATTACAGCTACAACACGACGAGGCTTACTTTCCACAAGTTCTCTGTATATCTGGGCAGGAATAGTTCGTCATGCTTCCTGCAAGGCTGTGGGAAGAGATTGTTGAAAAGACGGTCTCGCGTTGTGGTGTCGTACTCGTTGCTCCAGTTCGTACCTCAAGTGCTCAATTGGATTGAGATCGGGGCTCTGAAAAGACCAGTCAAGCAAGTTCACCTCATTTGCAGGAAACCAATCCAGCACACGTTTTACAGATTGTCATGGAGCTCGATCCTGCTGTAAGAAACAGCCATCAACGCCGTAGTAATACCATAGTGTAGGCAAGGTTGAATGATCCAGAACGTCGAGGTACACGTCATCGTTCAAAGTACCAGGTACATACAGCAATAGGCCGAGTCCTAAACAGGAAAAACAACCCCACACTAAGATGGATCCTCCGATTTTCTGCTGTGTCCAAATAGTTTTGTCCATATTGTGCATATTACCGATGCTGAACCTTAAAACAAAACTAAATACGGTGGAGTGTTTCTGAAACAAATACCTCCTCAATGTTTGTTTAACCTTCCTAGTGGTTTACCTCTTCCAGTCGAAAACTGTTCTGTAGTAACTAGCCTTTGGTGAAAAGCCTGTTTTAAGCAGTTCTGGGCGAGCGATGCTGTTTTTTATACTTGGATCTGTAATCCCTTTTGTGTAATCAGGCAGTTTTGTTTCGACTAGAAAACTCGTCCTTAGCAAAATGGAACAGATCTTGGACGGAATATCTCGTCAAAACGCTTGAAGGATTAACTGTTTCAGATATTTAGTATGCTTCTTAAAACTATTACTTTTAAACGTAATTTTAATTCAATTAATTAAATTTTCGCTTCTCTGTACTAACTGTGTAATAATTTATCAATTTAACTACCAATGCCATGTTCTGTTCTCAATTTAGTTTTTCATGATTTTCAGCTGACTTGAAAGTGACAGAAGAAATTGTTAAAAACTGCACGAATTTCTGCAGTATACCTTGCATGTAAGTACCTGACGAGATGCTATTTCTTAAAAATGCGATAGTTTTATGCAGGTATAAACCCATGCAAAGTTAAGAAAATTGCAGGTGGTCTCTGCATGGTTATAACGGACTATGAATGAAGTTTAGTAACTTTCTACGGCGTCTCTCTCTTGGTTAACCCGTTAATAACTGACATTTTTTTTCCGAAGATATTTTGTATACTGTAAGTAAATATCGTGAGATCAACTGGAAAAGTATTAAAAAAAGTCCAAACTAAAAAATTGAGATTTTTACTGACAAAAACTCAAACGTCCCTAAAAAGGGACGCTGGGCATAAGAGGGTAAATAGTTTTCCTCATGAAATAATTTGTAATAACGATGTTTATTTTTATAAAAATGATTTTGTTTGGATAAAGCATGGCTAATAAAACATTTAAAAATATTAAAAATACCAGTAAATATGGCAGCATACTATTTTATATTAGGCCTTTAATAATATTTAAAGCTGTACGATTGGTTACTCACCGTTTCAAATGATGTTTGGGAGAAAACCACGAGGAGTTCTTAATCTTTTAAAAAGTACTATGACAAATGAAATTTCACTACCTATGGAAAAGACCAAAGGTGCAACTGAGTATTTAGGAGAATTAAAAGAGAAGTTGGAAGAGATAGCCGAAAAAGCCGAGATTAGAGCCGAAATTAGATGCTGTAGAGGCGGCTGGTGCACTTTAAATATGTTGTGACTGAAAGTACTCATGTTGGGTAGGTGTGGGAGTTTGGAGAGTGGGGTACCAGATCAAGTGTTGCCTCGTCATCTGACCGTGGTTCCAAATTATGTGGTGTTGTTCTCAGATCTTTTTCATAGGGGATTTATTCCGGACCGTTGTCAAAAGCCCGCAGTATTGCTCTAGTACGACGTTAATTAAAAATAACAATTACATTTCCCGGCTGTGAGATGAGGTAGGCCGGTTGGAAGATAAATTTGCAACTGGAGGGTTGTGAGTTCAAATCCAACCAAGACCGTCGTGTATTGCGCGTTGGATCGATCGTGGCTTTAAATGTCCTCACGTTGGCTTGGTATGGATGTGTTGGAGAATGGGATGCTAGCTCAAGAGTTGACCTCGGCATCTGACCTTGGTTCAAAATTACGAGGCACTGTCCTTGGATCTTTCTTATAAGGATTGATCCCGGACCGTCACCAATAGCCCGGTGTGTCACCTCAGAGCGATGTTAATTAATTACCTATCCTACCTGTTAGATTGAAATGTATTAATTGGCATTTGTATAATACAACAGAATAATTGCTTTCAACACAATTTAAAATGAGATACGTGGAAACGATGAAATCTTAGTATGAGTAAATGCGAATTTATTTAATTGTTTTACAGTCACATGAGAGGGTGTTTCAGTGTAAATATGACGACGTAAATATGATAGTAATTTGATTTAACGTTGTTTTGGCAATGCTTGGAGCTAAATTGTAATATAAGGGCAGATGCTTAAATATAATTCCAGTAGAATGCCAAGTTCCGTCACAGGTTACCAAAAGACTAGCGCCCTCTATATTTAATTTTACTGAAAAAACATTTGGTATAACCAAAATGGTTATCTCTACACACACACACTATATCTCTCTCTTATTCTTCTATCTTCTTAATATTGTCTGTACTATCATTCTTTCAGTGACCAAAATTATGAAGTGAAATACGAAGAAACAAGTGATTTTGAGGTAAATACTTCTTTGTCGTTATTTCTGAAACTAAAGAAGTCTGCATTAAAAAAAAATTTAGACAGGTTTCTATATATTTTTTTAATTATAAATTTTTAATAACAAATTTTAATTTTAAAATATTACTAGTTTGATCATACAATTTAGAATCTGTGATCGACAATGGGTGTTATTTTTAAAAAAATTGAGTTTATGATGAAAAAAAGAACAAAGTAAATGAGTATATTTATAGATAATAGACGTAGTATAAATCTGAAAGGTACATTTTGTTAGTCTGTGACTCATGGGGGGTACAGGTATAATAAGAGATGTTTGGCTACTTTTATGTTCAGTTGTACGTGCGTAATAATTACTTTTATTTATAAAACAGAGATCTGTGTGTGCACTAACGTTCTCTTAATTTATTTCTTTGTTTAGTGTGGATATGGAAATTTTGATGAGTGGTGCAAGTAAGTTACATATACTCGCATTTGTTGTTTGGTAACTCTTTTAAATAATTTTGTCTGTTTAACAAGAAATGCACTGGCAGACAGGCAATACCAGAAATCTTGATATTCCTGTTAGCTTTGGCCCGTAAAAGGCAAGTAGTACTCCAGAAAAAGATATAAATAATATTCAATGCATTTTCAATCAAAAGGATGGTAAATAGGAACTAGTAAATCAGTACCAAGTATAAAAATGAACAAGAATGCAAATATTCTAAAGAATGAATATAGAAAGTTGTGTGTTGTATACTGTTGATTCATAATTTTTTTGCATGAATTGATCAATCAAAGCAAATTGACTAATTTAACTATTGAATCGATAAAAAAAAAGCTCAATTAAGCTGTTTTATTTTTATTTTTTTTGCTTTGTTCTTAGTTAGAGTTTACGATCATGTTCTTCTCCATAATAATTTTGTAATAAATTTTCTATTCATTTTTTCTTTGTAAGAATAAATACCACACCCCTATTAATCTATAAAGTAAAAAACTTTGTCACAAGAAAGCAAAAAGTTTTACATTTTTGTAAGTAATAATTTGATTTACCGATTGCACTGCTTAAAAAGCGAATGAGTAAACCTGAAGTAGTGTTTCATTTCACGGGCCGATCTCACGAGCTGAATTGACTGTTAGCCTTAGTGGTGGCCGGACTCGGATCCAAATAATGTTAGGTAGTGTCATCAGTTCTGGAAAAGGGACAATTTGTTTTTCTAGTTTGGGTCTTTATTCATCCTTGGAGCAACAGGATAGAGTTATCTCAACGAAGTGTCGTGGCATAAGTAAAATCGGTCGGATCTTTAACTTGATATCTCTTCAAAACCACTTGGACAACAAGTACGAATTCTAAATACTCCTAAAGCACCTTTAGAAGTGACCGATGTTGTAAACATCTTGCTCGTTGCGGTTAAATCCTCCTATTCAAGCAATAACTATTTTTAGTCATCATAAAATTACCCATGTCGATCTGATTTATTTTCTGTGGAGTTGAATGTAGATCGAGTCAGTGCCCTTTGTTAGAAAGTGTTTCACGTACGTTTTCCGTACTGTTAAATTGGTAGTAAAATTCTCATCTTCCGGTGGTTTGCATGTACTTTGAAAATAATTCTTGTATCAATTTCAGCGCGAATTAGTAAACGCGATCCTTACGTTAGTTCTCACGCGAATTAGTAAAAATGCAAAATTCCACAAGCACAAAAACGAATTTTAACTTCAATCGAAAAAGAATAAGTATTAATGATGAAATTTCTCTTATATTGCAGCCACAATTTTGAGTCTCACACAGATAAACAAAGAAAGGCATTTTTTTGGCCATTCAAAAAGATAGTCGCGCACTAAAATCCTACAAAACAAAATTTTTTAAAGTTTATGTCCATGTATGTATTTTGAATAATTGAGGCTTTTTAATGTTTAGGTACAGTTATATTTATTTCGAAGTATTGTTCAACCGGTATACGGTAACCAGCATTTCCTACAACCCCAAGTTCGACGTAAGTATATTTCTTGCCTTAGAAGAATGGATTGGGTCAGCAATATCTTCCTTCCACATTATTAACCTGATAATTATAAATGTGCTTTTCCCATATGGTGGTTGTCAGCGAGGTAACTCGTCATTAGCAAAACTTACCAGATCTTGGTGGATGAGATACACACTATATGGACAAAAGAATCTGGACACTGCAAAAATTTGGAGGAGGATCCACTTTAGTGTGAGAGTTTTTTTTTTATTTCGACGGCCCATTGCTTTATATACCTATTACCATGAACGCTGACGTATACCTCAACGTTCTAGATGATTCAGCTTTGCCTAAAACCTTCGGCAATACTACGGCGATGATGGCTGTTTCTTCCAACAGGATCGAGTTCCACATTATACTGCAAAACGTGTTCTGGACTGGTTTCCTAAAAATGAGGCGAATTTACTTAACTGGCCTGTTTAAAGCATCGATCTTAATCCGATCGAGCACTTGTGAGGCAAACTGGAGCGAGGAGTACGACACCGCTACGGTCTCCCGTCTTCAACAATCTCTTCTCACAACCTTGCAAGTGTATTTAATACTAGCAGGCCAGCACGACATTGTCCATGGCAAGCTATTCCTGCCAAGACTTATAGAAAACTTGTGGAAAGTACTACAAGCAGCAGTAATACAAGCAAAAGGAGAGCTTACCTTTTACTAAATAGAATAATAAAGCACTTTTTCTGAAAAACATGCAGTGTCCAAATACTCTTGTCCATATAATGTCTATCGTCATTAGAAGAAAACTGACCGTATCTTGATGATTCTCATAAAAAAAATCCATAATATCTTGATGATGAGTCGACTCGTCGAAACCAATTGAAGGGTTAAAAGTACAATATGAAATATTTAAAAATAGAGTGTTATGAAGGACCTTCTGCGTTTTAAGTATTTAATACTAGCATGCCAGCACGACATTGTCCGTGACAGTTCTTTTAGTTTCCTTACTGATACTGTAAACATAAGAAAAGATACTGAAACCCCCCATTATGAAAAATACAATACTTTTAAGATTGAGTTCCACATCCAACCGACATGACACCGGTTGCAGTTGAAAAATTATTCATTTAAAGAAAACCACATTCAAGATATCGATGTGGTCTAAACATTTCCGCAGATTTCAAATCCGTTGAAATTTTCTCTCAATCTTTAACGATCGCGAAGATAAATTGTCCTTGCCCGTGACAAAGTTAAAATCGCTAGCAAGAAAGCTATGATAATCAACAAACAAAATCAAAACAAACTTTCTCAATCGAGGATTGTGACGTCAACTCCGCGAGTGAGGAAGAAATGGGGATAACTAGTAAATGAATTTTAAAATGTTTTAGAATAAATTTTTAAATTCGGGCTTTGAGGTGCATTCAGTCACTTTTAGGTCTACCTGTGTGCCAAATTTCAGGACTGTAAGTAGAATAGATTCGTCTGAAGACCCCAGACCCATACATATAAGCAGACACACAAACACTTCTTTTTGTAATATCGATGCAAAATCGCATTTCCATTTGTACTCATGGCATCAACCTCTAAGAGGTGGAGTTGATTCTCTTAAGGTCCCTCATTATTTTTGGTTGGAGTCTCACTCATCAAAAAGTGAGCGATAAAATTTCTTTTCGAAACTGATAGCTGGTCAGAGAAGAGATACGAGTATAGTAAAATAATTTCCTATATGCTATTTATTTAATTATCGAACAAAGGACTTGAAAAAAAGAATCGATCCTCCTTAACTTTGCATGTAATAATATGTATGTGAAGAGCATCAAATATATTAATTACAGTTGCTCTTCTATGGAAATAAAATTGGTTAATGCTACAAACATGCAGATAATATGTGTATCAAAATGTTAAAACGACTGAAATTGCACCTAAGTAACTAGGGTTGGTGGTGAATCAAGCCAAATTATATTCGTTAACACCAAACAATAAGTATCGAATTAGTGCATTTTTATTTTTTGTGTTAAGTACACTTTCACGTATACAGGGTGGTCCCGAATTCATGGTACAAACTTTAATGGTAGGTACAGGACATTGTAACAATGATTTATTGTATAGGAATGTATAGTCGCAAGTGACGCGGTGAGGCGAAAACAGGGGAAATAACGGCCGAAAGGAAAAACAAAGATTTTATTGAAAGCGTTGTTGACAAGTGTCATGTTTACAGTAATTGTTCAAAATTGCGTCCACCAGTATCGATACATGCTTGACAGCGTCGGTGGAGCGATTGGCGTACACGTTCAAAGATGCCTGGTATTTCACGCACACCTGCAGCAGCTACAGATAAGCGAGCGACGAGATCCTCATCTGAGTCAACTGGAGTCTCATAAACAAGATGCTTTAGATGTCCCCATAAAAAGTAATCGAGGCTCGATAAATCGGGAGATCGGGGTGGCCAAGGGACTGGTCCACCACGCCCAATCCATCGAGTACCAAACGTGGCATTCAGGTAATTCCGTACATCAATGCTGAAGTGTGCTGGCGCCCCATCGTGCTGAAACCACATGCGGTTACGAATGGCGATCGGAACATCATGCAGCAGTTGTGGTAACACTTCTTTCAGAAAAATAAGATAGCTTCCGCCAGTGAGCCGCGTGGGTAGTAAGTATGGGCCAATCAAAATGTAAGTATGGGCCAATCATGTTCAACAGCGGCTAGACATCTACTGCCCTCTACCGGCAATGATACCAACCGATCACTCCATTTCTCTTTCCTTTTATTTCCCCTGTTTACGCCTCACCGCGTCACTTGCGACTATACATTCCTATACAATAAATCATTGTTACAATGTCCTGTACCTACCATTAAAGTTTGTACCATGAATTCGGGACCACCCTGTATAATAAGGTACGGTAAACTATTTCTGATAGGCATATACGTGACAGATTAAGCTTGCAATAGATTTATCTAGTTTTCGCAGAACATGCACTACCCTACAACAATGGATCAATAACGGATTTGGATACAATCCGACTACCTGTTTGGGGGTGTTTTTCGTGGTAAAGCCTGGGACCTTTGCATGTCGTTTCTGGTCAATTGAACGCCGATGCCTACATGAACATTTTGGACTATCAGGTTCTTTCTACGCTCTGACAATTTTATGGAATGAATGAATGTTACTTCCATGATGACAACGCTCTACGTCATGTTGCAGCCTCTGTCAATCAGTGGTATCAAGATATGGATGTAAAACAACTTCGCTGGCCTGCTCAGAGTCCGGACCTAAACCCCATAGAATATTTGTGGGACGAGTTAGAGCGACGCTTACGGACCAGGGACGTCCGAAATCTACATCTGAGCTGAAATTTTTGCAGCATGAATGGACACAAATGCCCATTAGCTGTGTATAGAAACCTTATTGAAAGATTCCCAGAAGGGTTGCTAGTGTAATTGCTGCACGTGGGGTTCCATCCCCTTATTGAAGTACGTATTCTTTCCCTTATACCAGCACATCTTGCTGTACAGTCTATTAATGTAGGGTAGTGTACATACCAAACACAACTATATGTGTGAAAAAAACATAAAAAAAGAAAAATGGAGTCATTTTGTGCGTGCATTATCCCGACTATTATCTGGATGAGACGAAAGGTCTTTAATTTACCACAAAGTCAATGGATAATAAGCAATGAAATTTGAAATAAATTGTGTAATCTATCGTAAAACCACGGTAGCCTGGGTGGAAGAGTTACGGATTAGCACCCGAGGGGTTGTGAGTTCGAATCCAAGCAAAGACCGTCGTGTACAGAAAGGGCCAGTGCGTGTTAAATCTGTCATGTCCTCATATCTCTTCACGTTGGCATGGTGTGGACGTTTAGAGTGTGTGGGTGTCAGCTCACAGGCGTGACCTCGTCATGTGATCGTGATTCAAACTTACAAGGTGTTGTCTTCATATATTTCCTTTCGGGTTCGATCCAGGACCGTCACCAAAAGCCCGTTGTTTTCCTTCAGTGCGACGTTAATTCTACTATCTACCTCAGACAATCTTCCTGTGTTCGTTTACTTATGTCTTTTCTTGATATTTAAATAATTACTAAATGTATTTTGCTCTTATATCTATTAATGAATGCTTGTTTTGATACTGTACCGTTGTAATGGTGTTATGACAGAAATGATAGCGTAAAGAACAAGATCTTCTGGTTTCACGACTACAATATTTATTTGAACATCCTACAGCTTTACAGATATGTACAGCAAAATTACAGATATTTTGGGACAAGAAGGGTTCGGCAGAGGTTAGCGAGCGTATGCTCGCTCTCTCAGTTCTTAATGGTCTTGGGTAATTTCCAGCCGCCTTTCAGCTGAAAAGTACCTGAGAAATTTGAGCGTTCTCAAGGGTCTTGAGATGTAGGAGATCGTAATATCAGTGTAACGTCAGATGAAGAGGGTTTATGTTAAGTACCCAGAACTGTGTGGCCGATGTAATGGAATGCTATAATAATACCATTCTAGGGGTAGTTATGGACACTTGATCACTTGAAAAGAGTTTTATGATATCCAATTAGGGAATTCTTGAATATGTCCGATTTATGTAGGCTTGATAAAAGAAGCCGCTTTTAGAGTATTACAATACCAATGAACAGTTTTTTACGTTGCTACTGTGTCTTTTTCTCTATATCCTCTAACTAATAACTACTAGATTATCTCGTTATTACATTACAGAGTTTTAGTACTTCTGCCAGATAATTACACGACGTGGATCTAATATGAACGCTTGGTTAGTAGTCAAATTAACGTTGCGCTGGAGTAACTCGAAGGCTATTGGTAACGACCTGAGTTCCACCTGAGGTGTAACCTCACTCTACAGCCTTCCACTCCACGCAAACATGAGCACATTTGAGACCACGATAGATTTAGTGTACATCAGCCCCCACGCACACCGATGATCTTCGAGCGGCAAACAAAATTGAAATAGGATAAAATCTCGTTCAATTAGTCTCGTAGTTACGATGTATACAACGTTTACATTACAGAGTTTTAGTACTTCTGCCAGATCGACGTGGGTTTAATATGAACGCTTGGTTAGTAGTAAAATTAACGTTGCGCTGGAGTAATTCAAAGGCTCTTGGTGAAGCCCGGGATGACGAGTTCCACCTGAGGTGTAACCTCACTCTACAGCCTTCCACTCCATGCAAACATGAGCACATTTGAGACCACGATAGATTTAGTGTGCATCAGCCCCCACGCACACCGATGGTCTTCGATTGATTTGAGTTTCGAGCTTATAGTCTTCAGGTTTCCAATCGGCTATTCTTTCTACCGAGCTGCCACGAACTCCCTAAACAAACGGGAAGTTGCGAAAAAATTTTTTAATTTCGCACAGTTATTTCATCAGTAGAAGTTTTCATCTCCAAAATGTGTCGACTGATGCGAAACGATAATAAAAGGATTTTTAGCGTAGTAATTTGATCACTGCCTTGCACTGAAAATTGGCGAGGGTCTGAAAGTAAGTACTTACGTTTTTGTTTTTCCTCAAATTATTCTCGTGTTTGTTCCTTCCAGAGTATCGAACTTTTCAGTTACATCGGTGGTTACATTGGAATGTGGATCGGCCTGTCTCTGGTGACACTGTTCGATCTCATCGAAACTCTGTGCCACCTAGCCTACTATCCGATAAAACTCAAGAATTCGAAAAAGAATGCTCTGCATAGACGACACAGACGCAGCGTTCTTTATTGATTCCACCATTATAAGAGAACATAAATTTAAAATCAGTATTTGTATCTTACGAATACACTAATGGATTAATAAATATTTCTATTCTAGAAAGTTTCTCATTCATTGAATTAGAACAAGGACGAAAAGAATTTTACAAGTCCTGTTAAATCCGGATATCATTATTAAATTAGAGGAGATGATTAATCTATTGAAAAAAGCAAGTAGCGTACAAATAGTTTTAGCTTAAATACTTTAACGTATCACAACTTTCGAGCATCCTGGTACATGGTTCCCACAACTTTATCCAAAAAAAATTCAAGGACTTTTCAAAACAAAAAAAAAATATTTTTCAAGGACCTAAAATTTTTTATAACGACCACAAGGCATACACAAAAATTGTCAACTAAAAAGAAAAATATATTTAAAAAAATCATTTTTTTATACAACTGATAGTCCAAAAAAGAAAGGTTATTGTCAATTTTGGGAACAATTGAGATTTTCTTTTCTCACAGAACCTGATTTTTTTTTGCAGAGTGGGCTTCTTGTTTCAATGCTAACTTTCAGGCTACTTGCACACATATCGATTTCCGTCGTGCGATAAAATATCGTACGATAAATTCTTTTGGTGGCACGAAGAAGAGTATGAGAAGCGGCGGTCTTAATGGAGACCAGAGGTGTCAACTTAGATGGATAGCCATACTGTGGAGATCTAGACCTAGCATTATAAGTATATCACATAGTGTCAAAGCGTGAAACACCGGTTTCATTCAGAATGAGGCTCAAATGGCACACATGCTGTGGAGGAAACTAGTCTGGACAATTTCCAATGCAAGACGAAATTACACAATTATGTACTTGTAAAAAAAAATCAAGTACTTTCAAGGACTTTTCACCAAGTTCCGTAATTTTCAAGGACTTTCAAGTGCCCCTAGTTAGGAAAAAAAATTCAAGGACTTTTCAAGGACCGTGGGAACCCTGTGGTAGCCCAGTTGGAAGAGGCTTTGTCTTAAGTGACAGAAAGTCGAGGTTGCTTACTCTGCAAATTGAAGCTGTTCTTTCGCAACTTATATACAATTGTGATCAAAAAGTATCCGGATTGTTTTTCCTTTAAAATACATATATTATAGATATCGTTTGCAAACTTTTATCAAACATTTTTAGGACTTATATAAATAAGTGGCAACAATCAGAGATTTATTTAATTGTATCGTCTGAAAATAAATTTGTCTTTAATAAAAAATAATTTTTACTTAGTTCATTTGGTCGAATTTATGGTTTTATTTGTTCGAAGATTGAGTGTGCTTTCAATTATATCTTAGTTTAGTTGAGACAGACACAGCTAACCTGGTGTGCACAAAATAAGTGAACCTGTAAGAATAATATTTTATTTTCAAAGAGGGTTTTCTATCACGTCAAGTACTTATATGCATGGATTACTATAGAAGTTTGTGCAGTTTCTAAAGTTAGCATCTTTCTAAAGTTAGCATCAGTCACTTTCCTGTTAACTGAAAATTGATGAAAAACTAAATATACAAACATCACAGTAAAGTAACAGAACAGTTGTCATTTACTATGAAATTAGTACAAAAAAGGATACGATGATAAATTTGCAGTAGTTTTAAGTAACAACATTTAAACAAACAACGGAGAATAATCAAGCTTAACGAATCATTAGATTATTTTATTCGATGAAATTTATCTGATTTATAAAATGCAATTGAGACTAATTTGTATTTATAAAAAATATTTTTCTATACTTATAACTGGAAGAATTTCCAAGTGATGTTCGGGTTGAATTCCTTAAATGGTGATTGAAATTGATCCGAAAAATTACTTTTCACTATCAGAAAATGCTTATATAGAAGAAATATGTCAGAGGAAAATAATTTCTAAATTTAGTAATTTTTATATCGTCTACAATTTACTTTAAACGGAATATTTACTTTGTACGTCCATATAATCCATTTCACGTACATTTACCGCACTTTAGTGTAAGACAAAACTACAAAAGGCGGTAGTGTAATGTTTATCACCTATCACTAGAAAATGCTAGAACAGGTCTATAAAATTATGACACCTGAGAAGGACAACTTTTGGTTCTTGCATCAATAAATTCATAGGTCACGATTCAGTCAAAAATATGAAGGAGACTTACAAACGAAGCAATACAGGAGCAATTTAGATAAAACATATGTCTCAACTTTCGATAAAAAGAACATTTGCTTTGCTACTTCTGAATCTCGTAAAAGCAGTTCTTGATAATCCAACCAGCAACTTGAAGGCAAAGTCTAATTTGGTGCTTTGGATCGCACGTGGCAATACAATGCGACGGGCCAAACAAATTTAATTTACAAAGCTGGTGACTAGGTCAAGTATATTACCTTTAAAAGCTGACTGTACTGAGCCAAATTAAATGTATTTACAAAGCTGACGACTGAGCCGAATAAATTAGCTTTATAAGGCAGGCGACTGAGTGAAATAAATTGATTTTATAAGGATGGTAAATGTGCGAAATTGTCTTTACCAAATGATTGCTACAAAGCAGTTTGCATTGATCTGCAGCTACCACACTGAAGTGAGTAATTAAAAAGAAATTATAAAGAATAAATTTTGATCAGCATTTATATCTAATTAAGAAGATTTCGATCACAACTCAATTATATACAACAATGATGGTTGTGTTTGTCGATTTAGTTCTTCAAACGCATTGACTTCATTACGAGATTGTATTTATTTACATAGGTTTCTTACTACCAATTCTCAGAAACGTCATTTTTTTTTATAACAATGATCTTAATTTTCAGTATATGATAATTAACGACATCTAAAAGCTTGCCATAGAACCTAACATCTTTCTGTCTTGAAATTGCTAAGTTGCTCATTTACTCCCGGAAAAGGCACTCTGGAAACACCTTTCAAAAGATATTTGAAAGTTTCCAGAGTGTTATCCTCCTTGAAACTGTAGACCACATCACAGAAAATTGAACAACCCAGCTGGTCTCTGTCGTTGATTCAGGAAGTCAGGATATCAGCGATAAAAATACCTTTTGCTTGAAGAAAATTTAAAATATATTTATAGAAATTTAAAGTTAGTAGCTTACTTGATGTGGATTAAAAGGATTTTCTTGTATCAATTGAAGTTCACTTGGAAACTCACTAGTGTAAATGATTTTAACGATTGGACGCAGGCTTTATCAATTTCAAAGTCTTTCAAAAGGCCAGTCGATTATTTACTCTGTTGTCATATAATCGTGGATGAAACTGCGAAATGAAATTACTAGATTATGGTAAGAATGATCAGAGCTTTAGAAGAGATTCTTGAAATTTATGGATTTATATGGTATTAGTAAGAACTGTAGAAGGTAGTATAAAGCCATAATTTATGGTAGTTAAAAACTCCTCATATCTTGAATATACACGTCCTATGTTTGTATCTAGCACGATTTGATTAATTTATGCGAATAATTATAGACATCTTTTTCAAATATTTCATTACTTACATGTTTATTAACGAATTTACTAATTTTACAGTAAATACATTATGAACATTTCTAACTGCTAACATATTAATGTTCAGTTTTGAACATTCCCTAGGGTTCCTAAAAGAATTCCGTAAGTAAGTAGAGTTCCAATGACGGTGATAATAAGTGAACGTTTCATGTCATACATCTTCCATAAGGTCAGCTTGTTCTTGTGCCACGAGTATTTGTTGAGAATAGCTTCGAACTCCTTACAGGAACCCCGAATCATTCCAGACATGGCCTTAATTTTTTCCAGAACTATCGACACTGACTCTGTACATATAGAAGCTGACCAAATCATTTTGAAAACTAACAAACCATTATAAATGAACACTAAAGTGTAATACACCATCGTATTGGAGCTGTGAGAATTCCTGAACGCAAAATCGAAACCTGTGAAGAAGCAAGATATCATACAACATAGTAGAATGGTGAACATAGGCAGTGAAAATACCTCATCCAAGCTTTGGATTCCAGTTGAGATGCCACCGTAGAGTTGAGTCAGGTGGAGAAATGTTCGTTCATCTTTTGACTTCAGCAGCTCGATTTCGAGGTGATTCGAACACAAAGTGATGAAATCACACAAGCAAATGTATAGTAAGGAGAAACATGATATTATGAGGTTGGTCTGAATAAAAAACAGCAATTGATTTGTCATGTAGTACCATTTAAACCAAGTTGGGATATTCGGTTGTGCAGATATGAATTCAATGCAAGCGACAGTGCTCCGAGCAACAGATAGAAGGGAAAAAACAATGCAATAACGATAGAAGGAGCCTCTGATTTTTTTAAACTTATTTCTAAATGTTATCTCCTCTGGAATCTTTGATAAGACTTCAAATACCGGAAGAATACTATCACAGCAACGAAGGATCAAAAAATATAATGTATTCCGAAGTGTTAGATAGCAGATTATTATCAGCCGCATCTTCTTGAAACCAGACATTAAAAAATATGAGTGAAATAAAAGATTCATAATGGCCGAGAAAGTGAAGAAGTAATTTGGACACTTGCATATGAGTTGACGTAAGTTGTTTTTTCTGAGTGACCCATGCAATAATAACACAGGAATTCCTGTTATCCGTAGCAAAAACAACACTGGAAAAATGATCTTTTGAAGAGTGTTACGTTTTTTATGAACGAACGGAATTCCTGATATTCGTGATATTTTCATAATCTTGATAAGAGTAACTTCACTTTTAAAAAATCCTTTTTGTATTTCCAGTAAGTTCATACGTATGTTACAAATCACATACTAATCTAACCTGCTAAACGTTAAAAATATAATCCTGATGCAAATATCACCAAACTTGAAGTAATTTATTAATGATATCATCACATTACTGGTAAATTCAGAAAAGTTGAACAATGTGAGTACAATTGCCATATAAAAGAACCCATTTGCTTTGTTAAAACGCTTCTCTGCACTATTCGTTAAAACAAAATTACAGGTAATGCTACTGAATTCGTCGTATCTTAATGCATTTATGTTTACGTATTGATCGAGTCATTTAATCGGGAAAATGTAATTTTGAAGGTTCAATTACCTAAAGCATGCCAAAATTCTTCCCAACAATGATTCAATAAATATAATATAAATTAAAATTTAATGGAAATATTATCATTCAGATTCAGCAATTATTCTCATTTGAATAGCATGACTTTTCCCTAATGAATGTATCCCAAATGAATAGAACTAATATATTTACTTTAAGGAAAGCAACTCTTAGTGATTCATCAATTTTCTAATATCCTTAAAATGATGCGTGATTTTATCTAAGTTTGCGCTATGTGCTATAGAAGAATGTGTTTTCATACAAATACAAAGTAGTATAATAAACCAAAATCAGTCTGTAAAAAAAGTGGTTAAAAAAATCATAGAAAAATAAATCAAAATAGGTTACTTGTCGATTTTCTGAACTCAATGTAAAACACGAATTGAAATTCTGTAAAATATTCACAAGGTTTGTAAATGATGTCTTTAAAAGCATATGAAAGTTATTAAAAAGTAATAAGGAACAGTTCGGATGAAAAATTTGGAGAATTTGAAAACGAAACAGTATTTTAGGATCAGTTTTTGGAGCACGGATGACATTCATTCATTTCAACGCAGGACAATCTCATACAGTAAAATTCATCACAAAAATTAGAACAATTTGTTTTACCTAAAGCTAACTTATAAATTTTATCATTGTTGAATCAAAATTGATATCAAAAGGGTAATTTCTGACCAAAAACCATCATTTTAAAGGACAATTATGTCTTCTTGGGACCAAAAAATACATTTCGATTCATGTAGAATGAATGTTTCGAGATTCCTGGTTGTTTGTTTGGATTTTCTGGAGAAAGGTCCAAAACTAGGATAAGCTGTGCCAAACGCAAAAACGTAGCAAAATTAATAAAAAATAAATTGGTATAAAATGACAAAAAAAATATATGAATCCAATTCAATGTCGCATTAAAAGTTTAAAACAAAAAGTCGAAGCATTAATTAAAATTCAAACGCTTTAGTCAATAGTACGAAATTAGTAAATGCGATTTAAATATATTGGTCAACATATATACACAAAGATAAATGATTATATTTTTTAAAGCAGATGATATTTAGATGTTAGGATGTTCAAGAAAACAAAGATGGAAATAATTAAATCAACACTATATTGAATTGAAAATTTTTGTAAATAACCTGAACTGGTTACCAAAACTCGTAAATAACCTGAAACGGTGGAAAGTATTCAATGTACATTGGGGGAAAGAAAGAAACGAACCGCTTCATTTGAGCAATTTTAACAGTAGAGACAATTCAAAGAGGGCTTTTGACTGGAACAAACGACTTCCATAAATTCAAATGCATAAAATTTGCATAAGGGATCGTCTTCATATTAAATTGAGAACCAACTTTATAGTTTACAATCGGAACCACCTATTTCGAGACCCAATTTCAAATCTATTTAAAAATTTAACTTCGGTGCAAAATTTCATGTCACTAGGTCTTAACATTTCGAAGTTATTAGTACAGAAAGAGTGGAACTCCAAATATTATATCAATTTCTCAGACTTTTATAGATCATTTCCTAAATAATATCTCTATAGCGCTGACATTTTGTACCATATTTACTTTTAGACAACCCCCAAAAAATCCAACTAAGATTTTATGATAGAAGTACTTACTAGTATGTAATAATAATATAGTTTTGAAAGTTGTGTTGGAATTCTTTTATGGCTCGTATCTCAACGAGAACACTTCTACACATGTTACTATAAAATGATAGATCTGTGTACCAGAGTCGTCTTAAACCTCTGAGATTCTTTTATAACAGTGTAGTCTTCACACATTTAAAAGTATTGTACTCGTATTTGTTCATTCTTTAGAACATAATTCCTTAGAAAGGTTAAATTGATCATTTCATTGAAGGTGAATTCTTTGAAATTATTTTATCGATCCTTTCTTAGAATAGAATTATTTGATAGATTTGGTCGCACTTTTCCTTTGAATAGGATCGTTTGGATATATTCTATTGTTCCTTTTCTTTTAATAGAATAATTTTTTAAGGTTATATTTTTCACGAACGTAGAAAATTGCTAGAAGTCATGCGAGAAAACTCCAAGTTGCAAAATGGAATTATGCGTGCAGGTATTAGCCTATGGTACGTCCTGAGAGGCAAACCTCCAACCATCCTTGTTACCAGGTGGCACCTCGTGGAGGTTCCTGCCGCTACTTGACCGGAAGGATAGCGACCCAACAAAAGACTAAACACAATAATTAATTTATCTGCATACCTTTAATAGTAATAAATCTGTGATCGTAACGTAAAATGGAATTCCGAAAAATAACTTTACATAGATAATAACGAAGAGTATAAATGCTCTGATAACTTTTTCTAATACGAAAATTTATCGACGCACCAGGGTGTTAATGTCTTAAAATGTTTCTTGACGCGCATCAAAAAAAAGGTTCATCTCTGGGGAGCACAAGACAGATAAATAAAATTCTAAAACTACTTACAATTAAATATATTTATTTGGATAAGTATGTTACATGTAAGTACGATCTGACGGAAAAGCCTGGAACTGAATCTTCATATGTTCTTATACACTGTGCTGCCATCTATTAGCGACTGTGATAATAAATATTATAAAATCTCTGGGACTAGTTTGTTGGGTTTCATGGCGCAAGGGCCATCTTTGGCACAGCTGCTCCACACATCGACAAGTTAATAGACGCAAAAACGCAAGGAAAGTGATATAACACAGAAGAGAGAAATGCACCCAGAGGGGAATCAAACCTACGCCGCCTGCATCTTATGGGTTGCTTACTCAGTGAGCAAGTTCACCTCGTAGCTTTAGGAATATTTGTTACATATGCGTATAATTTACTTTCTTTATAGATTTACTGTGATTTAAAAACATTCCTGAAGATCATACTACTTTTTATTACGTTATTCTAAATTATTTATATCGAATGCTAGACATAATAGTTAATTTAATAATATTTTATTTGTGTATATTCACTAATCACTAATCAGTCTTAAAGCCGTTATTTACTTGACTTTTAATCTGTACAGTCGAATAATTTTGTCTATATTGAAAAATCGTGAAATAATAAACGTTAAAGAAAATCGCGTTTGTTAAATATTTGTTGACAAATATTTATATTTTAGCTTTATATAAATTTTACTTTGATACTAGAAATCGTAAGAATATGTTGCACATTTTTTAGAGGAAAATATATTTAAGGGGGTATTATATTAATGGAATATATTATACCTTAGCAATAAGGAACGTGGGATGTGTGTATTCTGCAGAAAGTTTAAGTCTTCAGTATTTTAGTAGTAATTTCTAACGCAATAATGAGAACTAGAAAATTGCTGTTGGTGGCAGAAATTGAATTCGATTTCATTTGTGGAGGGAAATGATATTCGAATTGCTTTTCATGAACCCTCCGTGCATTTAAGCAAACGTAGCTATTAAGAAAAAAAAAATGTCCCGTTCAGATCAATACAACTACCATGTTTCCATCAATGTTCATGAAAAGTTAAACATATTCGGGCATTCGGAAAATTGTCAAAAATTCAAGGTTTCTCTATGATCTTGCCCGAACCATCAGACATACCAACATGTGTCAAGGATGTTTTTTTTTTCTTTTTAGGTAAATAATTTATTTGGTGTATTTTCATGCAATTTTTATTTTTAGGGTCCGATTTCAAATCCAGATAAGCAAAATTGGCTAAGTTGAAAGTCATTATCTGAAGCGTAGGTATAGATTCGGGGATGCAGAAATTGAACGCGTGTTTCTGAGAATAGGTTTTTGGTTTATCTAAAACTATTGGGATCACTGGAAGTTAACAGAATGCCGATACAAATTCTTTTAAGCCAAAAAAGCGATGGGTTGCGATTTTTCACGTTTAATTTCAGATTAAATCGCTGAATTCGAATTTGACTTTATAATGTACTCAAATATTTACCAAAAACTTATTTCTGATCCATCAAACGACAGCAACATGTGTATGAAGTGCAACGGCGTCCAAATTTTTTGAAGATCATCTGGAGTTTCGAAATCTTGCCAACACTCGACCCCGGAACTTAGCGTGTCTTCATGGTCGTGGAAGGTTAGCATGCATAATTCTTCATGTACACGATAAAAAAACGGGATACCTCAAATTATATCAGATAGACGTACAATGTTGGGAATTATTACAGGGTGGCAAAAAAATCCTCGAAAAAAAGTTCCCTCATATTTCCATGATTTCCCTGATAGCCTCACAAAATTTCCCTGATTTTACAATTCCTTAAAGAAATGTCGTGATACCTAATTGGTATCATTATACGGTATCCACCCGACAATATTTTCAAATACTTAGGGTCAGGCGGGTTAAAAGGATCATTTTCCACAAATATTTTGTATTTTGTCTCTTTAGATATTTTAACTTGTACTGTAAAAGTTGGAACCCCTAATGAAACTCTTACGATAGCAATTAAAAAAAACTGGAGAAAAAATACAAAATACTTTGATTATGAACTTTTTAATACTGACCAAACATTATCCTACCATACATCAAAATCAAATAATAATTTTCATAAAAAATTGGAACAGCTTCACTCTACGTTTTAGCGGTGGTAACGGTCTTCACGGTTTTTTTTCCTTTTGGCACATTTCTAGTAGCGAGTTATGACAGGTTAAGGCAACAAATATATTACGGTTATTGTGGTTTTCATGGCAACCTCGGCAAACGGAATTTTTAATTTTTCATTTTGATTATTCTAGAAAGTTCTTTCAAAATCCGTTAAACTGCCGTATGATTTCATTGGTTCATTTGAAATAATTATTTTCATGGCTACTTTAGAAGTGCACCAAAAGAAAGTGCCAAGGCCGTTACCACAACTATAAACGTAGACTGAAGCTGTACCAAGAATTCTGCAAAAATACAATTGTAAGCAAAAAATATTATTAAATGCACAAAAAAAAACATCATTCGTTACACAAATTTCAAATTTTATAACACATGTTGTATCGCCGACCTAACGGCGACGTGACGTTGTTGTGGCCGCGGTAAAAAACTGCGTTTTTCACGGTGTTCGAAAATTACGACGTAAGTGTACTTTATTTGAATTACAAATTCGGCAAATACGATTGATTCGATTCTCAAAAGTACTCGTAATCGGGCATCTCAAAAAAGAACAAACGATAATAATTGCATAAGGTGTCAAAATTTCAAAAATTCCCTGATTTTTGTGAAATTTGGAAATTTCTCCTGAGATTTCCCTGATTTTTTCAGAATTAAAAAGATCCCTGAGAATTCCCTGATTTCCCGGTTTTTCCGGTTGTGTTACCCCACCCTGTATTAAGTTCCAAAGTTTCGTCGGTAAAAATTAAAAAATAGCTGTAATTTTCGAAAAAAAGAAACCTTCGTAACCCTTTAGGTGGTTGTCTGTCCACTAGGTGTGTATCTTTTTGTTAGCTAAAAACTGACCAGATCTTGATGGATGATATATCTTATCATTGGACGAAAATTGATCAGGTTTGGATCACGACTTAATCAAATATTCGGTTAGTATCTAGATAATATATCTTGTTTGCAAAGTTGTGTTCAAATCTTGATAGACAAGCTATCTCTTCGAAACCACTTGGAGAGGAGACCCCGGAATAAGAGGTGCTTAGGTTCCCTCTTGAAAAGGTAATGTTTATTAACACGGTAATAGTTTATTGTTCGATAGGACATCTGTTGGGAAACTTCCTCAGGCACAGTGAAGGTCCTTTATGGTCTATAACATGTAGGGTATAAAAAGTAAAGATAGTATTTCATGTGCTCATGTTCATGGGACCAAATCTAGTAGTCACGTGACCATTAGACTATTTTCGTCTGCCGGGAGGAAACGAACATTCATCATCTTAATAATTCACTGAATGGATGACGCCTGCCCATCAATTGATTCACCATCTGATTGTACCGCGCGACATTATAGTATTGTAGATTGACACTATTTTTGTTGCCATTCTACGCAAATGCACATCCATCCTGTCATAAGAGTGTATATTGGCTATAAGATGCAAAATTGTCCGAAGCATTCAATTTGCGACAGATCAATGATTGGCTTTTGAATAGTCCTATAAAGTATAATAATTTTCCAGACCCAGTTTGAGGATCGTATGCCCCTTCAAGCACTTTTTAGAGGAAGTTTAGTAATCTGTGTTACACCGGGGTAACATGGGAGGTGCTACCACAAAGCACCCACCTCGTAAACTGCTGTTGGAGGTATGCCTCCTAGGATGACTGTTGAGAAGCAGGCCAAACTTAAATGTCATCTTCAAGAAACTAGGAAATTTCAATCTCTCTGATGGAATTTACATTTCTGATTAAAATTATATATATATATATATATAATTGGATTTAATAATTTTTAAGAAACAAACTATAAGACGATCGCACCATTTTGTTAGTACATGCATCGGCAAAAGAACTTTAATTTGGATTTGTCAAATTTTAATTTATTTACTTCTGAAATAGTTTAGGTATATGCTGATCACTATAAAGCAGTAGTTTCTTTAATTGTATTTCAGTTCTTTTAGTTACTGTGTGTTCTAGTTCACCACTGTGGTGACCATAATTTCAGCTCGTTTTGATTCATATTTTGTAAATAAATTTTAGAGTTTACATGAAATTCTCAACATAGAGTTCCTAGTAGAGAAAGTAGAGACAACATGAAATTCTCAACAATAAAACATAGAGTTTACATGAAAAAACGGGATTTTTCAGTAAGATCAAATGACCACAACAGCAAAAACATTTATTAATTATACATAATTCGAAAAGAGACGTACAAACCTATTAGAAGAACATAAAGTTGAGAAGCAGGTGGTTTGTAATCAAAAGGAGTGTGTAAACACACGTCATCAGCATATCCCTCTTCTTACCGAGTAACTAAACTGCTTAGATGTTGTGATTCTGCTTCTTTCTACAGGAGGAATTTTTAACTTCGCGATGTCAAGTATTCATATTTTTGTATGGGTAGGTATTTTAATGAATTGAGTAATGGTCGCACTGGAGCAACATGACGGGCTTTTGACAACAGTCTGAGATATTAAACTCAAAGGTAAACATCAAAGGACATCATCACGTAATTCTGAAAAACGACTAGATAAAGTTTTTATATTGGAAATATCTGGATGCGTATTCCAAGGTTTCCGTTATCTCTTCAATAATTCAAAAATGGCATAACCGAGTATTATACATATTCAAACATGAAAAGTAAGTTAATCGAATCTCACGTGCTTTTGACAACAAAAATGTGTACATTTAAAGGAGTAAAACTTTTATCTTCCTGAATCCAACTCCTTAGCACTGAGATTCAAGAGGTTTGATATTTTGGCATATTTAAAATGATAGTTTTCTTCTAAATAATAGATAGATTTTTCACTTCGAAATCAAGACAAATATTTAAAACCGGAATGATAATAGCATAACTTAGAGCGCCTAATGTATTGTAAGCTATTGTCCTGACTGATAATTTGTTTGCTGTAATTGATTTTTAGTTTTAAAGTATACTTTTTAATAACAAAAAAATTACTTAGACCGTAAATGACTCAGAACACCGTTTAGTTTTGAATAAAATTTTTATTTACAATAAATTAAGTATGAAACAATGGGGAAAATATTTATAAGATTGTGAAGATCATTTTATGTATTTTCAGATGCTTAAGATCTTTTTTGTTTCTTTTTAGATCCTAATCCGCGAACTAGGTATTTATACAATTTACATATTCTATTCAGATTATCTAAAAAAATGTCTTACTGTAGAGAGTATAAAACTAAATAAGAAAAAAAGACAAGAATTAGTGGATTCAAAAATTTTACAGAAAAGACAAGAATGATTAAGATGCTCACGTATTTAAGCTTAAAAAATTTAATATTTTTCTCATCGTCCCATAAATGATTTAACTTCTACTTAAATTTGGGGAATCATTCTTATATGTTAATTTCAAAGGTTAGATGCTACTGGTTGGATCTTTGTGTGATTTGAAAAGCATTTTTTACACGTCATATTCAGAAACATCAATCTAATACGTATTACAGATTACTGTTCCTGCTGTCAATATAATCAAGTCGTCTGGAGCTACTACAGCCTTGACGTCAGGAATAAAATGGAAAGCTTGTTTTGCAAAAATTGAAATTCATAAATATTAAATTCTTAGTAGTCAGCTGAAGTGTTTTGATCGGGTTCATGCAAAACATTATAATTGCCTCACAAAACATTGGAATATATTTTTGTGTTGGTGGTGCTCACATAATATAAAAAAGAACAGATGAAGAAGCTTGTTATTTCAACAATGTAATATGTTTCTACAATATTGCAACTAGCAAACAAAGTCCTTGTTGTTCGTTTCAAAAAAAAAAAATCACATTTTCATTTGAGCAGACTATCACGCAAAACTGTGCTTCGTACGAAGTGACATTTCCAATCAACATAGGACGGAAAAGAAAATGTCCCAACTAGTACACGAAGACTTGACTAACAAACATCGACAAGCATGGTACGGAAAGATTAGGTCTTCCATATGGTTTTATCACTCAGCATTTGAAGAATCGTTTCTCGTGTAGATGCTGATGCATTCGTACCGTATAGAGCTTTAAGATCAGGATGGATTTGTTCAAAAAACCAACATGCGTTATACCTTTCAATCCAACATCGGAAAGGATAGCAGAGAAAGACATTTCCAGTGCGGATGATACAGTTGAAAATCCTATTCAAAAAGCATTTCGCCCCATTTCACTACTGCTATATGTAATTGGACTGGAACTTTCACTGATTCCTAATGCGCCAACAGTACAATGTAGATTGCATCGCATCATTATAAGAGCTCCAAAATACTTCACTTTAACTTTATACGTTTTAGTGAATTTTAATAGAATTTTGAAAATGATGGTTTACAAAGACATTAAAATTAAAATAATCTCTGCAGTCTCGGATCTTTTTGTCATGGCGACATTTGTTTCTTTCCTTCACAATCGACAAAACCTTTATTTGTTAAATAAACAGTTAGAAAACCTTTGCAAGAATAAGGAAATTCTTAAATTGACGACAAAAATTCGACTTGTAAGGACTTACGTATTTGTAATACTTTGCTTTTCAATCGGGATCAGCTATAATTATTATTTTTTTCAGGCAGCTAATAATACAAAATACCCTTCTTATTATTCTACTTTTGATTTCACCATTTTAAATGTACCGTTTCTAAGCATTAAAGAGTTCGTTGGTGTCATTAATGCTTTGTTTTTAGCACACACGTGTTTCCTCTTCTCCTCTTTGATTTTGTATTACAGTTTTGTTTGTGAAATCATCAGTGCTGCCTCAAAATTCCTAATCGTAAAATTACGTGAACAAATCATAGAGCAGAATTGCAAACATCTGATTTCCAAACATTTCGAAGCTACTTTAGCAATGAATTTCTTGGACGACGCTTTGTCGAAATCAGTATTCTTCATGGTTTTGTTCTGCATGTACGTCTTGTTCTTGTCGGTCTATATGTTTGTGTTTCGTACTTATTTCACTTACAGAAGCATAATTCAGTACATCCTGATGATTAGCTTCAGTCTTTCTGTTTTGATTACTTTGATACTTTCTGCTTCAAACGCAACCGAGCGAATGGAAGAGGCACGAAGGGAATTGAAGTCCGTACCAGGAGTACTGCCTTCTCGCTACATAGAAATCAAGATTCTCCTAAAGAAGGCCTGCAAACACGACATCAGGCTGACGTTGTGGAAGACGTTCGACATCAAGAGATCTCTTGCGATTAACATATTCGGAACACTTCTGACGTACGGGATTCTCATTGGAACTCTTGCAAACACGAGCTACGAGATAAATGAGACATGATTCTTTCTTGCTGGATTGGAATCATGTTGAATCGAAACTGAATTTCAGGAGTAATTTAACCGTTGGCAAATTACACAACCCTTGGTATTTTGAGAACATCGCCGAACGGTCAACTGAACAACTTGGTGCAATTTATTGACAGAAAAATCAATCTTTTTTGCATGGAAATAACTTAATATCAACAACATGAATATGTGTTATTGTATAACAATGGTGTGATTAAAATATCGAGGTTAAGTATGTTAGGAGAAAAAACTTTAATATTTATACCACAAAGTTAAGATTTTGTCTGCCAAAATAATACTGAATTTTAAGTGAAATAATTTACTACAATACCATGAGATAAAACTTTAAAAGAATTGGATGTAAGACCGCTTATTTTAAAATAATCGTTTTATCGCACAAAAGAAACACCCACTAAACATTTTATTTTATTAAAAAAATTTTTGTTCTTTGTTAAATCTCAATAGCATATTTATTGATTAAGTTACATCTCCAATATTACCTGTTCTTGGCATGCCAATTGCAACACAAACGAAATTTATCACTCATGTAAATATAATTTCAAAATATCAGGACAAAACAAAAAATTCAGGATTCAAAAATCAGGACGAAAATTAAGTTTTCCAATAATATTGTTTCATCTGTATTGATCGAAAAACAATTTTTTTCCAAGCAAATTAAATTAAAACATTTATGTTTCCACTGACTTTTAATTCCTTCCCGTAATGTAAATAATTTATAAATATTTGTTTGATGTAGAAAGAATATTTAAAATGTTTAATTTGACCTAATTTGCATTTGTGATGGAACACGTAAATCCAAAACGAAAAACTCATTGATCATAATTTTGCTACTCGGTATCTGGCAACTCCAGAATTAACTATTCAAAGTATTATAAATATGTGTTCTCTTTGTAAAGAAATCATTATTGCTTTCTACAATATTGTGCAGAATATTTTTGTCGAATTGTTCTAATATATTCAGGAATATATTCCACTTCTTTGCTTGACAGTGTTGACATGTTATATACATTGATCATATGACGCACGAAGGGTGAGATACAAAATCTGCTGATGGGTCGGATATTGAACAGCTGCGTTCACTAAATTTCTACATATGCGCATTCGATTAAGCACTTCTTCCTGTTTTTAACTTGCTGTAATATTGTTTCTTTTTCTGGGGTAGATTCAGCTTCTCTTCTTCTTCGATTTCTTTCTTTGTTATCTCGCTGTCGTGTTTGAAGACATTTATTTAGTTTTTGGGTGGCTGTGGCATCTTTAAAAATATCGCTAAACTTTCAAGAAATCTTAACGCTAAGCCTCACTGATTCCAACAAACAACCTAATTTAATGACTATGTCAGCGAAATCGAAACCAAGCTAAGCAGTATTAAACAAAATTGCAGAAATATATGATAAAAATACAAAAGTAATGAAGTTACCAAATTAAACAGTAATAAATACAATCGCAGAAATAACAAAGCAATACAAAGAGATGCGGTTTGAAAAGGTTGGATGGTCTGCAGTTTAGAAAGTAAATAGTAGAAGCTGTGATCTCTCTTTCACACTGTTGCCATTCTTACGAAACCAAATTATACAAAAATATGATTAATTAAAAAAATATTCTAAATAAATTTTAAAATTCAATCTTCGAGGTACATTCAGTCAGTTTTAGGACTACCTGTGCCAAATTGCATGGCTATAAGTGCTATAGATTCGCCTAAATACCTCCACAAAGACCCACACACAAACACTTCCTTTTATTATGGTACAGATTGAAGTTATTTAATTACGATTTATATATTTTAATGCACTATTTATTTTCTTCAAAATATTGGACATGGGTAATTTCTTGTCGGTATATGTTTATTTAGATCGGCTTTACTTAAATATTTGATTGAATGCGTAATAATTTGTAGAATTTTATTTCATAAAAATAAAAATATATACAAAAGATGTGTATCTTATTTTAAAATGCCGGAATTGTATTTCTATTTGTATTTATAAGTTCCTTTATTTTCAATATTGTAGATATATTATTTAGATGTTAAATTTTAGTGAATTATTTATTTTCTGCATAATATCACTAGACATGGGTTATTTCTTGGTGGTAAATGTATATATTTGACCCACTTCGTTTATGTCTGTATTTGAATATGCAATGCTTTGTTGAATACTCTTTCAGAAATATAATAAATAAAATATAAAACCAAACTTTTTAAAGTAGTTTGTTTAATTTCTTAATTTTAAAGAACCTTTGAACTAAAAAAATCACTTTAAAATAAGATGGGTTATGGAAAATTAAAACAAGTAGTTTTATGTTGTAGTTCGAATACATTTCAAAATTTTAGTATAGCTTTTTCATTGCAAGACGATTATAATCAATTTAATTTACATTTTTTTCTGTTAAATGGGTGTTATTGAAAGCTGTACCCTCCATAGCTAAGTAGTTACATCCATCATTCTAAATAGGTACGTGGTTTTTTTCATTTAGAAACTGAATCTCTGAATTTAAAAAAGAGCCATAAGGATTCGATTTAAAATTTCATGTCAGTTGGAGTAAAATTAATTTTAAACAAGACTTGTTAATAATGGAATAATATCACAGTTAGTAATTTTGAAAATTGGAAAATTTTGTCTTAAGTGACAGGAAGTGGAGGTTACGCAACTTAAATATATGGGATTCATTCGTTAAAGGATTTTATTTTTAAAAACGCTGTAAAATCGATCTTCTGTTTCTAGAACAATTGTAATTGATTGTTTGATTTGTCTACTCTGATGATATTTGTTTTTAACACAAGCTGTTATTCTTCTATTCTATACAAAAACTTCAAACTAAATTAGTCACAAATGCCGTAACAAATTAATTTCACGTCCTCTCATATTGATTAAATTCAAAAACATAGCTTTCCAGTTGCAAGAGTTCCACAAGTAAAATGTATTCATTAGAAAACTAAGTACAAGATTATTCGCCGAAAAATAAATCGCTATCTTAACTGAAAACGAACGTACAGGGATATTCGTAATCACTCCAAAACTCAAAATTGACTTCTGTAATAGTCACCTTCGTAAAACTCCTTTGAAGTTTATCTTACAGTAGAAGTGGGATGAATATGAAATTCATTATATGGATGTATATATGATGTAAGCATATTTGAGTCCTAAGTAAATTGTAGAAGGGATAAAATGCTAAAAAACGATATTGAAAATTATTTTCCGTGTACTTAAATAATGCTAGCATTCTTTTGTGAAAGAGAAGTCATTCATCTGACCACTCTTCAATCACATTCAATTTATTAAACCCGAGAAACGTCGTGTAATTATGCATTATGTCTGATTTTTTATCCATGTGTATGTAACGTTTGGTATCTAAATATTTAGGATGAGTACTTTAGTATCCAAATAATTAGGATGAATACTTCGGTATTCAATTTTGTTATTCAAATTCTTTAGTATTCGAGTACTTTGGTATTACAATACTTTGGTATTCCAATACTTTGGTATTCCAATACTTTGGATGAGTACTTTGGTATTCGAATACATTGGATGAGTATTTTCATATTCCAATACTTTGGTTGAATACTTTTGTATTCGAATACTTTGGATGAATACTTTCATATTCGAATACATATGCAAAATCTAGTACAACAAATACTTGAATACATGAGTACATTTGTATTCGAATACTCCCATCTAATATATATAGTCCAACCCTGACGAGTTAGCATTTGAGTCACGGAACTTTCAGCAAAGCAAGGGGATAAATTAAGGGAAAGGTTAAAAAGTGTAATGATTGATGTCTGTAGCGTGAATTCTTGTTCAGAGTTAATTGTATAGCATTGAAAGCGATAGCAAAGATTACGAAAAGAAGAAACAAATAATCTCCTCTGAAGATCGTACGCCTTTCTACAAAGGACCCCTAAGGTCATCTGCTTTATCATCAAGCTTACAACATTCAATCAAACATTGGATTAAAATACATGAAATGAATGGAACATGATACACAGGAAATAAATGAGCGAAACTGTGTGTTGGTGCTAAACATAGCTGGTAGAGTTTAAAAAAGTATGTCAAATTGGAGGTTTTCCTCTTGGTTGGATTAGGTACAGCCATCTTTCATCATATAATAATATATCAGCCTACATTAATTCAAACTCAGTGTTTAACAACATATGGATTGTGATTGGTGGAAAGATGGAAATTTATCTCAAATCCTTGTAGCGCATTCTACATGAAAGCATATTAAGTATATTCTGGAGGGGATTTGTACTCATAAACATAATATGTTAAACTACGTACAATAAAATCAGAAAGATTAACAACACATAGAAATATTTCTCGCTTAACTTATGAAGAATCTTTTGAATCTTATCATTTTGCTAAATTTAAATTTCTTTAACAAATATATTTTCCAAGTTCCAAACCCAAATTTTGCTTAGAAGAAGAAGAATAACAGTTGAGTTTATTTCCCCTTCTCGCAACAATTATGAAATACATAGTTCTTTGAATTTGTATTCTTCAAGGCCTATAAATATTTAATTAAGTTTTGATATTACCTCTTTATACATGTTCCGTGATATGTATCTAATGAGAAATATCGAAACACAGAATCATAAGTACTTCAAAATAACAAATGTATAGCAGTATACTTATGTCGTGTATAACTTTTGCATTAATCTCTGGAAAAAATTCACTGTCTCGTTTTTGAATTAGTAATTATTTATTTATGATTTGCTTGAAGGTAATATCTCGCCTCATTTCAAATTTGATTACTGTTTAGTTTGGATTCTATTGTTTCTATTGTATGTTTCTTGGCAACCCAAATATTTACAGTGCATCTGGAAAAGCTGTACATAATATACAGAAAAGCACCAGATGAGTCATCGGAAATAAAAGGCTTGGAATTATGGACAGAACTAGCGAAATCTGTTCACTTATGTAATGGAATAAAAAGCTAATTCAGAATATTTCTTAAGAGCTATGCTTATCAATATGAAGAACGACAAAGCTTTCACTCATACTCGAGTGTCTTCGTATGTCAGTGTTAATTTCCTCTAAAGAATATTACATCCTTTCTTAGTTTCATTACGAATGCTTAAAATAGATACTCTTTCTTCTGACAAACTGAACAGTTGTCGAAGAGTTTGTTCCTGGATGAGACACTGGCCAAAGTACGCCTCTTACGTTCTGGTTCTGATGAACATCACGTGCATGGTCAGAGAGGGTGTTTCAAAGAGACACAAAAATTCTAGCGTTGAACATATGTAAGTCATGTCTTCGAGTCATGCTCTATAACTCTCTCTCTCTACCGGTCTCGCAAAAGTTTCTCATCTGTACTGAAACACATCTATCCTGTCTCCAGCAAGTTACAACTGCAAAAAAGTCCAAAGCTTTTCAACGTAAGGTCCGTAAATGCTACGGTATTTTACAGATTTTAATTTTAGTGTTCGTGTTCCTTTACATCTCCCATACAGTCAAGGTCCTCGTGAATGCTATGTATAAATCCAACTAAAAAAAAAACGGTCGAACACACAGACATATTGCAGTGTCATTGCACATTTTTGATTCTGCTTTCGCCCTAGTAGGAAACCTTGTGGCATTCAATTGCGTAATGTTCTATTGTACTGTCTGTGAATTCTTGACTTTGGGCTTAAAGGACTTAATCATTGAGGTCAGAAGTTCAAAGATTCACCACACATACAATTTCATGATTGAAGTCTACAGTGACTTCAACGTTGGGTGCGGAGTCTTTGACGAATCTTTTCCCTTTCCCGTTCTGGTAATGGTTTTCATCAACATCTCCAACATGCTCTTTTTGGTGTATAGTGTACTTGGTTTTTCGCCTCCCATACTTGACTTGGTCTATGTCATCTGAGTGTATAACGTGCTGATCAATACGGCTCTGTTCCTGATGCTAATGGTGTCAGCTACTCGTGCAACGGAGTCAGCTGACAGGGCCCTGGAGACAATGGAGTCCCTGACTAAAAGTATACTTTCGTGGTATATGGAAATTAAGGAGCTTCTGAGAAAAAACTGTAAGCGCAGAGAAACCCTCAGTCTGTGGAAAACGTACGACATCAACATGTCGCAAATAGTCAACATCGCAGGAGGTCTTCTGACCTATGGGATTCTCCTGGCAACTCTTGGAAACATTCAAAGGGAAATGAGACACTGACCAGTTTATGTCATAACTTCCAACAAATCGACTCGTGCAATTGAATAGGTGGAAAGGACCCAAGAGACTTCGGGGTCCCTCACCAAAAACATTTCTTTCGCAGCATATGGAGATCGGAGAGTTTCGGAGAAGAAACAGCGAACACAACAAACTTTCACTCTGTGAGAAACCGCAAATTTAATATGTTTTTCTTTTCTGGTTTCAAAAAATTAATTTTTACGCTTCTAAACAACACTTTAACATGAATTATTGATGATAATCTGCATACTCAAATTCCTAGGAAAGTCCAGTAAGGAAGGATAATTCAGAAAAATATAAATAGAAAGAGCAAAATTTGTTATTTTGCTATAATTACATATTATGTTAAGTTTTTATACTGTGTTAAAGAGACCAAAAGCATTAAGTAATTGATAAAGTAGGAAACGCATGTCAAGTGTTTGCGTGACTTTTTAAAATGAAACGAATGGTAATTACTACTATGGTTGTGTGTGTGTCAGGAAAACAGAACGTAAAAGGTACAAGAGAACATTGGTGTACCCTTCTTAATTCTGATATAAAATATGGTACGAGAGTGTTGGGCAATTACCTAAATTGGGATTCATTTAAAATGAAAGATGAAAGCTGTTAAAAATGTTTTGTTTCAAAGCGTTTGAAGTTATTTAATCCTCCGTTATGAGAAAAACATAGTTTTCTTGTCAGACATTTGGCTTATGGAGTATGAAACTTGGAATATTAGTTTAGGATAAAGTATAAAGGAGAATATTTAAAGTACAATACAGTGTTCTAAATGAAATAAAATGGCCACTAATTATATCCTAATTATTCCAAAACATAAAAGGGACCATGCACAAATTGATACACAAAAATGCAAATCGTTGCTAAATGTTATAAAACTTGTGGTAATACTTTGACATTAAGAAGTTATGTTTAGTAAAATATAATACAACTACTAAAACCAAACGCATGTATATTGACAAGATTTTTAGAATGCAAAAAAAAAAAAAAAAAAAAAAAAAAAAACAAGATTATAATCCAAATGAGGCCTTGTAAATATGGATGGAATCTATAAAAAAAAAACACTTTATCAAATAAATTTGGACTAAACTCAATTGATATTTTTTCTTCACTCAAAAATCTGGTAGTATGTCACTTATTAAGCTTTATTATGAAATTTTATTGAAAAAAAAAAGGTATTTTAGTCGAGCTGTTGCAGTAAATAATAGAAATTTAAAAAAAAACGGAGGATCTTTTCAGGGTCATTTAAAAAAAAGGTCCGTTTCGGGGCAAACTATTATAGTTTAACAAGACGCTTGCATTACAACTTTCGACAACAAACTCAATGAAAAAGTGTGGGTGGCTCGAGTGCTGTGTAAATGTACACACAACCAACATGCTGGGTTTTCAATTTCCAAATCAACGCTCACATTTCGAGTCAAAATTTGCTCAAAGTTTCCATTTGAATTCTGATTTCAGAGGTACTGTAAATATCTTTTCTGAAAAACAGCATAAAATTTAGATTTGAAAAAAATATTTTTTTGGAATATCATATTTTGTAAACAATTCCTTCTGCTAGGACACATGTCTTCATTGATGCGAGCGAAGCGAGCATAGGTTCGCGCAACGAACCAATGAGGACTGCGAAGCAATCCTCTGGGGGTTGGCGAGCGTTAGCGAACAGGGGGCGGGCCCCCTAGTTCAATTTTTATTAATTTTACTACGTTTTGCGTTTGCAGAGCCTATCCTTGTTTTGGACCTTTCTCCAGAAAATCCAAACAAACAACCAGGAATATCGAAACCTTCATTCCACATGAATTGAAACATATTTTTTGGTCCCAAGAAAAAATTGTCCTTTAAAATGATGACTTTTGGTCAGAAATGACCCTCTTGAGCAGATAAAATTTATAGGTTAGCTTTAGGCTAAACAAAGGGTTTTAATTTTTTGATGAGTTTTACTGGATGAGATTGTCCTGCGTTGAAATTAATGAATGTCCTCCGTGCTCCAAAAACTGATCCTAAAATACTGTTTCGTTTACAAAGACTCCAATTTTTCATCCGAACTGTTCCTCATTACTTTTTAGCAATCATCATATGCTTTTAAAGACATCATTTACAAACCTTATGAATATTTTACAGAATTATTTAGATATATTATTAGAAGATATTTCTATAATGTTATTAGCAAAGTTGTCAAAGAAGTTCAAAACTTCTTTTATCCAGCCCTCTTTAGTGTAAAGCGCCTCTTTCTAAATCCAGTTTAAAAAAAAACTTTATATGTCTCCCACAGTTGATAGTCAAGCAGTTTCCCAAGGCAGCAAAGAGTTAACGAATTTCCAGAATCAATTAGGAAAAAATTTGCCTCTTTCAGCAATACCAGAGGGTTCCGATTCAACAAACCCAATATTTTTTGGACAACACATGATAAAATCCATTTTTCCAAAATCACAGGATGCAGATGCTTACTTTCCCAATGAACTCAAACTATATTTGCAGCAGCCTCTGTTGTTAAGGGATAGTTGTCCACTTGAATTTTGGGGTCAAAGAGAAAGACATGTTAGCCTGCATTAAAATTGCTAGCTTTTAAGTATCTGACAGTTGTTGGAAGTTCAGTGTTATCTGAAAGGTTAGTATCTGCTCTGAACTCTGTGGTTTTGGATGACAGAAGTCGATTAACTAACCAGCATATAACTGAGTGAGTATTTATGAGCAGAGTAAATGAAAAGTATTGGGCTGAATAGATAAAACAATATTAACAAGGTAACTAATGTTTTAATTATTTTATTAGTTTGTGTACCTTCATTTTGAAACAATTAAGTAGTTTTGGTTTATTTTAGGATTAAAGTGAATTTTTGTAACAGTTGTGATGTGATAAATAAAAACAGTTAACGACATTAACACCGGTTTACCGAAAACCGGTTATTTTCTGAGTGTTGACATCTCTAATTGAAATCAGAAACCTTTCGATCCAGAAGCCAGTCCATTGACCACTAAACTTATTTATATGCGCCTATTCATTCTAATACTACCAACGCTTTCATGTCTATGTATTTAATACGGAGATTCATTTTGCTTCTTTTTATCAAGTAGTAAATTAATTATAATAAAATAAATTGCTTTGTGGTATTTGTGCACAATAAACATACTTCTAATTTTATTTAAGAATTTTTGAAAAATATTATTAAGCCTATTTTGAACACAGACCACTTTCATTGTTCTGATCTTTCTTGTGTACAATAAATTGCGTCCGGCATGCTTTACAGCTGAGTGTAATGAGTAGGTCAGCTCAAAATGTCACAGCAGAGGAAGGTCAGAACATTGAAATTGGTCTATGAGGTCAAAAGAAACCTGATTCTGGTAAACAAAAGATTGATCCCTGTGAGTGTTAAATCTATGTAATAAATTCTGTCTATTGCCAGTTTTTTTAAGTCCAACTCTCCGCATGTTCAGCTGGAATTAGTGGCGTGATTATTGTTTACAAAGTTTAAACTTATTCCAATTTATTTACGTTAAATGCAAATGTTTGACTGATTTAGATTGCAAAAATTCCAAATATCCCTCTATCGGAGACTTTTGGTAGTATTTTCTTCAGTGAAATACATCTTCACATGTGTTCTAACTTATCACTATAAAATTTGGTTGCATTCCGTTTAATCGATTTAGGTATAGATGCCTCCAAAGAGTGAAAATTGTTTATGGTCACCCTGCATATATAATTACCGATACAACATTATAGCAAATTCTGAAAGAAAACAAGATTGCATTGAAATTATTATCTTGAATTATTTTCGACTTTCATTCTTTACCATTATTTCGCATCGGAACTCCAGAATACTCTCAATCTTCAATATGTATATTGTGATCGGTTATGGGGAGATTATGGACTGACTAGTTTTGCACTCTGAAAACTCTGAAACCTTTTAACGGTCTATCTACATAATTCTTGCAATCCGCACGATTGGTTTACATTTACGAAAGAGCTCTGGCGATTATAAAATGGCGACTGCTCTGTGAGTGGACTACACAACGCGTGAATTATGGCCTACATACCACAGTAGAGGGCGTGCAAGTAAAATCTTCAGCGACGTATAGAACCATCGATACGTCGCTAAAGGTCGATGAATCTGTTTCAGTCTCTTGTGGTTGTGTCAATTATTCAGCAAGTTTCATAATCGTATTTAAATGAAAGCCACAATTCACAAACATAACTTTATTGAACAAAGCCTAACGTGCTCTCTTGGTTATCAATATAAAACTGTATATTTCAAATATCTATAGAACAAGCACTTTTACAGTTATGGTTACAGTTAACACATCATAGAATCAATCATCATCACAAAGGTCGATGAATATAGTATTCATAGACCATTGATGAAATAGAAAGAGCATGTGTAATATAGTGTAATAGAGTATATTAAAATGTCTTCCGGTTGCACTGTTTGTAAATTTCTCCGGTGATTCTGTGCAGAAGACTGAATTTTTATGTGGGATCAAATATTGATTGGTTAAAGTTATTACCGACCGTGATCGAAAACACTAGTCTTCTCTTCGATAGCCAATCGGTTAAACATATTCGTATGCCCACGTGATTTAACCTTCAGAAATCTTTCTACAATAACTCTGCCCTATGTGCTGTCTATTTCATCAGAAAATTGATGAGTAGTATTCAGTTACGGTGTTGTTACCAAACCGAGCGATAATAACATGAAATTACACGGACATGCACCGTCTATTTCACTATGTGGATTAATACAGAATGAATTATTACTAGTTCTTGCCATGTTTACATGCTGTCTACTAGTCTACATGGTAATGTGCCATCGGCCTTCTAATGGAGTAGACCGAGCATGTAGGCACAGCTATTTATTTCACCCAAATTCGCCATTTTTTCGCAACAGCAGCTATCATGACTTCACACGTTCTTACTAGTTCGGTTATGATTTATCTTAGGTGGATGTGCCCAAGTCAACCTCAAAGTACACTTGACCCACACTTCTAAGCACTCTTAATAAGGATTCCACCCACGTGCTCCGTTTAGCTAATTTGAAGGTTACACTCACAAGTGCTTAAAGTCCAATGACAATACAGGTAAAAGCGATTGTTTTACATGTGACAAACGAGATATCTTCCCGCATTACTTCAGTTTGTTTTCATTCGCACCGAACTTTGGCCCATTCAATTCATATACAAAATTGTTTCTTAAAAAAATGAGGTGATATTTTTACTGTACTTTTATCTTTATTTTACTATGTGTACCATTTACTTACTCCGACTTTTCAAAATATACTGTACTAGGGTATAACTTTTTGTTTTCTCTAAAACATTTAGCCACAAGACTATTCCTTTGTAATAACAGCAATGTAATCTACAAATTACCATCAAATTGTTGGTACAGCTACACTCTACGTTTATGAGTGATGGCAACGGCTTGGCGATTTTTTTTGGCGCACTTCTAGTAGCGAGTTACGCTAAATTAAGGCAACCCATTTTTCGTTGCTGTTGTTGTGGTTTTCACGGCAACCTCGGCAAACGGAAACTTTCAATTTTCATTTTGAATATTCTAGAAAGTTCTTCCAAAATACGTTAAAATCGTTTGATTTCATTGATTCGTTTGAAATTTGTTCTTTCCTCCCATTGGTTATTTCGTTTTTAAAATATCCTTTGATTGCATTGGTCCTTTTAAATCGTTTTCTGTGGTACCATTGGTCCATTTATTTGTATTTTGACAGTTGTGGAATTTTTATTTTGTTATAATAGTTTTTTTTTTAACGACAGGATTAAGAGTTTTGTTTTTTTGACCATTTTCGTTTTCATTATTTTTTTACGAGAGAATTCTGACGTTATCAGGTATTATTTCTTACTTTTTTTCTTATGTAAATCTTTTTCTTTTTCAACATGCTCACACTGTATTTAGTGTAGTTGATAAGTTTCAGGGTATTCTTACCATTCGTAGCTTAGTTTCTCTGCTGGTTCACAAATGTGTTTTGATATGTGATTAAACTTACTACTTTTTGTGAAAGTTTTTTTAAAATATACTTTTTAAAACGTTCTGAAATGTGCTTAAAAAGTGTGTTGTAAAAAGAAAAAAAATTGTGACAGGAAAAGAGTTAAGAAATAATTATTTCCTTGGCGACTTTAGAAGTGCGCCAAAAAAAATCGCCAAGCCGTTGCCATCAGTCATAAACGTAGAGTACCAAATTGTTAGCCATTAAGCTCATAATTCATTAATGTACATTCACTGCTGTGCGAAAGGTCAATGTCAAATATATTCGCATCTCGCATTGAGAATACTTGTTTTACCGATAGCCAAATGTCAATAATATTCCATCGGCAGAGCAATAATTTTGGAGCGTGGTCCAAACAGCCGTTTGATACGAAAATTTCTTTCGTTAATTTGGTGAGACTTGATCCTACTTGAGGAAGAATAAATCTGTCATGGCCTTAAATGTCTTCACGTTGGTGTGGTGGGGATAAGTATGGAGAAGAATGGGGTGTCAGCTCAGATATTGACCTCGCCATCTGACCGCGGGTCAAAATTACTGGGATACTGAACTCAAACCATTGGTAACAGCTACACTCTACGTTTATGAGTGATGGCAACGGCTTTGGCGATTTTTTTTTGGCGCACTTTTTAAGTCGCCAAGGAAATAATTATTTTCTAATTCTTTTAATGTCACAATTTTTTTTCTTTTAACAACACACTTTTTAAGCATATTTCAAAATGTTTTAAAAAGTATATTTAAAAATTTTTTTCACAAAAAGTAGTAAGCTTAAGCACATATCAAAACACATTTGTGAACCAGCAGAGAAACTAAGCTACGAATGGTAAGAATACTCTGAAACTTATCAATTACACTAAATAAAGTAAGCATGTTGAAAAAGGAAAAATATTTACAAAAGAAAAAAAGCAAGAAATAATACCTGATAAAGTCAGAATTCTCTCGTAAAAAATAATGAAAACGAAAATGGTCAAAATAAAAAAAACTCTTAATCCTGTCGTTAAAAAAAAAACTATTATAACAAAATAAAAATTCTACAACTGTCAAAATACAAATAAAAGGACCAATGGTATCACAGAAAACGATTTAAAAGGACCAATGCAATCAAAGGATATTTTAAAAACAAAATAACCAATGGGAAGAAAGAAAAAATTTCAAACGAATCAATGAAATCAAACGACTTTAAACGGATTTTGGAAGAACTTTCTAGAGTATTCAAAATGAAAATTGAAAGTTTCCGTTTGCCGAGGTTGCCATGAAAACCACAACAACAGCAACGAAAGATGGGGTTGCCTTAATTTATCGTAACTCGCTACTAGAAGTGCGCCAAAAAAATCGTCAAGCCGTTGCCATCACTCATAAACGTAGAGTGTAGCTGTACCAACCATTGAACTAGAGCAACTAAAAGGCATATTTGCTCATAGAAAGTAAAACAAATTTTATAATTAAAATGTTGGTGGAGATGTTGTATCCGAGACACCGGCGATTTATTGCCAAAATATGATAAACTTGATGTTTCGATCCAGCTTTAAGACAACCCAATAACAAGGTAAGAAAGTTCATTAATCGCCAAGAGAGAGAGAGAGATGGCTGCTATCGTCGTTTGGTGAGAAAAATTACTTGGCGACAAAATATGCCCCGGATACGAATCTTTATCAAATATTTATAATTAATTGAAATTAAACGGGAAAAACATAAAAATTTGGATTTAGTTCACTTTTCCCACGTTCGGTTACTTCAATATTTATTGAGAAAAAGTTATTATTTTTATTTAGTATTCTCTCTCTCAGATTTAACTTCTATTTATACGGTAAAAAAGAACGAGGAAATTTGTTCCTTCACATCCATAAATTTTTTACGTTTGTCTTCTAAAATGTCCATAAAACTAAATAAACTGACTTCCATAGGAGCGATAAATCGTTGTATCAAATACTTTTTCTTCAATTCAAGGTTTTATACATTTTCCTTCACTTCCGAAGGGGTAACAAAACGGTAGATCCGTACGGATTTGCAACCGGTGAGTTCCGAGTTCGAAACTCGATTCAACCAAATACCGTTTAGTACGTAGGAGTACGTTAAAAATGCCGTACCTAAAATGCCTTCACGTTGGCGAGGCGTGAAAATTCGTAGATTAGAGTGCCAGCTCAAGTGTTGACTTCGTCTTCCTGATCGCCTTTAAAAATTCGAAAGAAAGATCTTGGGATCTTTACTTTCGAGATTGACCGTCAATAATAGCCCGCTGTATTGCTGCAGTACGACATAAATTCAACTACCTAATTACATTATGTAAGTATTACAAGATGTCTCCGGCTGAAAAATCACCAAATACAAGTGTTGTATTTGGTAGGAAAGTAGTTGTACATCGCACTGGAGCAACACAACGGGCTTCTGACGACGCTACAGGATAAATTAGAAGGGAAAAGATCCGGGAACTCCAAATTTATTTTGTTTAAACGTAGTCTTGTAAACTTCTCTTTTGAATTTTTAAAGAATTAAATGTTTAGTTTGTATTTTTTAACACAATACACAGTCCATTCGCATTATGTTGTGTCGTTTATTTATTGCTTTGATAAATCTTTACTTCTTTTATTTCACCATACCTTCTGGTTTTAGTGTTGTAGATACGTATGAGGGTGTTCGTTCACGAAAAATGAATTTTAATTTTTCTGGTGATAGGGCAACTATAGGAAATATGAGGGATTTGGTAATCTTTTATTTTGTGTGAGGGAGAAAATAGATTGTCTCTATGTAATCCGTATCTGAAGGAATATGTGTACTGTGTCCTTTGTTTCAGGGATTTATAAAAAGCCTTCGTGTGATAGTTGCTTTTGGAAGAAGCAAAGTTTCGACGAATAGGCAATCCTTTAACGGCTTAAATTTCTGTACTGAAACACACCATACAAAACAAGGTAAGAGACTCTAGAACCAATGTGCCTGTTGTGCTATCAATTTGACTCGCCAGTAATACCATCACTAACCATAGCCTCATTCTATTGCAGAAGGTTGCTTTGGACATCAGACGAGCTGATCTCAATCGGATGAGAGGCTATGGATATTGTTCTGAGTATAAGCGATGAGTCCATTGATAAAATCAGAGGAGACAGGAACGGCGTCTGGACGGAAATGATGCAGAACGGGAAAATGTGCGATGCTGTTTTGCAGACCGAAGACGGGGGGTGCTTTTCTGTGCATAAGTATGGCCATTATGATTTGGACGTCCTTTAGTGATCATATAGGTAGGTAGTGGACTTAAAGTCAGTGCAGCAACTCAACGGGCTATTGGCGATGGTCGAAGCTCGAAGGGTAAGACCCGAGGATAGCATCGCGTAATTTTGAACCAGGTCAGATGACGAGATCAACAACTGAGCAGGCACCCCACCCTACTAACTTCGACACCAATGTGCGGACATTTAAGGAGACGACAGACTGAACATGCACCAGCCCCCTTGTAGAATGCGGTCTTTGCTTGGACCGAGTTTCGAAATTGAAGCCCTTTGGTTGCTAATCCGTTGCTTTTACAACTGTGCTAAAGCGGCACTTCAGGTATAGGGGGAGTTCTATGAACGGCTCTTGCTGTCAAGCTAAATATAGGTGGCCGTACTGTGTCCGGGGAGCGTATTTAGTATTCCTGGCGCTCACAGCACAGAACGGAAACACGTCACATACATAGATGCGCAGACACGCCCGCGCAAGCAAACATTGTAAGCCGACATATGACGACACGCGTTGTCGAGTCATTTCACCGTGAACTTGTACTGTATTATGAACTTTTTATTTTTGATTCTAACTATAAAAATATTTTCTTGGTGAAAAACACAATCTACTTAACAGTTGCAACATGTCCATGCACATATGATAAAGGAATTACCATTTTTTGAGGTTATGTATACACACAGTTGTTCATTATGGCTTCATTTAATACATTTTTCATTTGCAAAAAGAAATGTAAACCCACAAATTATTAATTTTCAGATTAAAAGGCCATTACACAGCACTCAATACGAGCAAGGATCGTGTGTTGGCTTGCGGTGTTTGCGCGGACGCGTCTGCGCAGCTACGTATATGACGTATTTCCGTTTTGTGCTGTGAGCGCCAGGGATTCTAAATACGCGTCCGCGGAATAACGTGTTTCCTATATGTATTTCTACGGTAACACCACGCGACCTGAGTTTTGAATGCCGATTTCAGTCCTTTTAAATAAATATTCCAGTCGTGGTAGCCCAGTTGTAGATGAGTAACCAATTATTGCAATCGGAGGTTTGTGAGCTAAAAACTATCGCGGCCTCAAATATCTTCACGTTAGATGACATTCGCACTGACGACAGGACGTCATCTTGTTGGATCATCATCTGAACCTTACATACTTGATTTGAGCTATATATAATAGGGATGCGACATCGATGTCAATGTTTTCAAAACATCGATGTATTTAACATCGATGTATTAGAGTCGATGTTTTTGTAACATCGATGTTTACACTTGTCAATGTTTTTACGTTGTCGATGTTTTTACGTTGTCGATGTTTTATTTTTAAATAAAAAAAAGTACGGTTATAAAAATTTTAAAAATAACCAGCATAATTAGTATAATTACCAATAGTAGCATAATTTTTATAATCAGCAAATTGAATATACTTTGAGACCAATGTGGCCAAGGGTGAAGTATCTGAAAAGTAGGGATGTGACAACGATGTCGATGTTTTCAAAACATTAATGTTTTATAAAAAATATCGTTTTATTGGAGCCGATGTCGCATCACTAGTTGTTAACCAGTCTTAAGAAATGGGGGATAAAGTTTAAATACACTGAATTTTAAAAACATCGATGGTTTTGGGGCGATGTATTATCAAGATCGATGTTTTAATTTTGAACATCGTTTTTCTGCTATCGATGTCGCATCAATAGTTGCTACACCAATTTTAAGAAATGGGGAAAAAAGTTTAAATACACTGATTTTTAAAAACATCGATTGTTTGGGGCGATGCAATACGAACTTCGATGTTTTAACTTTGAACATCGATGTTTCTAAACATCTCTGTTTTGCTGTCGATATCGCATCACTAAGTGCTAAACCAGTTTTAAGAAATGGGGGGAAAAAGTTTAAATACACTGAATTTTAAAAACATCGATGGTTTGGGGGCGATGTATTATAAACATCGGTGTTTTAATTTTGAACATCGTTTTTCTGCTGTCGATGTCGCATCAATAATTGCTACACCAGTTTTAAGAAATGGGGAAAAAAAGTTTAAATACACTGAATTTTAAAAACTTCGATGTTTAAAAATATCGATATTTACAAGGCGATGTATTATCGACATCGATGTTTCAAAACATCTATGTTTTGCTGTCGATGTCGCATCACTAAATGATAAACCAGTTTTAAGAAATGGAGAAAAAAGTTTAAATACACTGAATTTTGAAAACATCGATGTTTTTTTCGGGGCGATGTATTATCAACATCGGTGTTCTAATTTTTTACATCGATGTTTTGCTGTTGCATCCCTAATATAGATGTGTGAGCTGCTAAATTCTTAATCGTCACGAGAGGTCTCCACTATTAAATGGCGTGTATATACGTTTTATGTCAGTTCCGAGTCAGCCATGAATGTGTAGATACGGTCGGGGACCCACGTCGTAAATGTAACTACGAAGGGCCATTGGGGTCGATTGATATGTGAAATAGGCACAGGGTGCCATGGTCGTTAAAAAACTGTAAATACAGTTGTGCATATGTAAATGATATTATACTGAGTTTAGTATTGCCATCCAACGCCTACATAGAAGTTAAGTTTGCCTGTCGTAAGTAGACGAAAACAGATGCGAGGTTTCAAAACTGCATGAAAGAGCTCGCAATTCAAATGAAATTCTTCTGCACTTAGATTACAGAGAGCAATGAGAAATAATTGGTAAATAGAAATCAGCGCTAAAAAAAAGTATCAGTGAGAATGTATCTACGTAAAAAAAAATCACGGATGGCCTTTCAACAAGGGAGTGGGTTGGTTGATTTGGGTTTCATGGCTCAAGGTCCAATAGTGGACAAGCTGCGCCAAACACAAGATTAAATAATATTAAAAAACAACCAGGATAATAAAAATAGTTTTAAAAGGTTAAAAATATTCAAGTATACAAACAAGGAATACAGAAAACAATATCTCAAAGCCAAGTTTAAACAAGGGAATGGTATGAAATCGAAATAGACGTTCATAATTTAATTATAACATGATTGTGTTGTGCTTTTTACCATGCAAGTTTTGGGAAATAATTATTGATACCAGTAGAAGTAAAAGAAAAGCTGTTACATATTTTGGATAATTTTTATCTTATAGATATGAAATCCATTTATATGAATATCAATGCTGTATTCATTATAAATGGATTAAAATGAGATATGGCATTGAGTAATGATATTCGTCACCTATATAAATACTAAATACCTGCCTATCTACCTATACAAGCAAGTAACCAAGTTTAGCGTAGATGCTATGTATGGGTCTGCCAATGACACTTAATTTTAAAACATTAATAGGTATTCTAATCCAAAGATGCTGTCTTTCTTCATCTAACTAAGGTTCAAAATTACGAGGTGTTGTCCTTAGATCTCTCAGTTCCCGCCAATAGCCCGTTATGCTGTTCGAGTGTGACTTTAATAATTAACTACCTACGTAGCTCCCCTCCAAAGTATGGCGAAGCTATATCTCAACAGTGGCCGTTGTGGCTCGGTGGATTTGCCAACTGCGCCAAACAACCTCATATTTGTAGGCGGCACATGTTCGATTCCTCGCTGTATGTTTGTTCTCTTCCGTGTCCATGAAATTTTTCTTGTATGTATAAGTACCCTACTTAGCGTCGGCCAATTTCATAGCCAAATTTTTGTCCAAACCCAACCTCTCATCATTCGGTACAACAAGGTGAAAGCTGACGGAAATTTATGAACGAGCATCCAAGAGATGATCCACCGTTACTTATAACAAGGACAATCATTAATATCCAAGCGCTTACAAGTCAGGATTCAATCCCTCGTCCTACTTGGTGACATTAAAGACAAAAGGACCACACCGCTATTTTTGGCACCAAGACCAATAAAACAGTTTGGCGGCGCAAGGCCAAATGTATCACTAGGACCATAAACCAACTAAACTGACTGTTGTTCCGATAGCTCTATTAGTGAACTGCATTCTAATTAACACAATTCGTTATATAAAAAACAGTTTAAATGACAACAAATATAACAAGTTTGAAGGAACAAGGAAGGACCATTTTCTTATTAGGGCTAAGGAAGCCTCGTTCTCGTCGAGGCTAAGGAAGCCTCGCTTTCATCAGGTCTAAAATAGCGTACCTCTCTTTTCTCAGTGACGAATGCCTCAATGCCACCCGTGTCCCACACTGATCCCTCTACAAATATGTGTGTGACCCTTGTGCCATAAGATCGCACTAACCAACCTGACTGTTGTGCGATGGTTCTATAATTAGACTGCATTCTAATTAACACAATTCTTTATATTAAAAACAATTTAAATGACAACAAATATAACAAGATTGTGAAAGGACCCTTTTCTCACTAGGACTAAGGAAGTCTCGTTCTCGTTCAGGCTGGGGAAGCGTCGCTTTCATTAGATCTAGCATATAGCACCTCTCTCATCTGTGTCTAAAGCCTGAATACCATCCATGCCTTCACACAGCGCCCTCAACCAATGTGAGCCTTACGCCATAAGATCGTACCAAGCAACTTGAATGTTGTTCCGATAGCTCTATTAATGGAGTGTATTCTAATTAACACAATTCTTTATATTAAAAACAATTTAAATGACAACAAATATAACAAGATTGTGAAAGGACCCTTTTCTCACTAGGACTAAGGAAGTCTCGTTCTCGTTCAGGCTGGGGAAGCGTCGCTTTCATTAGATCTAGCATATAGCACCTCTCTCATCTGTGCCTAAAGCCTGAATACCATCCATGCCTTCACACAGCGCCCTCAACCAATGTGAGCCTCGCCATAAGATCGTACCAAGCAACTTGAATGTTGTTCCGATAGCTCTATTAATGGAGTGTATTCTAATTAACACAATTCTTTATATTAAAAACAATTTAAATGACAACAAATATAACAAGATTGTGAAAGGACCCTTTTCTCACTGGGACTAAGGAAGTCTCGTTCTCGTTCAGGCTGGGGAAGCGTCGCTTTCATTAGATCTAGCATATAGCACCTCTCTCATCTGTGTCTAAAGCCTGAATACCATCCATGCCTTCACACAGCGCCCTCAACCAATGTGAGCCTTACGCCATAAGATCGTACCAAGCAACTTGAATGTTGTTCCGATAGCTCTATTAATGGAGTGTATTCTAATTAACACAATTCGTTGAACTAAAAGCAATTTCATTGACAACAAATATAACAAGGTTGTGGAAAGACCATTTTCTCATTAGGGCTAATGAAGCCTCGTTTTTATCAGACCTATAATAGAGCACCCCTCTCGTCAGTGTCTATTGCCTCAATGCCACCCAATCCCTCACACAGTGCCTTCTAAAACATATGAGAGATTTAACACTGACCTTAACGCCCAGTGCTTTGCAGGTCCATCCTGGCTGTATGCAGTCCTTATTTTCGGGCCCTCTTCACCTCCAAGATGACTCAGAAGTCCCGGTCCAAGTTCACCATCCCTGGAGTGAGTGCTCCCGTCATGCAAGAGATCATTCGCTTCGCCTACAGCGGCAAGACTGAGGTGAACCAGGGCAACATCATCAGCCTCTTGCCGGCCGCCGACCAGTTCAATGTCTTGGACATCATCAAAGACTGCACGGGCTTCCTCGTCGAGAGGATGACCTGCGAGAACTGCATCGGATTCCGAGAGTTCGCTAGGTGCTTCTTCAGTTTCGAGCTGGAGAAGGCGGCACACAGGTACTTTGATGATGCAAAACATATCAAACTCAAATAGGTATCTCAACTCTTTTGGTGAGCCGCGGTAGCTCAGTCAGTAGAGCGTCGGGCTCGCATCAGAAGGGTTGTGGGTTCTGTCCTCGGCGGAGCCTGCAATTCTGATGATTGTGAGATCGGCGCTTCGACCTGGCTAAAGACCGTCGTGTTCACTAATGGTGACTGGGGCACGTTAAATAGGTCGTGGTCACAAAGTCCCCCATGTTCCCATACCAAATCAATACCTCTGGGGGTATCTGATCAGAGGGTTATCGGCCTCTGATTGGTATCTAAATTACGATATGCGTGTGAGTGAATGGATGTATGAAAGGGACCTTCCTGTAAAACGGATGTGTCATGTATGCCGAGCAAAGTCGGACTTCCTCCCAATGGGGCTCAATAACATGGAAGACGCACCCCCTCGCCTCTTGCCGTCTTCTACGGGCCTGGCACTCCTCTGGCCTGCCAGTGTAGGCATTAGAAACAACAACAACAACTCTTTTGGTTATTGGGCCTTAAATCCTACAAGTGGTTCGACGAGATATCTCGCCCATATAGATCTGACTAATTGTTTTAATGACGACATGTCTCGTCACCAAGATATCAAGACACGCCGTTTAATTTGTATTGTTTAAGAGTGGAGTAGAAATCAAGAGAACCATAAACCAGGGAACTTATCTTGACATAATGGTCAAAGAGATTTAGATAAGTGATTCCAGATGAAAATATTAATTTCTTTAACACCTGAAATTGTAATAAATAGACAAACAAAGTTTGAAATTTTTTTTTTTTATTTCATAGTTTAGTCGGTATCAAATAAAAACGAGGTAATTTTACAGAAAAACTCTCTTATTTACAGGGGTAACGGTGACCTCGTCTTATACGGTGGCCCAAAACAAGGGATCGTATAAAAGCAACAGTCAATACTAAATGGAACAATTTACATAATTGCGAACATGAGGATTTGTGACGCGTCGTCTGACACGTCACAAATCAGCCAAAATGATTGAATATAGAATGAGTTGACTTACTGGCATTGATCAGAGCATTGGGTTGTAAGCGGTATTTTATTAAGGTGGAACAACTGACATAGGACAGGAACTGGAAATCTCTCGGGAGGAGAGATATTGAAATTTCTGAGAGGGGTGAACAGCTAAAGAGCGAGCTCCTACACAAACCAACAAGTGAAACCAACAAAAGTTATTACAAGTAGCACGTTGAATCTGTCGTGGCATCAAATGTCCTCTCGTTGGCGTGGTGTGGAAATTTGGAGAGGTAGGGTGCCAGCTCAGGTGTTGACCTCGTCATCTGACCATATTTCAAAATTACGTACTGCCGTCCTCGGATTTTTACCTTCGGGTAATTGACTCCGGACCGTCGCTAATAACACGTTGTTTGGCACCAAGTTTGAAGAGTGGGGTGGCAGCTCAGGTGTTGACCTCGTTATCTGACCATGGATTAAAATTACATACTCTTGTCTTCGGATTTTTACCTTCGGGTTTTGATCCAGGACCATAGCCAATAACCCGCTGTGTTGCACCAATGTGTGGCGTTTATTAACTACATACCTACCCGTTATTACTGGTGACGTGATCGGAAATTGAATTTTCCGTTTGTCAATACCGTGTCCGGACACTTTTGCACTTTGAATTAAGGCCTTTCGTTTAAGTTCTACAATTGAAGTTAAAGAGTTTCTGCACATGACTGTTTTCTTGCTCCAGTGCGAAGTTAATTAAAGATACCTACCATACCCACTCTCGTTTTGCAGCTGCCGACCAATTGGTCTGGTGGTTAAGGTGTTAAACTCTAGAGCCGAAGGTCCCTGGTTCGAATTCAGGTCGGTGCATGGATATTTGTATTTGTAAGGTGTAGAGGTGGCTGGTGTACTTTAAATATGTCGGGACAGGTCCTCACGATTTGTTGGTGAGAAAGTTTGGAGAGTGGGGTGGCAGCTCAGGTGTTGACCTCGTTATCTGACCATGGATTAAAATTACATACTCTTGTCTTCGGATTTTTACCTTCGGGTTTGATCCTTGACCATAGCCAATAACCCGCTGTGTTGCACCAATGTGTGGCGTTTATTAACTACATACCTACCCGTTATTACTGGTGACGTGATCGGAAATTGAATTTTCCGTTTGTCAATACCGTGTCCGGACACTTTTGCACTTTGAATTAAGGCCTTTCGTTTAAGTTCTACAATTGAAGTTAAAGAGTTTCTGCACATGACTGTTTTCTTGCTCCAGTGCGAAGTTAATTAAAGATACCTACCATACCCACTCTCGTTTTGCAGCTGCCGACCAATTGGTCTGGTGGTTAAGGTGTTAAACTCTAGAGCCGAAGGTCCCTGGTTCGAATTCAGGTCGGTGCATGGATATTTGTATTTGTAAGGTGTAGAGGTGGCTGGTGTACTTTAAATATGTCGGGACAGGTCCTCACGATTTGTTGGTGAGAAAGTTTGGAGAGTGGGGTGGCAGCTCAGGTGTTGACCTCGTTATCTGACCATGGATTAAAATTACATACTCTTGTCTTCGGATTTTTACCTTCGGGTTTGATCCTTGACCATAGCCAATAACCCGCTGTGTTGCACCAATGTGTGGCGTTTATTAACTACATACCTACCCGTTATTACTGGTGACGTGATCGGAAATTGAATTTTCCGTTTGTCAGTACCGTGTCCGGACACTTTTGCACTTTGAATTAAGGCCTTTCGTTTAAGTTCTACAATTGAAGTTAAAGAGTTTCTGCACATGACTGTTTTCTTGCTCCAGTGCGAAGTTAATTAAAGATACCTACCATACACACTCTCGTTTTGCAGCTGCCGACCAATTGGTCTGGTGGTTAAGGTGTTAAACTCTAGAGCCGAAGGTCCCTGGTTCGAATTCAGGTCGGTGCATGGATATTTGTATTTGTAAGGTGTAGAGGTGACTGGTGTACTTTAAATATGTCGGGACAGGTCCTCACGATTTGTTGGTGAGAAAGTTTGGAGAGTGGGGTGGCAGCTCAGGTGTTGACCTCGTTATCTGACCATGGATTAAAACTACATACTCTTGTCTTCGGATTTTTACCTTCGGGTTTGATCCTTGACCATAGCCAATAACCCGCTGTGTTGCACCAATGTGTGGCGTTTATTAACTACATACCTACCCGTTATTACTGGTGACGTGATCGGAAATTGAATTTTCCGTTTGTCAGTACCGTGTCCGGACACTTTTGCACTTTGAATTAAGGCCTTTCGTTTAAGTTCTACAATTGAAGTTAAAGAGTTTCTGCACATGACTGTTTTCTTGCTCCAGTGCGAAGTTAATTAAAGATACCTACCATACACACTCTCGTTTTGCAGCTGCCGACCAATTGGTCTGGTGGTTAAGGTGTTAAACTCTAGAGCCGAAGGTCCCTGGTTCGAATTCAGGTCGGTGCATGGATATTTGTATTTGTAAGTTGTAGAGGTGGCTGGTGTACTTTAAATATGTCGGGACAGGTCCTCACGATTTGTTGGTGAGAAAGTTTGGAGAGTGGGGTGGCAGCTCAGGTGTTGACCTCGTTATCTGACCATGGATTAAAATTACATACTCTTGTCTTCGGATTTTTACCTTCGGGTTTGATCCTTGACCATAGCCAATAACCCGCTGTGTTGCACCAATGTGTGGCGTTTATTAACTACATACCTACCCGTTATTACTGGTGACGTGATCGGAAATTGAATTTTCCGTTTGTCAATACCGTGTCCGGACACTTTTGCACTTTGAATTAAGGCCTTTCGTTTAAGTTCTACAATTGAAGTTAAAGAGTTTCTGCACATGACTGTTTTCTTGCTCCAGTGCGAAGTTAATTAAAGATACCTACCATACCCACTCTCGTTTTGCAGCTGCCGACCAATTGGTCTGGTGGTTAAGGTGTTAAACTCTAGAGCCGAAGGTCCCTGGTGCGAATTCAGGTCGGTGCATGGATATTTGTATTTGTAAGGTGTAGAGGTGGCTGGTGTACTTTAAATATGTCGGGACAGGTCCTCACGATTTGTTGGTGAGAAAGTTTGGAGAGTGGGGTGGCAGCTCAGGTGTTGACCTCGTTATCTGACCATGGATTAAAATTACATACTCTTGTCTTCGGATTTTTACCTTCGGGTTTGATCCTTGACCATAGCCAATAACCCGCTGTGTTGCACCAATGTGTGGCGTTTATTAACTACATACCTACCCGTTATTACTGGTGACGTGATCGGAAATTGAATTTTCCGTTTGTCAGTACCGTGTCCGGACACTTTTGCACTTTGAATTAAGGCCTTTCGTTTAAGTTCTACAATTGAAGTTAAAGAGTTTCTGCACATGACTGTTTTCTTGCTCCAGTGCGAAGTTAATTAAAGATACCTACCATACACACTCTCATTTTGCAGCTGCCGACCAATTGGTCTGGTGGTTAAGGTGTTAAACTCTAGAGCCGAAGGTCCCTGGTGCGAATTCAGGTCGGTGCATGGATATTTGTATTTGTAAGGTGTAGAGGTGGCTGGTGTACTTTAAATATGTCGGGACAGGTCCTCACGATTTGTTGGTGAGAAAGTTGGGAGAGTGGGGTGGCAGCTCAGGTGTTGACCTCGTTATCTGACCATGGATTAAAATTACATACTCTTGTCTTCGGATTTTTACCTTCGGGTTTGATCCTTGACCATAGCCAATAACCCGCTGTGTTGCACCAATGTGTGGCGTTTATTAACTACATACCTACCCGTTATTACTGGTGACGTGATCGGAAATTGAATTTTCCGTTTGTCAGTACCGTGTCCGGACACTTTTGCACTTTGAATTAAGGCCTTTCGTTTAAGTTCTACAATTGAAGTTAAAGAGTTTCTGCACATGACTGTTTCCTTGCTCCAGTGCGAAGTTAATTAAAGATACCTACCATACACACTCTCATTTTGCAGCTGCCGACCAATTGGTCTGGTGGTTAAGCTGTTAAACTCTAGAGCCGAAGGTCCCTGGTTCGAATTCAGGTCGGTGCATGGATATTTGTATTGGTAAGGTGTAGAGGTGGCTGGTGTACTTTAAATATGTCGGGACAGGTCCTCACGATTTGTTGGTGAGAAAGTTTGGAGAGTGGGGTGGCAGCTCAGGTGTTGCTACGTCATCTGACCGTCGTTCAAAATTATAAGTTGTCCTCGGACTTTTCCCTTAAGGCAGTGGTCTCCAAACCCCGGGCCGCGGAACGGTACTGGTCCGTGAATCAAATGGTACCGGGCCGCCAAAGGAACATTAAATTATTTCCATTTTATTTACTGTGGTGTATTTCTCTTGGGTTTGTGCTGTTCTTATCTATAAAATGTCAACTCGAATTAGGAGGCGGTAAATCAGAACTTGAAATTTGTTTTGTTACTAGAGCTTCAATTATGATTTCTGAATTCTGTATGTCTCTATTTTCCAATTTTGACAAATGTGACAACTGTTTTCAAGTCGATAGACAACGTAGCTGCATATAAAGCCAAACTGAAGTTGTGGGGACAACGTGTGAACAGAGGCATTTTGGACATGTTTCAGACATTAGAGATTATTTTAGTCGAGACTGAGCCTAAACATTCATTCTCCCAGTTGGTGCACGATCACCTGTCTTTGCTTTTAAAAGAGTTCGAGCGCTACTTCCCAACCACAAAAGACCCTCTAACTAGTTAGGAATAGATCCGCGACCCATTTGTCAACAAATCAGGTGAATTTAGCATGTCTGTGCAAGAAGATCAACTGCTGGAGATTGCAAATGAAGGCGGCGTTGAAACTACGTTCGAGACAACAACTCTGCCGGTGTTCTGGATTAAAGTCATGGCGGAATACCCTGAGATTGCCACCACAGCATTTAAATCCCTATTGCCATTTTCGACAACCTATCTGAGTGAAGCGGGGTTTTCTGCAGTGACAGCAACCAAAACAAAACAAAGGAATAAACTGGACATAAGCAACACACTTCGGATGTTATTGTCTCCTATTACCCCCTGATGAAATCGTCTCGTTGCAAAGAAACAAGCTCAGGGTTCTCATTGATTTAGCGTTCTAGTGAGTAAAATGTTAAATCACTTTATATTCATTTTTGGTGTACTGTATTTTACTTTAAAGGCATGTTTAAATACAATTAAATTAAAATTATGAAATAAAAACAATTTAAAATATAATTAATCAAATCCCCCCCCCTCATCCGGTCCGCGGCGATAAAAAGGTTGGGGAGCACACTGCCTTAAGGGACTGATCCCGGACCGTCGTCAATTGCCTGTTGTGTTGCTCTAGTATGACGTTTAGTAAAATTATCTTCCCTTTTTTCTAATCTTACAGCACTGGAACTATTTATTTTAACTCTTTGCAACGGTCTAAGAGACGTGGTTGCAGCATCACACTTATAATAGCCAGTTGTGTGTTGCTCCAGTGCCTGCCTACCATGCGATTATTAAAGAAATTTCAGTTTAAAATAAATAATAATTGATACGAGCCTAACCACCAGCAAAGGATTAGAGACTTGTGCATGTCAAATATGCAGTGGCCATAAAAGCCCTCACGTTGGTGTGGCTTGGAAGTTAGGAGAATCGGGTGCTAGTTCAGGTGTTGACCTCGTCATCTGACTGTGCTTCGAAATTAAGTGGTGTTCTCCTCGGATCTTTTCCTTTGGGGATTGATCCCGAACCGTCGTCAATTGCTCGTTGCGTTGCTCTAGTACGGCGTTAATTACAATTACCTTATCACGTTTTGCAGCTACCTGCTGAGCCACTTTGTGGAGGTGAGCGAGACGAGCGACGAGTACCTGGAGATGTCCCTGGACGAGACACTGGCCCTTCTGAACTCGGACAGCATCAACGTCCGCAACGAGGAGGTGGTGTGGGAGGCCGGACTGCGGTGGGTGGACTCCGAGCCGGACGACCGGAAGAAGCACATGGACGCCATCATGCGCTGCGTACGGCTGGGTCTGCTCGACACTCAGTACTTCATGGAGAAGGTCAAGGTGCACAAGTGAGACACTCCTTTTCTATGGTGGCTGTGTGCTGTGGTGAAGGGGCCTCGAGGCGATCAAAGGAATTGAAGTATAACAGTAGAAATGGGCAATGGTTAACTTTTTAGGTCAAAAATGATTGTTATTTCGTTAAATCAACTTTGTGAACGTGAGGTTGGTGCGAAAAGCAGGACAGCACCTGACATTATAACTCAAAATTGAGGAAACTGTTAGCCTTGCCAAAAGAGGAAAGCTATACTAAAATTAAAGCTCATGCAAAATAGTTAGTGAAAATTCCTGCAGACCCTACCGGCCTATGTCTTAAATGTATTATCAAAAGCATATTTAATCATTTTCAAAAGGATGTATAATCAGTATTATCAAAAGGATGTATTACTCATGTAAAATGTATATCAAATATATTTTCAGAAATTTGGTCAAGGGGTTGACCAGATTAGTCCGGTTTCCTTTGACGGGTTCATTCCATTTTCCGTGGGTGACTAGTAAACCCTTTAACCTGACTAAAGTCGGGAGGTGATGGGGTCACTTGCGGTGACCAACCAACCAACCAACCAGGATCATGTCACGAAATTATTAGTAACGTGGCCATTCATCTACGGGATGGAACGTAACATCCATCATCTGTGTGATAGGGTATAAAAATAGAAACTTCTATGGAAGCTATGCTCTTCTTGACATAATCATGTTCTAAATTATCAAATACCTCATTATATAGGGACCCACCATGGCTCAGTGTAGATCGCTTACTGCGCTATTAATCATAGAGGAAATATGAAATTAGAGTGAGCAATGGTAACATTTTATGTGCTATGAGTAATGTTTTCAGAATCATGTGACCAAACACTAGTAGTAACGTGACCCTTCGGCTGTATGTGCACTTCGTCTGCAGGTGGTAACATTGATATTTTGATTTGTATACACGGAAGAAGACACTCATCCATCGATTCATCATCTGATTGGTTCATTGATTTATCAACTAGCAGTAGTAGATTTTGGCAATTTCACCACTTTTGTCACCACTCTGTAGAAATGCTGATTCACGCAGTATCATGTTATAAGATGGTTTTAAACGAGTGAATAAAATAACAAAGGAGCCAACCATTTTCCACTGAGCAGTCACGTGACTACCAGTCGACATGTTGGTCACAGATTTTAAAGCTCCTCTGTACCACAATACACAGTCAACTTTTACTGCACGTCTATGATTTAACCCACTGAAGAGAGAGATATATATATACAGGTAAGTGATAGGAATCAAACCTTGTAAGTGACAAGAATCAAACCTGCACCACCTACTAAAATTAAAAGGTGACACCCCGACACAATGTGGTTAAAAATAGAATGCACAAAAACGGTCATGGTAGTTCCGTTCCGTTGGATATATCTATTTATAATTACTTTGAATGGTACTTTTTTTATTGTCTCTTTGACTGTTTTTTTACTGTCTGTTTGACTGTTACTTTTTTATTGTCTCTTTGACTGTTTTTTTAGTGTCTGTTTGACTGTTACTTTTTTATTGTCTCTTTAACTGTTTTTTTTACTGTCTGTTTGACTGCTATTTTTTTATTGTTTGTTTGACTGGTATTCTTTTACTTCCTCTGACCGTTACTTTTCTTACTACAAGAAATAGATTCAGACGGCTGCTGAGGGTCAAAATTCTAAAGTCAATAATACGAAGTCATAAATGTTCCAACAGTGAAACAATGGGTTGAATATGAAATTCTTCCAGAAATCACAGGCCCCGATGGCCTCCAAAAGTTATATTTTCGTGCAATTGACGATTAGCGTCGCAGCTGATGGTTAGCACTACACAGGTGAGCACTGGGTGTAAAATGACTATCGAACTGCAAAATTAGGCCTAGTAAACATATTTTATTACAGTTCCCTTTGGACACAGTATAATCAAGTCACATTTAAAAAACGTTTTAAAGTCACGGCCCACAATGTCCTCTCCTTCAGATGTGAACAGGGTTCACAATACTGTAACGATATATATAGAGTGGGGTTTACGGTCTTTTATAAACACGGGTTTCGTGCTCCCGGGATACCCAAACGATATTTTCTGCTTCAGTCTCCAATCCCTTTTTATTTCGTTTTCACGACCGACCCAGCCAATCTGTTTTCGTGATACAGGAGTAACCTGCAAACCACGAACCCGAGTTCGCTTTACCTTCCTAGCAGGGAAGAATACCAGTGAAACGTGCCATTCACGTCGCGACTACCCTCCTGGGTCGCGCTTCACAAGTCGCCTCCCAAAACGTCTCCCGTAACTGTCGCATGCGAGGAAGTGCGGGCCTCGATGGCCACTGAATGACGCTGTACTTCTTCCAGGTACGTGGAAAACAACGAGTCCTGCAAGCCCATTGTGATCGAGACGCTCCGGTTCTTATGGGACCTGGAGAGCATTGGCGAAAAGACGGAAGCTGTGGAGACCCCCATCCTGGCCACCCCCCGCATTCCGTACGCCATCCTCTTCACCATCGGAGGCTGGAGCGGGGGTCAGGCGGCCGCACTCATTGAGACGTACGACACCAAAGCCGACCGGTGGATAAAGGTTGGTTTTAGGGTTTCATGGCGCAATAGGGCCGTAAAGGTATATCCACCTATTGGTGGTTGGTACGTCCAATGCCAGGATTGATCTCTATGATGTTTCTCCTCAATGACACATAATAAACGAGGAAATTATGGACAGAACAGGGACAACCTCAAATGATTCATGTACGTGGTGGACACAGGGTTGCCCCCAAAGGAAACTAATAAAAGACTTTTTCAACCATGGCGCCATTTTGACTATTTTTTAAAACTCTCAATGGGTTTTCAGAGAGTTATCTCGTCCGTGAAGACCTGACTAATTTCCCAAATGACGCGATAGTTCGTCATCAAGATATTCCGATTTTAATTATAAAATTAGGACGGGGTCGTTTCTCTTCGATTGAGGAGTTATCTCGTCCATCCAGATCTGGTCAGTTTTATTAGTGGACGAGGTTTCTTTTTGAGACAACCTTAAATAGGTTAATCCAGTGGTCAACGACAATTTAGTCCCTGTATAATTTGTTTATAAATCAAGGTAGATATTTTAATAGACGTCGCAAAACTGGAGCAACGCAATTACCTATTGGAGACACTCAAAGATCAATCCAGAAGGGAAATGTTCGAGGAAAACACCAAGTGATTTTGAACCACGGCAGATGACGAGGTCAAATCTGTGCTGGAACCCCTCTCTCCAAACCTCCACATCGCACCAACGTTAGGACATTTGAGGCCACGAGAGATCTAACGGTTCACCAACTCTTGTGTACACGAAAGGTCATTGATTGAATTGAACTCTTAATCCTCCTGTTGCTATACCGTTGCTCTTCCAACAGGGCCACTGCATTTTTTTTACAACGAAGAGAGGACGGAAAAATTCTTTTCGGATTTTCTGTACCTAATTTTTCCAAGCAACGCTAATTTCGTTCTTTAGGTACCAAGTGTGGAATGGTAGTGTTTGGAAACAGAAACGTTTCCACGAAAAGTGAGCCGACAGCCAGTTGTGGAAATGACTCAGGTCGTGGAAGGCAGTGAATTATGTCTCAGAGTCGGCTTGTCGATCCTTAATTTCCACCTGACACCTGGTGTTCGTCACAGATCGCCGTCTAACATTTCCACGAACCTTTGCACGTGTGGGGATTTGACACCCCTTGAGTGTGGGAGGAGAAATTGTGAGAAACAAGCGACGGGGATTCCTGAAGAGAGGTGACTGCCCCCGAAAAGAAAGGCATAGGGACTCGAGCGAGAAAAGCCACACAGGAAGGTGGTGGACGCGATAGCTCTCGAGAGCGATTACGGTGAGCAAAACACCGGTCGAAAAACGAAACTAAATAGGAAGAGGAATGGTTTCTCTTCATGAATAATCTTGTAGTGATTGTCTGTTGTAAATAAGTCTGTACATAGTGGTCCAATTGTCTTGAAATCCTTTTAAGTGCAATAAATAACTTAAAAAGGAAAACTGCTTAGTCCAGCTTCATTTGTATTACCTTGGTGCCCCAAAGCACCACACAAGTCGTGGCAGACATGAAGGACAACCACGGGAATCAGTGGTTGCTCTATTGTCATGAATATTTTAAAACTGAAAATTCTTGACAAGATCTTCAACCCGTTTCAGGACCTTGATTGTGCGTTTGCAAGATCATCGGATTAGCAACCGGAGGTTGCGAATTCGACGCCAACCAAAGACCGTCGTGTACAAAGGGGGCTGGTGAATCTGTAGTTGTTTCAAATGTCCTCACGTTGGCATGGCGTGGAAGGTTGGAGAGTGGGGTGATAACTCAGGTGTGACCTCGTCATCTGACCGTGACTCTAAATTACGTGGTTTTGTCCTCGGATCCTTCACTTGTGGTTTGATCCCGGACTGTCGTAAATCTGTTGTGTTGATCCAGTGCAACGTCACGTAAATACCTACCTACTCGTTATCATCGGTTATGTGAACGTAAATTACACTTTCCCTTTGTCAATAACGTGTCCGGATACTTTTGTAGTTTATATTAAGGCTTTTCGTTAAGTTCCACGATTTACGTAAGACAGTTTCTACCACTAGCTGTACCCTATTATGACATCAAGACATACTAAAAGGCTTTTATCCACTCCTTGTGTCAAGAGAGGATTTGAAAGTCAACAATTAACTATATTCTATTGAGCATCTTATCTGTGGTGCATTGTTTTTAATTAAACTATAATATAACAGCCTACATTCGAAACTAATGTGTGCATAAATGAATGTCTAGGATACGTAAAAATAGAAATATTTCAGTTGTTTCTTGATCAAAATCGTTCTTTAGAACTAGCAAATGAAGTACCATTTTGTGCCAAACGACTGAGATTGAAGATAATATCTAGCCTTTTTTACAGGTGGCAGAGACAGACCCTGAAGGCCCCAGAGCTTATCACAAGCTGGGCGTGATAGGCTTCGAAATTTACTTGATAGGAGGCTTCGATGGAAACCACTACTTCAATAGTTGCAGGTGTTTTAATGCCCACAGCAAAAAGTGGAAAGATGTCGCCCCTATGCACGCAAAAAGGTATCTTCAACACTTAATGTCCTTTAAGGGGTGTTGTTGTTCAGATATATCTATAGTGGACTTTGAACTAACACAATTCATTGTAACAAAAACAATATATATTCATTGACATCAAGCCTAACAAGGTTGTGGATGGACCACTCTCATTAAGGCTAAGGAAGCCTGGTTAGGAGAGCACCTCTCTACTTCGTGTCTCAAGCCTGAATGTTACCCACGCGTTCATACAGCGCCCTCTACAGTATGTGGGAAACAACACTCCCCGCGCTCACAGATCGCTCTTTATAATATATGAGAGATTTAACAGGTATTTTATTTATAAAATCCCAAAAGCACGGAATTTTTAAGGACACCGAGAAAGAAAATCTTAAAAGTATTTTAGTCGTCTGATGTTGGATTGTGGAGTGACTGAAGCAGACATGGGAAGTATGAACGATCGTTTATTGGGGGAATATTCAACAATTAAATTAAATTTTAACCTATTAAAGTACAGTCTGATATTAATTCACGTTGAGAGATTGCTGTTAGTTCTGTTAGCTACAATAAGTAGTGGAGGTAATTGCACGCTACAATCAATAGTGAACTATTGATTGTAGCGTGCAGACATCCAATATTGGTTGTAGCAAAATGACGCTAATAACGCAGTCGTCACTCCGCGAAATCCAAAGTTACACTGGACCAAAGATCGCACTACATCCGTAGAATTTATTTCAAATTATTGCTGATCCCCTCCAAACACTCGTTCTTATGGTCTTGTAAGGTACGGACATTATTTTTCTACACGATACAAAATACAATCTGTATCTAATCGCAAGACAAAATAGTTACTACTCTCGACTTTCCATGAATGCTCCAAAGTACTGTTCTAATTTTAAAGACGAATTCACGCCAAAATATTAAAGACACAATATTCAAGAGAATCGAGCAAATTTCTGATTGTTCGAAAGAGTCTATGCAATCTGAAAGCTTAAGATAACATCTCTTGAATAGTGGATTAAGCATTATAAGTTTGTAATTTTTTACACGAATGACAAATTTTTTTAAAAATCTGAAGACGCCTATAAAATGCTATGAAGCCTTTCACATTTATTCAAATTTTTATATCATAACCGGATTGACATTTGGTGTTTCATGACATCGTGTCTATTGAAATTCCATCATCATAGAAGATATATTGGAGTAACCTGAAATATCTGTAGATTAGCTTTTAAAATATCAAATATTAGCCTAAACACACACTGATGTCCAAGTAAAACTACAGAACTACGACAAGGCATGAATTCAAAGAATTTGTGGAAGAATTCTGTAGGTATGGTATTTCTAATTCTCACTAGAGCAACATTACGGGTTATTAATGACGGTACAGGATCAATCATAACGTGAAAGATTCAAGGACAACTCCACGTAATTTTGAAGCACGGTCAGAAGACGAGGCAACAGCTGAGCTGGCACCGCACTCTCCAAACTTCCACACCACGTCAACGTGAGGACATTTGAGGTCATGGTGGATGGATCGTGCAATGGCCGCCTCCTTTGTACACGACGGTCTTTAGTTGAACTCAAACTCATAACCCTACGTTTGCTACTCAGAATTATGTAGGAATTAAACACTATACTTTATGTTGAGCGATCCACAATTTTTTTGCACTATGGGTATTAGAATTTCTGATCCACAGAGATGGACTGTTTTTCTGGCACCTTCAGTTTAAGAACACATGTGAAGTAGTTTCAATACATCTGAAAACACTTACCTCACTGTTGTTACTGGTACCATGACGAGTCAGTGGAATATTGCAAATGTTTTGAACTTTCTAAAATTTGTAAAAACATTTCATTCTAAAAGTAGACTGTCTTTAAATGTCGCAACGGAGCAACAGTGACGAGCAAATGGAGCAACAGTTGTGCAACTACGAGCTATTGGCGTTGGTCCAGGAAACATCCCAAAACGAAAGATCTAAGGACAACGGTCAGATGACGGTGCCAACACCTGAGAGGGCACTCAACTCTCCAAACTTCCATACCATGCCGACCTGAGGAAATCTGAGGCAATGTCATATAGTATGCAACAGCCCTCGCATATCCTACGGCCTATGAGTGGAACGAATTTTGACATTGCTTCGGTAGCTAATACATTACCAACTAGGTTACCGCGACAACCGAATTGTAAAAGATGTTTTCAAGAAATATATTTTTTAAAACTTTTAACTTTTGAGTGAATTTTTAAGCCACGAAAAATTTTAAAAATCTTTTTGCGTGTAAGTATTTTTTATTTTGTCTCTACGGTAATTTTAGTTAACGTCGTACTAGAGCAACACAACAAGCTATTGACGACAGTCCGGGATCAGTACCTTAAGGGAAAGATCCGAGGACAACACTTCGATATTTTGAACCACGGTCAGATGACGAAGCAACACCTGAGCAGGCACCCCACTCTCCAAACTTCCACACCAACCCAACGTGAGGACTTTCGGCCACGACACATTTAAGGTGCACCTGCCGCCTCTACACCATACGCTTACAAACATCCATGCCCGGACCCGGATTCGAACCAGGAATCTTCCGATCTAGAGGCTAACACCTTAACCACTATACTTGTCTCTACGGATTTTAAGTAACAAGGATGGTAAAGGATACAGCTCGGAAAGCTGGAATCAATCCAGACATTGATGCAACCTTTTGTTCGAGTCAGCAAAAAACTTTCTTATCGACGTGTATAGTGCAATCTAATGACATCATAGTAGCAATCGTAATATAAAGAACACAGTAAAATTGCTCACAGATGTATAGTTTCAACAGAAAGAGAGAAAGAAACGCTGTGTCAGTTAACCATTCTGATGATTGTCTCGATGAGGTCATGAACGAAACTGAACAAATCTTTGTAGACGAGATATCTCGTCGTTAGCAAAATTCGTCAGATCTCTATGGACGAGATACCTAGTTTTAACCATTTAGCTGGTTAAAGGGACAGTGGACTCAAAATCATCCGACAATTCCATTCTTTAATTTTAGTTTAACAATTAATTGTTATTAAACTCTAAATAGCATACAGTTCAATTGCAGTAATTTATGGCGCAATTGTATGGATAGCACACAACACATATTTTAATATATTAGACCTCTATGAAACAAGTTTCGATTTTTCAATGCTCATCCGATTGTTTGACACAGCTTGTCCGGATATGGGCATTGCGTTGTAGCAAGCTTAGCTACCATTACAAAAATTTAAAAAAATTAATGATTGAGTAGTGTATATATATATATATATATATATATATATATATATATATATATATATATATATATAGTACTTTTGGGTAGACAAAGTTGCACTGTTTAATTTCGGCTTGCTAAATTGGTGACCCGGACGTGATTTGAACAAGCAAAAGTTTATTATTTCGATGGATTATCAGCGTTTGATTGCTGAATCATCAATACAATGCTAACCACCTGAGGCTCTGTCATAGCAGACACTGTTTATTGATGTATTATCACAACTTCACTCCATTTATTGATGTGCTCAGCCTTCACTTACACTCGGCTGCTAAAGGTAAAACAGGACAATTACAACTGTGATCTTAAAACAGCTCTTACAGTCTCACACAAATGACAATCACTCTAGTAGTAGCGCCATCTATCGAATTTCGGCGACGGTTAAATTCTGGAGAGGGAATATTTTTTTTTTCTAATGGCGGGCACATTTGACCGAAGTCATTGGGTACTACAAGGCCGGAAATGATGGCCACTTGTGAAGGAGCACCCAGTGGGAGGACCATCATTGCTCCTAACAATTATTCCGTAATTTTGCACCGTGTTCAGATGACGAAGCAACACCTGAGCTGGTATACGCTTACAAACATCCATGCCCGAACCCGGATTCGAACCGGGGACCTTCCGATCTAGAGGCTAACACCTTAACCACTATACCGGTTGGTCGGCGGAGAGGGAATATTGTAGACAGCCTTAGCTACCACTACAAAACTTACGATTGAGTAATATATATAACAGTGCAACCCAACTCTATGAAGTATTTTTTGTTAGACAGATGCTTTGACTCATTCCGGCTTGCTAAAGCGTCATAAAAATACCAATCAACAAACCTTATGCATCCATCTTTTCTTGATTTCTTGAAATTATTTTAAAATAATCCCTTTAATAATCCCTTTGTATGCATTTCAATGCTAGTGAAAAATCCACTACACATCTCTCCTTTCGTTTGAGATGTTACTTAAACTATATTTTTTGTCAAAATGTTAGGTACTTCAGTATAATATTGTATTAGTTTTACAATTGAATGTTGACTTGGTAGCCTATTGGAAGAATAGAGGATTAATAAGCGGAGTTTTGAAAGTTAGAAACTCGTAAAAAGTGGGCTGGGGCACGTTAAATCTGTCATGGCCTCAGATGTCCTCACAACGGCATGGTGTGGAAGTTAGGAAAGTGGAGTATCAGCTCACGTGTTGTTCTTGTCATCTGACCGCGGTTCAAATTGGCGAGGTGTTGTCCACGGAGTGTGATGGATCCTACACCGTCGCCAACAGCCCGTGGAATAGCTCCGTTGTGACGCTAATTCATCTACCTAATTACAGTAGAGTGATATATTTACCAAAGGGAGTTGAATTTATGTGGATGTAAACTATAAATAATAATTAATTTAATTATTTTTAGTAGTTAGAGAATTTCTATTCGACCTTCTTACTAGTGTGCTGGAGTCGCTAATGAGGACTTATAATTCTCGGTTTTGTTTCTTATTAAAATCAGCTCTAACGGTGTTTTGAACTTGGTCTAGTTCAGACTAGGCCAAGTAGCATGTCAGTAGCATGACATGGATTAACTGACACATAAGTAGTGACATAGGACTGTCAAATTCTGCTAATATAGCAAAATATATACTGCTAATATATACTTCTCCACAACTTAATTTAGACTGAATTTAATACGCGTATTAGTGAAAACCAATCAATACACATATTAAGGCATTGAAATATTTCAAAAGTTGGGTTTTATAGATCACTGTTGCCTATATAAAACGCGTATTTTGAGGGTCGAGGTTGTCTAGTTGGGCGAATAACAGATTAGCACCCGGAGGATTGTGAATTGGAAACTAGGTTCAAAGACAGTTGTGTACGTGGGAGCTGAAACATGTGAAATCTGTTGTTACCTAAAATGTCCTCATGTTGGCGTGGTGGTTAGAGAGCGTGGTGCGAGGTCAGATGTTGATCTTGCGATATGACAGTGGTTCAAATTAACGAGGTGTTGGCTTTTGACTTTTTCACTTCGGGTTTGACCTCGAATCGTTACCAATACACCGTTGGGTAACACCGGTACATAAGTTTGTTATAAAACATACCTGTACTGGTTGATATACCCAATTTTGATCTGGATACCAATATCCAGTTTTGACCACAGGCTCGATCGGAATTAAGTGGAGTTCTCAATTGGTATCGGATAGAAATACGGATATACCTTTATATATGGTGACCGCCAGATTGAAGTAAGGCATCGAGATATACATATTCCTTCTTTTGGAATCAGGTGGTAATTTCCTTCTGGAATCTAGAGATTTCTATTATTGGTGATTACACAGTATAAGCATCCGTATTCTGTTTGGTAACTTCGTTTATTTATTTATTCCTTCAATTCGTCGATGGTACATCGTTTTACTGTAGAATGACCATATTTTTGGAAAATGGCTGGCCACGACTGAAAAGGCCTCCGTCTCTTTTTTTAGCGTTGGCGTTTCTCTGTCGTTCTCCCCGTCTGACCTTCCCCCAATATTCAGGGTGCTAAGCTCTGACCTTGCCAGAGGGTCAATCCTTCTATTGGCCGAGTGAGATTGCGCCATTTTAGATATCAACCCCATTGCGTAAAGGGTGAAAGCGCACCCGTTCCATTTTCTCGGAATCGAGGGATGATGAACTTGGTTTCTTCAGGGATTCGTTAGGGGACTGGACATTGAAACAAATAGCCTACAGGTTGCGTTTCCCTGCTTTTAGGGCAAAACAATATTTGATGTGATTGTCATATCACAATACCCTATGTTTGGAATGAATGATGAACTATCGTTCTATATATACCAATAAACGCATATTAATGTAATATTTATTTGTAAGCATAATTTCATACAGTCTCCCTTCAGGTGTTACGTAAGCGTTGCAGTGTTGGACGATCACATCTACGCCATGGGAGGCTACGACGGTCATCATCGACAGAACACCGTGGAAAGATACGACCCCAGAACTAATCAGGTACTTGCTTTTCAGATCTTCGAACACATTATTTCATCACTCATTCAGTGTTTTATGTATGTATTTTGACATTATACTGTATGTCCACGAGCTCTGATCGATGTGCTGATTTTGCAACCGAGTCTCTGGGTTTCATATCTAATTCCTCAGCTGTTAGGAGAGCTAATAGAAGCTGCGCGCGCATGCTCAGTCTATTTAATTCGATAGGTGCTAATAGTATCTGTAGAATTCAACCCCAAAGAACTTTGACAAATCGTCAGTTGCCAATTTGTGTACGGCCCCTTGAAGGGCCGATTTCTTTCAGAGAAGGGTATCGAGAATGTTTAATGTCCTACCTGGGGAGGCCTTGTGTGAAGGAGAGCGTACTTGGACATTAGTTTATGTTTCATTTATTTTTTAAGTCTAAATTAACTCTTTTAACTATTCTGCAAATAAACCTTAATTTAACCTTTACGCTACGACGCTTAAATTTTTTCAATCGTCTCCAGGAACGGCTTTTCTCCTGATTCTCCGAGTCCCCATACATAATTACTTAGCTTGAGCGATAGGGCCGTGAGTGGTATTTACGACTGACGCTTTCCTTTCATAGTATCGTTTAGCGTGAGAAGAGATATCGCCTGACGACTTTCTGCTTTCCCCAAAGTGTTCACACCTCACGGTCGGCAGGGTAGGGTGCCAACGAACAGCTGAAGGGGTCCTCTAGAAAGTCAGTCGCTGACAGCTCGTAAATGGTTATCGATGCCAGTGGTCACTTAGAAAGGGGATAACATGCACCGCTACCATGCCGCTGGTGTATGAGATATTTTAGTGGTAACAAAAGTCAATCTGCCGCATCGGAAAGGTTAAAATATCAGTTTCTGTTACCTGATTTATTAGTCATTGAATCTTACACAAAACAAAATGGCCACTGCCTGCTTCTCTGAGCACATTTTGAAGGAAGGAAAGAGCAGGTACGAAAAGTTATACGTATCATCTTGAGGTAACATAGAAAGTTGAATAGCACGAATGAAGCTGCATTACAGGTAAGTATGGAATTAGTAGCTGAATACTAGAGAATTAAATATGTGAAACCCTACGCTGAAAATGTCAAGACATGCGTATATTATACCTTAGTGCCAAAATATTAGCTTTTAAACCTCGCAAATCGAATGCAAAGTGTAAATAAACACTGGATAGCTGAAAATTACGAGGATAAGGTTACACAAGGGACTAAATAAGAATTAGTCCCCCTTCTAATTTTAGTCTCGATTTGACTCGTGATCTGAATGTTGCGTTCCTAAGGGTTTCGGTCGTTTACCTTCCCAGCCTGAAAGAAAACGCGAGCTCGTATCGCATTTCTCAAGTCAGTCCGTGTATCACCCACCTAAGTTAACAAAAGATTGGGAGGTGACGTGATTTCTAAATCGCGCTGCTGAGTAACGGATGTTCGACAGTCACGATAGATTTGCTGAGCAGTCCTGCACCGTGTGACAGGAGCAGTAGAAATGTATTCACGCACCAGGTCGCGCTGCTCACGTTGCCTCGTGGGGCACTCACCCAAATATACACCTATAAGCAGTTGCGATATGATGTAATTGGTCAATACAGCCCATGATTGATTGTTTTGGGGTTTTATGACACAAGGGTCATATTTGGCCAAGCTGTGACAAACACAAGAAAAGTAAATGAGAAAAACGTCGTGAAAGGAAGAAAGGAGGGATTGGGGAACAGAGTAGTAAAATGAAAGCAGGAAAATATCGCTTTGGTACCCGGGAGTGCAACCACAGTGTTTACTATAAATAGAATTCTTCATAGGGAAAAAAAAGATCACTAAGGTACCTCGGGCACGCAACTCCGATGTTTACAGTAAACAGTACGCCCAATTGCAAAATAAAAGATCACTAGGGCACCTCGGGAGTGCATTTCTAATGTTTACTTTAAAAAGTACACCCAATGGGAAAAGAAAAGATTACTAGGGTACCTAGGGAGCGCAACTTGAATGTTTACTTTAAACAGTACGCCCAATGGGAGAAGAAAATATCAAGAGTACCTCGGGAGCGCAACTCCAATGTTTACTTGAAACAGTACACCCAACGGGAAAATAAAAGATCACTAGTGTACTCCGGGAGCGCAACTCCAATGTTTACTTTAAGCAGTATACCCAATGGGAAAATAAAAGATCACTAGGGTACTACGGTAGCCCAACTCCAATGTTTATTTTAAGCAGTACGCTTGATGGGAAAATAAAAGACCACTATTGTACTCCGAGATGCACAACTCCAGTGTTTACTTTAAACAGTACGCCCAATGGGAAAAGTAAAGATCACTAGGGTACCTCGGGAGTGCAACTCCAATGTTTACTTTAAGCAGTATACCCAATGGGAAAATAAAAGATCACTAGGGTACTACGGTAGCCCAACTCCAATGTTTATTTTAAGCAGTACGCTTGATGGGAAAATAAAAGACTACTATTGTACTCCGGGATGCGCAACTCCAGTGTTTACTTTAAACAGTACGCCCAATGGGAAAAGTAAAGATCACTAGGGTACCTCGGGAGTGCAACTCCAATGTTTACTTTACATGACTCTCCAAGGGAAAATAATAGATCCCTAGATACCTCGGTTAACCTCAGAGAGCACAAAGTCCCTGGAATCTAGTGAGATAGGTTCTATCATTCTCCTTGTCCATTGGTTCAAGGGTTCTGATAAGGGTCGCTAATTCGGATTGTCTGAAACGTGTAAATGATGCATTGCGAAGTAAACATGAACGAGTGCATTGGGTAACTATCACCGATCATGGTGGCATCACTGGGGTTCTCCATCCCGTTTCTAACGAGGTGTTTTTTCATTTTTCAGTGGACGCACGTGACGCCAATGAATGTGCAGCGCAGTGACGCCAGCGCAACCACACTGAATGGCATGATTTATATTGTGGGCGGGTTCAACGGCAGCGAGTGTCTGGCGTCGTGTGAGATCTACACTCCGGGCACCGACCTGTGGACTCTTATTCCGCCCATGAAACAGCGGCGCTCGGGTGTGTCAGTCATAGCCCATCGAGGTTGCATCTACGCCCTGGGCGGCTTCAACGGCATCTCGCGCCTCACCAGTGGGGAGAGTTTCGACCCCGAAAAGGCAGAGTGGACTTCCGTACCCGACATGTTCAACCCCAGGAGCAACTTTGCAGTAGAGGCGAGTTCTTGTCTTCTTTGTTGTCGTCAGTACCGTATACTATGGAGGAAGTGTAAAGTAGAGTGAGCAATGCCGTAATATTTTCCTGTGCCCAAGGTCATGCGACCAAAACTAGCAGTCACGTGACTCTTGTGGTGTCTGTCTCGACGATGTATCTCGTCATCAGAAAAAAATATTGACCAGATCTTGATGGACGAGATACCTCGTCATTAGTTGACATCGTCCATCACAAGTTCATGGCAACCGCAATCCTACGTTGAGGTTCTGTTGTCACGTACGTGTCCCTGGCTGGTTGTATGCCCTATTTTATATATTAGTATTATTTTCTACCGTGGATGTTAGAGACCATTTGTACACGGGGTAATATCCATTTTATTTATATATATATATCTGTTCTCTTTCTTTGGCTGCTTGTCCATTGGCGTCTGCATTGGAAATTAAAAAAAAAAGCATCTAATACCTTGGAAATGCTGAAATATATAATAGAAAAACCCTCCTACTAAATAGTTTTTTAAAGGAACTATACTGTTATCTAGTGTTGGTAAGTGATATGTAACGATTGTCGATTCTTAATAACTATTTGAAGTTGAGGAAACCGGGACAACGGTCTCTCTCTCTCTCTTGACAGCATTTGTGTTGCAAAATCGGTAAGGATCAAATATTTGAATTAAAAATTTTAAAATATTATATTCTAATTCGAAACACTAACATGATCATAGCTTGCTAGGGCAGAACGGTAAAAGTAGAAAAAATACTTCAGGAGACAGTTTTTTATTGAATGTATTTTATACATATTCATTATAAACCTGCTTCATCATTTCAACCAGCATTTATATCTCTGCTTTTATTCATGCTCTTGCCATACAAATTTTACCAAATCAAAGACAGTTTATTTTCTATGTACTCGTTTATTTATCTCAATTTGATTAATTTTTGATACTTCGTTTTGCCTAAAGATTCTAGGTATACAGTGTCATTCTAGGCTTATACTACTAGATACTACAACTAGAATACTACTAGATTATGTATCTAAATACAGCTTACTAAAACATGCATTTATGAAAAGGAATGTGTGGTCGGAAGTGACGTGGCTCTACGCAATTACCTGGAAGCCAGTTTTTCGGGGCGATGGATTGGGCGTGGTGTATCTGTCCGATGGCCAGTCTGATCACCAGATTTATCGAGCATAGCTTACTTCTTATGAGGGCATCTGAAGACCATCGTTTACGGGACTCCAGTTGACTCAATTGAGGACCACGTTGCTCGACTATCCATTGGGGCTGCATGCGTGCACGAATTCCTGGTATCTTTGGAACTGTTCGCCTATCACTCTTTCGACGCTACCAAGCATGTATTACCGCGGGTAATCGCAATTTTGAGCATTTACTGAAAACATTGCTGCAAAGAAGCACTTTGCAAGAATGTCGTGACTAAGCAATGTTTTTCTGTTCATGTCTCAGTTTTTGTGTCCGTGCCTCCACGTGTCACTCCCGACCATATATTCCTACAAGAAAAAAGTATGTTTTAGTAAGCTGTATCACACCTCCACGTTTGTCCCATGACCGTAGAATCACCCTGTATAGACGGTTTGTATTGTATATGCTTTCCTGAAGTTTTTTTAAGTGGATGGCATGCATTTTTGTGGTGCTGATTTTATGGCAGAAAACCTAGAAATTCACACTGTCAGATATCGGCGCATACGAGAATCGAGCTCTTAACCAAAAGCTTTAATTTACTCCACCCGAAACAAGAGCTGTAACCAATTATATGATTTGCAACATGCCCAAACCACGAATAGGCATTTTGTGTGTCCAGTTTCCCACATAGATAATCAAATCTTATGTTTTGACAATCGTCACTTTAGTTCCCAATTGTCTCTTTTTATAACTCCCACAACCTAGGAACGTAAATTACTTATTATTGTGTACGTATTGCAGTATTATGGTATTAAAATATACTAGGGGGCCTGCCCCGTGCTCGCTAACGCTCGCCAACCCCCAGAGGATTGCTTCGCAATCCTCATTGGTTCGCTGCGCGAACCTATGCTCGCTTTGCTCGCCTCAATGAAGACATGTGTCCTAGCAGAAGGGATTGTTTACAAAATATGTTACCAAAAAAAATGTTTTTGAAATCTAAATTTGCTGTATTACAGAAAAAATATATACAGTATCTCTAAACTCAGAATTCAAATGAAAACTTTGTGCAAATTTTGACTCGAAATGTGAGCGTTGCTTTGGAAATTGAATACCCAGCATGTTGTTTGTGTGTACATTTTCTCAGCACTCAAACGACCCACACTTTTTCATTGAGTTTGTTGCCGAAAGTTGTAGTGCAAGCGTCTTGTTGAACTATAATTGTTGGCCCTGAAAAGGACCGTTTTTTAAATGGCCTTGAAAAGATCCTACGCTTTCTTTGATTTCTATTATGAACTAACTGCAACAGCTCATTAAAATTTCTTTTTTTTTTCAATAAAATTTCACCCGATAACGCTATAAATTCAATCGATGCGCGAGACTTCTCGATAAACAAACAATCGTACAGTGTTGCCAAAACGCGATTACAAATAACGTCTTTTTTGCGTGCCACGTAAGAGAATTATATATATAGATAGCTATTTTATATGCATTTTGGCTTTGTCGCCAGTTTTCGGCATACAACTCGTTCCACTTGTTGCAATGCATTTTGGACTCATCTTTTAGTGTGTTGCGCTTCTTACTCTCCAAATAGAAATTATCGCAGAACAGAATCCGCCTCGCGATTTTCAAATTAGAAATTCTGCAATTGAAATTGTATGATTCAGGCTGTAATATAACACCGGGTAACTTGTTACTTTATAACTGCCATGAGAACTATCCATTAACGAAAGTCAAATTAAATTATTTTCATCATATGTAGTTTTTTGACCGCAGTTCAAAGTATCGTGGTGTTGTCCTCGAATCTTTCCCTTCGGTGTTCCTCCCGGACCGTCCCTAATAACCCGTTGTGTTGCTCCACTGCGGCGTTAATTAAATTCCTACCTACTATCATATGTACATACAGAGCCGATAAATTTCACATTAGATTAACATTTCACGTTATTTTTAGAAAAGAAATATAAATATTTTATTTGTAACAAGAGTAATCCCACCTGTTGGGGTGACTTACAATCCCATTGGAAGGTGAAAGTAACGAAGCAAAGCACGCGTTCTGATGGGCTAACCCCACACACCAAGTGTTTTCGACGAGATATCTCGTTCATCGCTATCTGGTCAATTTTGCAAGGGACGAGACACCTCATCCATAGTAATGAGATGTGCCAATGAGGAGATAACTCGTCAATATACAGTACCTTACAATAATGGACCGGACAACAAGATGTGATGTTATATAGGAAATAACACATTCATTAATAGGGGGATGGTCCCCCACGTGCTGCAATGACACTAGCAACCCTTCTGGGTATACTTTCAGCAAGGTTTTCATACAAAGCTATGTGTATTTGTGTCCATTCCTATTGCTGAAAGAATGTCGCCAGCTCAGCTGTATATTTAGGACGTGGTTCTCTGGCCCGTAAGCGTCGCTCTAACTCGTCCCAGAAATGTTCTATGGGGTTTAAGTCGTGAATCTGAGCCGGCCAGGGAAAACGTTTTACATCCATATCTTGATACCACTGCTTGACAGAGGCTGCTGCAACATGACATGGAACGTTGTCCTGGAAGTAACATTAGTCCATTCCATAAAATTGCTAGATTGTAGGAAGAACCTGATTGTCCAAACGGAACAATGTTCATGCAGGCGTCTGCGTTCAATCGACCTGGAACAATATGCAAAGGTCCCAGGTTATAGCACGACAAAAAACCCCAAACATGTAGTCGGATTTTATACAAATCCGCTGGCGTCCAGTCAAGTATTGTAAGGTAATGTATTTCCATCTTTTTTTCTTTTGATGAGATCAAGATCTGGTCCGTTGCTTTCTAATGATGAGATACCTCGTCCATCAAGATCTGGTCAGGTATACTAAAAGACGAGATCCCTTGTCCAATAGGTTGAAGCCCGGTCTTCCTCGTTCTTTGGCTTCATGTCGCCCAAAACCCCCATAAATATCGATCCCTCGTTTAACAGTCTCTGCACAGTTGTAATTTGTTCGTCCCGCATGCTTAGGTAATGGACGACATGATCTTCGTGATGGGCGGGTTCAACGGTGTGACGACCATCTTCCACGTGGAGTGCTACGACGACCGCACGGACGAGTGGTACGAGGCAACGGACATGAACGCGTACCGGTCTGCGCTGGCCGCATGCGTCATCCCTGGGCTGCCCAACGTCGACGACTACATCCACAAGAACAGGAAGGGCCTCATGGAGGAGAAGAGACAGAAACTACTGCAGCAGAGGGCCATAGAGGAGGACAGGAGACGCTTCAACGCCCTCCCCGACGGAGAGGACCTCGACCTCAATGACGACCCCATATTATGAGAGGTCAGTTTCAGTCTGTCTGCCAGGAAAACTGCTCTAGACACAAAGTCACGGTAATGGTATAGTCACTATTTATACATGCATTTTGAGAGGAGGAGTCGGAGTGAACTTTGATGACGATGGAGTAATTTCGTCTTGCCTCAAATTCCTAGAGGCAAATTGTCACTAAATGCGCGCAAACTTGAATGTTTTAGAAATTCCCTATAGTGATCTATACCTCATTTTTGAGCTCACAGACAAATGCAGACATTGTGACTGGGGCGGATGTCATGGAAGACAAACAGTACTACTGTCAGTCTACGAGAATAACTGCTCTTAACACGAAATATAAATTAATATGGGAACCGGTTTTCTACATTTTCACAGAGGATGAGTCGGTGATTTTAGACAAATGTGGTGGTGGGTAGTTTGACGACAGCATGGTGGATGATGTCCTCTTACTTCAAGCTCCTGGACAACCAATT